>CM021741.1:17136001-17464712 GCA_011075105.1 Heteronetta atricapilla
AAAAAAAAAAAAAAAAAAAAAAAAAAAAAAAAAAAAACTGTTTTTCCTGCAGAAACCTGAAGAACATCCAAGCCCAGATCTGGTCACTGGTTCCTACATCCCCAAAGAGCTGAAGTCAGGGCAAGGTGGGAACATCCTTACGGTCTCGGAGGGCACCAGGAGAGGGGAGGAGCTCCGCACCAGGATCTCCTGCCAGCTCACGGGTACCTGCTGTGGTTTAGGGGCTCTTCTCTTAGGTTTAGAAGGAGCTGGCTCCTGCCCCAAACACATCGCATCACCAAAACCCTTTTTGTCCTCTCTCCCATAGCACTTAGTCCACTTGAGACTCAGTAGCCATGGCAGGGAGCAGTGGTATCACAGGCTCTGTTCCTATATCTTTCCAGAGTTGCAGAGCATCCTCACCAGAATATCTTCCCTACCATGCAGGTACATAATTTAATATATGCCCTCAAAATAAAACTAAATAGTGCAGCTCACCTTCCAGGTAAAGAAAGAGAGCCCATGGGACTGCTTCTGCAAAGCAGTGGTATGGCCTTCCTTACGCACAGATTTTCAAACCCTTAGAGGTGTCAAGCCCAATTTTTGTAAAACATCCAGCAAGCGAGGAGTTAACTCCCTCCCTCCAGCTCCCCCGGGGTTTTGGGGCTGCAGCAGCTCCCTCCCAGGACACCTTATGCACCAAAGCTGCCTTAAATCTGGCTTTTTGTTCCTTTTGGGACCCGGTGGCTCTGATAAGGAAGCCCAGCAAGGCAGCCCCTTGCTCAGGGGGCTGGGGTTTGCTGCAGGGGGGTTCTGTGCCCCTGAAATGCCGCTCCCCAGGCCACATGTGCCCAAAAAGCAGCTCGAAGGGCTTCTGAGGGATTAGGCTGGTTTATTTTTTTTCAGCAGACATGAAGAATAGACAAGAAGAAGGTTTCTGTTTAAGGTTTTAAAGGGCTCCTTGTCAGACTACATAACCCAGCCCACTTTTGACAAGATTAGGATACACTAGCTGGTCCAAAGTAACCTAAATCGGGGGGAGGGGAGTGTAGGGGAGGGGGTGAGAAATACCCAAAAGCTCAGGAAAAGCAGAGCTGGGGGGAGTGGAAATCCCAAGAACTGCTCTTCTGGGCTGCTTGCCAGAGCACACAGTGAGGGTTTCATGCTCCCTGCACTTTCTCCCTGTCAGCATGGCTGCTCCGTGTGACAATGGATGGATCGCTTTGGGATCAGGGATGCACGGCGTGGGCAGCAGCAGCACGGGGTGGGCTGCTGCACGGCTGGGGCTTCTCCAGGTCCCCAGCATCTCCCGAGCCCACTGAGCAGGGGATATATTGTAATTTCTCTTTCTTGCTAACCTGCTGTATGGCATCACGCTTTTGTGCTTGAATTATGTATAAGGGATAAAGGCTAAAAGTGCGTATTGATAATGTTGACAGCCCACATCTGGTTTAAAAGGTAGACAGCAAAGAAAGTGATGCTTGAAATTCCCAAGCTGGGCATCACTGGGGCTGCTCTGGGAGGAGAAGCCGTGCCACACTCATCCCAGGCAAATCACTGTCAGGCACAAGCTGATCAATAGAAACCAGCTCACAGGAAAAGTGTTCCTTGCAGAGCGGTCCCAACTGCAAGGAGCACGGCACTGTTGGCCTGGCTATTGATTTGTGGCTGTGCACTGTGTGCTCTTGTCATTCATTTCCTCCACGCCTTTCTGAGGGTAAATAGCAGCGATAGAGTGGGGAGCTGGCAGGTCTGCCTTCTCCTAGCAGCTCCGTGGGACTGCAGGCATGTTACGCCTCTGCCCGTGTCTCTTCCCACCTCCATCTCCTATAAATAAAATACAACCTCCTCAGAGGCAGCAGTACCTGTTCTTGCCATCAGCAGTACGGAGGAGCCTTAAGAAACTGCCTAAACAGCGATAACAGGAGGGCTGCAATGTAGGGAAGAGAGATTTTCTGCATCTACCTCAGGCTTTGGACTGCAGAATGCTGGGTGTTCCTGGAAACCTGAGTATTCATATAAGGGCTAATTCCCCAAATAGTGCTTCACGCATCTCCAGCATCCTCTAAGACCTTGCTGAGGTGCTGCTGAGCACCTGAGCATTTCCACTCCAAAACCCCCTGGGTGCTGAATATCTCCCATGGGCTGAGCATCCCCTGCCAGGGTCCTCAGCACCGCACCCACCCTTGCAGCACCCAGCCTCCTGCACCCACAGCATCCAAGATTGCTGAATTTGTGGGAAGAGCAACAAGAGGAGCTCAGCAAATGCCCCAGTTTATGTCTTTTTTATCATCAAAGGGAGAAGTTAGGGTGAGATTTAAGAGGGTTTCTCCTGCATGGAGGTGGAAAATGGGTGCAGAGGTGGGAAATGAGCCTCGTGTGAGTGAGCACCCCCTGCTCAGCCTCAACAGGGGATTTGCTTCCTCCCCTTGGAGCAGAGAGTTTTTCTACTTCATGTTTACCATTGATTTTTCCTTCTGACAAGTTTATGATTTTTCCTTGCTCTGAGCATCAAGCGTGCAGTGGGCTGGAAGACGTTGGCATGGAAAAATGCTAATCTTGGGCAGGATCCCTGCGAACAGCAGAACCTTGCATGCTTTCCTGCCCATGGTGCAGCTGTGTGTTTGTCTTTTGGGTAATCCAGCTCCTAATCGCATTGCTTTCCACCAGCTGATAACAACAAAAAAAGGTTCAGGCTCAGCCTTTCAACCAAGGCAGCATCCAAATCATTGTAAAGGCTCAGAAAAAAACACTCAGCTGAACCCAATTTTTACCTTCCCTCCACTGCTGAGCATCTGGGGTAGATTTCAAGGAGATGAGCTGGGGACAGTGGTGGTGAAGGGAGGTTGTGGGGGGGTGAAGTGTGCTGCCAACATCCCTGTCAGCTTGCTGTGTGGAGCTACACTTGCCAGTGAAGGGCCAGAGCACAGCCCTGGTCTATTCTGCTGGGAAACATGGATGTAAGATGACCAGAGGTGTTGTTGTGGGAGGGGGCATGGAGGCTGCTTGGGATGCTGCAGGGCTGGGGGGGTTACACTGAGCTCCTTTGATTGTCACTGACTGTTTGGATGTATGCAGGGGTGAGCAAAAGTACCAGTATTTAGCCTAATTATTGAACGGTATTGAACACAATAACATCGTCAGGCGCTTTGCGGGTAGAGCACAGCAAAATTCCTGCTCTGCCATCACCCAAATGAAGGGGTTCCCGCTTAGAGGATTGTGCCACCACCTCCTGCCTGCACAGGACCGGCTTCTCCCAGCCACCAGCCATCCTCGAAGGGGTCATGGGTGGGTGCCTGAGCACCTCACTACTGGGCATAAGGAGGTGCGCCTGGCTTTGAGGATTAATTAGTAGAGCGCTGTGATGTGGGAAGTGTTTCAGCTAACTGTGGAGCCATAGGGCTGATGAGATAAGGGAATGGGATTAGGGGGGAGAGGTGAAGAGATGCTGAATGGCTTCTGTTAATTGGGTTCTTGCCTAACGAGGGCTTTATCTCTTTTCTGCAGAGCCAGGAGGAATGTGAACTGAAAATCATTGAGCAGGAGAAGGAGGTGACAGTTCTACCCCCAAAAGATGCATGTAAATGCCATAAAGAAGACTTGGCAAAAGCCTTAAATGTAAGCGTTTTAGCTGTGCTTGTGAAAATAACATCACAGTCTGCAGGCTGCACACCTATTGACTCAATCCTCAGCACCTTGGGAAATGTTGTGCAAATGCATGCAGCCCTTTTCCCCTGCTTTATGTGGCAAGTTTCATTTCAGAAGCAAAACTCCTCATGTGGTTTTAGCATCCTGGATGACTTCTCTGCAGCTCCCTCACAACCTGGCTCCGTGTCCTGTCCTGCCCAGCTGCCAAACCCTGCCTGGAGCAAACCACAGGCACCGCTGCTGCAGTGTGGTTTTCCAATTTGTCATCTATTATATAACTTCTCACCCATGGAAATATATATATATATATATATATATATTTTTTTTTTTTTTTAAATTAACTTGTTCTTGTTTCATGAGTTCCTGTGAGAGCTGATGGTCAAGTCTTATAATTTAACAAAACCAAGTACCTAAGCAGAAAAGCAGATAGCTTTATTTTGGGGGACACTGTGCTGGCTATGGAGCTGGTCATAGCTCAAACAGGACTTCATGACACTGAACCATGAGCATCGTGCTCAGTCTACTGACAGTTACTTAAAGTTATGAGATTGGCCTTATGCAGTTTTCTATGACTATCCTACAATGTGTAATGCTGTTTTTCTTTGATTTCCTGCTAGGTTGATTTACACACTGGACTCTCGGAGACTTCTGTGCTACAGCGCCGGCTGAAACATGGCTGGAATGAATTTTCAGTAGATAACACAGAGCCCATATGGAAGAAATACTTAGACCAGGTAAGGGTTTTCAGCACAGACTTTCGTTTTCCCTGGCTGAGGTGTCCCAAGAGTGTCTGTACATTGAAATATTCAGGGTTTCAACTTCCCTGGATTCAGCCTTGGGACAGGATGTGCCCCGGATAGTGAAACTGTCTGTTCCCACAGGAAAGCCATTGTGAGATGCAGATGTGGGTTCATTTAAAGTGGAGATAACATCTTAAAATAAAAACAAACCTTTTTATCTCCATGCAGCCTGCAAATCAAAAGCTATAGCTTGGTGACCTGGTTTCTGGAGCACATTTATTCCCTTTAAGGCAAGTGATTAAAATCATGAAAGGTTTGAGAAAACCATCCATAGCTGTGATTTCAGTTATGCTGGCGGTCACTGGTGTCCTTCAAGCCAGCTGCACCCAAGAAGCCTGGCAGAAGGTGGGATGTGCTGTCCTGTTTTTCCCCAACTGAATTATTTTTGAGTCTTGCTTTTATTAACAACTCTCATCAGTATTTAATGTATCTTTCACCTCTCTTTTAAAGCTCTTAACCAAACAGGAAGAGTGATTTTATTTTTGTGTGTGTGTTTTCAGACAGCAATTTGATTTTTTTATTATTATTTCTTGCTTTGGTTTTATTTTAGCTGGGTAATGAAGATTTTCCTTTCTTTGAAATACTTTACTTTTATTGCATGGATTATCTTTTTTTTAATGTAAATAACACTCAAATAATACTCTTTTAGCACTTTGATGTAAGCATCGCTAAATCTCTTCACGGATTTTTTAATTTTCAAAAACAGTGAAGTGTTAGGAAGGTTGTTTTTTTTTTTTTTTTTTTTTTTACTCTTCCTTGACTACTTTAAAAAGTTATTTCTCCTATGAGGACACCAAACAAACTCTTTAATGTGATTCACTTCCACCAATTCCTACATTAGCTAAATAGAGCTGAGATTTTTCTCAGGTATGAGCAAGGTCCTTAAAATCCATGCTTAAAAGTGAGGGGTGGGGGAACTGTCCCAGAGCACATGATTTTCCCAAGCCGTTGCTGATTTTGGTGATGTTTTCCATGGTTTTGGAATTGCAGCACCTGACTGGTACAGTGCTGGCCCCTGGGACCAGGGCAGAGCTTAGCAGATTAATAAGAAGAGAGGGGAAGAAGGAAGAAAAAAAAAAAAAAAAAAAAAAAAAAAATGAAAAGGATAAGAGAGGATTTCTGGTTTCAAATTCTAAAAAGACAGTAAAAGGTTTTGTCTGCACCTGTTGTGACTAAGGAGATTTTAGAGTCAGCCCTGCGCTTTATGTCTGCATAGACAAGCTTGCCTGTGCAGCTGGGGGGAAACAGAGAAAATTTGGGGGGCTTGGTGAGAGCCCCTTCCTTGTCCTGCAGTCCCTGATGCTGGCTGTCCCAAGTGGTCTGCCCACAGGCACTGCACCTGCTATGTCTTGGCAGCAAAGTCCCTACAGCAAAACAGTACCTCTAAATCCTTTCTGAGACCAGCTCAGCCCATGTTTAACTTTATACCACGATTTGTTTTGTCTCTTTTTCCTAGTTTAAAAATCCCCTCATTCTCTTGCTGCTGGCTTCTGCTTTAGTAAGTGTCATCACTAAAGAATATGAGGATGCAGCGAGCATCACCGTGGTAGGTGGCACATCTGTAACCCAACCCTTTGCTTCCCGGAGCTGGTGTGCCTGCACTTCTAATGCCTCTCTGTCCTCAGGCGGTGCTCATCGTGGTCACCGTGGCCTTCATCCAGGTACGTCGGCCAGGGTTCTGCTCCACAGCCAGGGCTGTGCAATGAGCAGGTCACTCACGTAACTTGGCTTTCTTCTCCTTTCTTGTTCAAAAGGAGTATCGCTCGGAAAAGTCTCTGGAAGAGCTGAACAAACTGGTCCCCCCCGAGTGCAACTGGTGAGGCGTGGCTGGCTGTCAGGCTCAGTGGTTCTGCATCCTTTGGGTTATGAGGGCAGAACCAAGCTGTGGAGAAAATGATTTTGGGTCATCATGTGCCTGACGAGAAAGCAGTGTCTGGGAGGTGAAGACAGGCTGAGGGAGCTGGGGTTGTTCAGCCTGGAGAAGGCTCCTGGGAGACCTTACAGCAGCCTGCCAGGGCCTAAAGGGGGCTGCAGGCAAGCTGGGGATGGATTCTGTCAGGGAGTATAGTGATAGGAGAAGGGGTAAGAGTTTTAAACTTAAAAAACAAAACAAAAAAAATCACCCTTGCTCTCCGTACACATGGGCACAGAGGCCTACAGCTGGCCACGTGTGAACGCGGCCAAGCCACTGCTCGTGCAGCAGCTGTGGGGCAAGGCAGGTGCCTGCACCCAGCTGCTTTGATGCTCACTATCAGTGCTTAGATTGTGCTTTCCTGCTCGTGTCTTTGCAAATTGGTCCTGTCACAGCCAACACAAATAAGCCGCGAGGCTCAAAGAAACATTCCGTCTCGAATGCTCTGTAGGGCTTTATTCTGGTCCAAAGTTCACCTGGGTTTGGACCTTAACAGACACTGCTGTTGAATTATTTATTTATTTTTACAATATAATGACACCATAAGCACCTATCGACTTGAAGGGTGATACTTTTAATACAATAAAAAACGCCAGTCATTAAAAAGTTTTTCAAGCTTTTTCAGTTAAGGTATCAGCAAGTCACTACTTAAAGTGTGAGCAATGGGAAAGCACACCTTCTTGTCACTCCTACCTTTTAAGCGCCATTCAGGTCACTTACTGCTGAAATGTAAATCTTCTGTAAGTTGCCCATCTGTTTAAGAATTAGAACTGAGCCCCATGGGGAACACGCTCAGTCATGGTTATTCAGATTGTATGTTATGTAGCTGGAAGCTTTTTGGAGCAGGGCTCTTGCCTCCCTGGCAATCATATTCCCAAGTCTGCACAAGGAATAAGCCTGTTTTGATTTTTTTTTTTTTTTTTTTCTTCTTTTTCCATTTGTCTAATATAGCCTAAGGGAAGGAAAACTGCAGCACCTTCTAGCACGAGAGCTTGTGCCTGGAGATATCATATATCTTTCTGTTGGCGATAGGGTCCCTGCAGACCTCAGGCTAATAGAGGTAAATATAGCTATATGGACAAGCGCCTGCTTTGGAAATTTGTCTTAACAGTGCCAGAAATATGTGGTGTTAATTAGGTTACAGATCTGCTGGTGGATGAATCCAGTTTTACGGGAGAAGCTGAGCCTTGCAACAAGACTGATGGTGTATTGCTGGAAGCCGGAGACATAACCACGCTGAGCAATGTTGTTTTCATGGGGACCCTGGTGCGGTACGGGAAGGGAAAAGTGAGTCCTGTACCTTGCAACCTTTTACTTGATATTAGTCACAGAATCTTTCAAATAGGATTTTTTTTTTCATTTGCATCTCTCTTCCCCCTACCTCCCCCCCCTTCTTTTCAGGGCATAGTTATTGGGACGGGTGAAAACTCACAGTTTGGAGAGGTGTTCAAAATGATGCAAGCTGAAGAGGTAAAGGAACCTCTGTGTCACTCTGGAAATGGTGGGTGTGCTGGATGAAAGTTGGTGAGGAGGAGCAGTCCTGAGAGTTAATGCACTGTGTCTGTCTCTGTTTCTGCCTGTGTGTGACCAAGGGACACCTAAACCACATGGCTTCTTGTCCTTGTTCTTTTGTTTTTCCCTCCTCAATTTCTTGTAAGTATATAAAATTTTACTTCTACACATGCCAAGCTTTCACAGGCTAGATCTCTGAACCAACCAACACAGATAAGGTTTTATAAAACTAATTAACCCTTGATCTTGGGTTTGGGATGCATAAGCAGTAGGGTACATGGGGCAGCAGTAAGGACCACAGTAATCATAACCAGGGCTACATGGGGCAGTCATTCTGCCCTACCATCCCATTCTAATCTTACATAATAAAGCAAATCAAAACAGCTGTTCTCTGTTTGCAGACTCCCAAAACACCTCTCCAGAAAAGCATGGACAGACTGGGGAAGCAACTCACTCTTTTCTCCTTTGGGATAATCGGTGAGTTGAACACCATGCCTGTATTTGCATAGTCAGCTGTGAGAGCTCTCTGTGCTCCAGGGCCACTTTTTTCAAAAGTACTTGTTGATATGGCTTACCTGGATGGAGGTATCCAAGCACAGATGCCTGGGAGGGAGAGATCTGGGGACCTCATTGCATATTCCATTCCCCAACAGCAGCTAAAGCAGATTATAGATGTATAAATGTTTTTTAATTGGATGTTTTCCCCCCACCAGGTTTAATAATGCTCATTGGCTGGTTACAAGGGAAGCATCTTCTCAGCATGTTCACAATTGGAGTTAGGTGAGGACTGGAGAGCACTTTTCTCTTTGATTATAATGAAATATGTCCCAGCAAGTTTACTGCTCAAAACAATAGACAGTCCACAAAAGAGAACTTGGATAAGGCTCTTCATAAGTACACATCGATCTTGCACTGGTGCAATTAATGTTTGCTTTACAATAGATTTTAATAGAAAAAGAAGTATGAGTGTTTACTTAATTTTATAAATTAATCAAATTCAAATATTTTTTTCCTTATTTCCTTATTTTCAAGTATTTTGAAAATCATCACTGACATTTCCACCTCATCCTGCCATGAATGTCCTCTCCTACCTGTACTATGATTTTAGTGGGAGTGTAACAACAGCAAATATTAGCCTTTGCTGTTCTTACTTGGTTTACTTATAAAGACAGGAATTTGCATTTTATGCGACGTGAAATGGATGCACAACCTCCTAATCAAACATAATAAACCATGTGTTTTTAGTAGTGCCCATAAAACCTGTTGTTTGGCGTTGTCATGGTTCCAAAATCAGTCCTTTAAAAAAAAAGCTACATGTAGGAGATGTGGAGCTGCATGTGGCCAGTAGCTAATGTGTGTGCTGTGATGCCAGGGAATATTCAACTTCCATCCTCATTAAATGAATGAAATCCAGCCCTTAAATTCCTACTTAGCCAGAAAATATTGCTCTTCAGCAATGAGAAAAAGTCATTGCTCAGTCACAATTGCCCCCCAAAAAGGTTGAAGGGTTATATAAATATCCTGCTTTTGTATTTATGTTGTGCCATCAGTCCCAACGGTAAGCTCTGTGTGCCTCCACTCAGATGCTCGCATATAAGTGAGAAAACACCCCCATGGAGATGTCCCTTTGGCACATTTTGGTCAGTCCTTGCAGTCTGACCCACGTGTTGAAGCCGTTGTCTCTCTGCTGTCCCCAGCCTGGCAGTGGCTGCCATCCCAGAGGGCCTTCCCATTGTGGTCACCGTAACGCTGGTGCTGGGCGTTCTCCGGATGGCCAAGAAGAGAGTGATTGTGAAGAAGCTGCCCATAGTAGAAACCTTAGGTAAGGCTGCAAAGGAGCCATGTTGTTTGTTCACCTCCTTTAAAATTTGTGCTTTTCTGCAGGCATGCCTGTTTTGGGTTTAAGTCTTGGTTTCTCATTCTTCCTTCTTCTGTGGGACCATCCTGCAGGTCCCTCTTGACCACTTCTTTGCTGTCTGGCTAAAAAACCTTGCAGCCCCTCAAGTCAAGCCGGGCAGCATAGACAAAACCATCTGCACTTCTTTGCAGCCATCTCCCTGTCCAAAGAGTCATGGAAAATAGGGATAGAGAGCATGATGAGAAGGCATCCTGCAATCCTCACAACTGCAGGGCAAAATAAACCATAATGAAAATATTATTTCACCTCCCTTTACCTTCAAATTGGCCCTCATCCCCAGGTCACCATATTCCAGGCTTTGCTACTCTGACTTTGGTCAGTATGGCAATTAGATGAAGGAGAAGACATGCTGTGCATTTAGTACCACTCATTAAAATGTGCAACAAACACCAAGCCCGGCCCAAGTAATTTCAAATGTCTGCTGCACAGCCGGATCTTCAGCTAAGATTTGTCTGACTTAGAAATGATGCTATTGTTTGAACTGCCCTTGTTTGTTCGGCAGTTAAGGAATCTTATCACCTTCACTTTATTGTTTGTGCCCTGACCCAGGACATCTGAGACTGCCTTATCTCAGTAAGAATTTTGTTCTGGAAGGGCTGTGCCTAAATAGATATAACTGCCAGATGTCCAGGTACTCTGCAAGACAGCCAAAGTGTGGAAAAGTTGTACTCTCCTGCACACTAATTGCACCGCGTCTGTTACGTTTCTCAAAGGGAGAAAGGCAATCCTTCTGCTTTAGCTGATTCTTTGATTGTAAATAATTAAAAATGAAATATTGGAGGTGATAGCTTTTCTCCGTGCTAATCCATCAAAACTGTAATTAATTTGCTCACAGCCCAATTTCATTTATTCTTTCTGGGCTCTTATGTGGTGGTCACCATGTTCACAGGTCTGTGCTAAGACACATGGTCACCTCCAAAGTAATGAAAGATATTCAGACATAGAAGGGAGCTGAAGTCTGACTCTCTTTTGCATGAAAGTCATGTTTTTTCCCCTTCTGGATAGTGGAAATTCTTTTCCCTTCATCCTTTCCTCACAACTCATCCATCTGTTGGTATTTTCTCCTTTTCTTATCGGTGCAGTTTAAACAGCATCAGGGGAACATGCTCTCCTCCTTCTGGGGCCTTGGATCTCATTATTTGCGTAATTTATGAGTTCTGATTAAAACTTTCCTGCATCAGGTTGCTGCAATGTCATCTGCTCAGATAAGACAGGCACTCTGACAGCCAACGAGATGACGGTGACTCGGCTTGTGACCTCGGACGGGTTCCAGGCAGAGGTACGGACGAGGTGGTGATACAGCCTTTCCTAGTTCAGCTGAGCAGGGCCAATTTGCTTTTAGTTCAGTGAGGCCCAAGTGAGGAACGTTGAGTCAGTCCCAAAACATCTTTCTTGCACGTCACTGGTTCTGTGAAAGAGAAGGGACTTTTCACGGTGCTGGAGACAGGCAGAGGTGGGGCTGCATGTACAAAAGCTACTCAGATGTCATAAACAAAGTTCTTCATTGACTTCATCTGCTGTTCTCTGCAATTATTGCTAACACTGAAACCTGCCACTGACCACCTACTGTAGGAATATTTATTATGAATGACTTGATATTTTCATTTGGCTCAGTTACCTGCATGCAAAGTGGATGAAAAATGCAGGCCTGCAAAATGTAAGGCAGTGGCTACCCTGCATCAGTGGGACAAAGCTTGAGCAACACCAGTGAACCCACTGCAACCAAAGGACTGGATCTGGACTGGATCTCCTGGCTGAGCTGAGAGACTGCTGCCGAACTTGTCTGTTTGAGAAGACAAGCCAATTCTTTTTGTTCTTAAATATTCTTAATAATATACGTTCATTATCAACAGTGATTCCTATAAACATTGCCTTGAGCTAGAAAGAAAAATCCCAGCATACCTCCAAAATCAGAAATTTCCTCAACTGCACCGCACTCTGTACAGACGTGGTATAGTCCTGCCTGACAGTGAGAAATTTGCTCTTTCTGTCTCCATTCCTCAGGTCAGTGGTGTGGGCTACAACGGAGAAGGAAATGTTTATCTTCTGCCATCAAAGGAAATTCTTAAAGAATTTTCCAATGTCTCGGTCGGGAAACTAATAGAGGTAAGTATAAATTATGAAACAGCTTGTCCTTTTTATATTCAATTTTAATTTGCACAGATCACTTTGGGTAATGAGTGTGAAAACACCACTTTTGCATTTCTAAATTAAACTGCCTTGCGAAAGCAGTGACACAGAAAGGCTCTGAGTAATTATGATATGAAACCTGAAGCTTATTGGTGAAAGGTAGCAATCACAGGACATATAGCGAGAGACCAGAGTCATCAAGTTAAGTGTCATTGCTGTTTTGGATCAAAACACAACTCTGGCAGGGGAAAGAGCAATTAACATTACCACGTCCAGGTTTTTATGCAGACAGACCGTAGACTTTAGCCAGCTGTGTAATCAATATATAAATGCACTGCAACAGTCTCTGGCTTTCGTGTTAGCATTAAACAAAATCTTGTGCATTCGAGTGTAGACTAAAGCAGGGTGTTTGGATAGTGAAATGATCTGAGCTGGAACCTCAAATGGAGGTTAGGCTTTACTGTACACATACTGCCCTTTAGAAGCAACAGTAGGAGGGGCTGAGTTTTCATGACTTGTCAAGCTGGCTTGATATATATCATGTTTTGCTTCATGTTAATTTATACAAAATGTAATATTTTTGATAAAATGTTGGCATATCCTGTGGATTATGCAGGTTTAGAAAGCACAAGAACTAAACTCAAGAGGTGCTGTTGTGGGGAATAGCACATATTTTGGGATATAGTTGCTTTAATTCTCCTATCTCTCTTTATGTCACTTAAAGAGATGAAAAAACAATGAATTCAGATGTGGAAAAAATAAACCATGTAAATATGTTTCTTTCTCTAGGCTGGCTGTGTGGTCAATAACGCTATTATCAGGAAAAACAGTGTGATAGGACAGCCCACAGAAGGAGCTCTCATTGCCCTTGCAATGAAGGTAAGATTGCTGAGATTTAAAACATTTCAGAATTAAAATTTAATAAATAAATAAATAAATAAAAGCTGGAATAGTAAATCTGACAGCAGTGATCGACTTCTTCAAAGTCCACAGACTGGCTTTAGTCTTTCCTTGTCTCTTCTCCCCAGGGCTGGAGATGTACACCTCTTCGGTGTAACCCTCCTGTCATGGACAAACACCTTCCCTGAGCTTCTGTGCTACTAACAGTAATTGTTTTGCTTAGTTAATCTGTGCAATTATGCTGCATAATGGATTTCTTTTGAGCAGAAGCCAGGATGTCTATTTATATATTTTCTGTGAATGCCAAATCAGGAGAAAGATGACAGTGTGAAAAATGTACAAGAACTGGCCATGCTAGAAAGCATAGCATAGGGTCATCCTGAATTTATATCATCTGATGGCTGTTTACCTTTTTTTTCCTGGTCATAGCTGTGTAAAACAACATATTTTTTTTTTTAATATTGTATTCATACTCACAGGTAGGGAGCCATAAAACACCTTTTATCCGTGCTATGCAGCCTGTGGTACATGGATCTCAGGTGGGCTGTAAAGCAGAGAAGGTGGCTGATGAAATGATGTACAGAGATACCTGGTTTTACCTCCTAATTTTAATGCTTGTAACTCTACCAGTGAAACCAGTTGTTTGGATTTTTTATTTTTTGGAAACAGTGACATTTTATTTCCCTAAATGCTAAATGTAAGTCTTTCTTCTGCTCTGCCATTGAGTAGCCAAGCAATAGCAGAACATGTGGGGAGTTGTCTCTTATATTTTTTTCTGTGGAGAAGGAGAGAGACACTGGGAGCTACTTCTGATGTCTGCAACTATGCACAGAGTGCAGTGCGTGCTGCTAGGGCAGGCACATGTGTTGGTTCAGAATATCACACGTCAGAACTGAAGGGTCGTCTTGTGGTGAATTTATTTTGAGCTTAACTCATCAGGGAAGAATTTGAAACCACACCTGTAATAGACTATTCAGTTGTTTGCGATTTCCCTTTTTTCGTTCAAGTAGGGTGGTTGGGAAATAGCTGAAGTGGGGGAGCCTGAGCTTGGGCTGGAAGAAATCTGTGGAACCCAACCCAGCACTCTGCCACCTTTGATCCAAAGCCCCACCAAGGGCCTGGACAGCAGTGCAGAGCTCTTGCAAAAGCCAGCAGTTCTTGCAAAAGCTTCAGGCTGAGGATTAATTCATCCCATGTCAGGCACCAAAAGGAAAAGGTGTTTTTGAAAAAGAGGTTCTATTCTCCACATGCTTTTTCTTGAGCTCTATCAAATATGACTGCCTGGAAGTACACGGTCAGCCATCAGTGCTTGAAGACTGTGGAAAATATAGACAAGCTTTGATATTGTTTAGCATTACAGTGCTCTTTTTATTTCACTCTACTTTAGATGGAATTAGCTGACATAAAAGATATTTATGTAAGAAAGAAGGAAATTCCGTTTAGCTCTGAACAAAAGTGGATGGCCGTGAAATGCATGCTGAAAAATCAGGTAAAGCAAACAGTGCTGTTGGCTGGTTTCATGTTCCTAATTGTGCTCTCTGACAATGGGCATGAAATGATATCTCTTTAGCAAATAGTGCTCTCAAAAGTGAACTATGTTGGAAAAAAAACTGAACAAACTTCAAAATTCCTGACTTGGGTGTAATTTTAGTTTCTAACACTGTGCTTGAATGGGAAAAGATAGCTCTTTTCATGTAATGGTTTGAGCAGGAAAACAAAAGCTGTTGGATAAAACTGACAGGGGAAGAAAGATTTGATGTTTGTTTGGAAGAAAATGTTGGCCTTTTTTCCTTACCTGGTTAAGGAGCTTGTCTCAGCTGATACTGTGCTCTGATTTAAAAACTCAGCAACTTTTTCATTACCATTCTGCCTGTATCTGTGATGGCTGAGCATGAAGAAAGGCTAGAGCAAAACCCTCACATCCTATAAATAACACATGCACGTGGAAATTTTACAAAACAGATAAACGAGCAAAGAAACGATCTGTTTTATAAAAGATGTAAAACTTCATTATTATAAGTATTTTTAAAATGTCCTCTTTTCTTTCTTTGATAAAGTATGTTATCTCCTTACTTTAAAGGACCAGGAAGATGTTTACTTTATGAAAGGAGCATTTGAAGAAGTTATTCGATATTGCACTATGTATAATAGCAGTGGCATCTCATTAACACTTACGCCCCAGCAAAAAGCCATCTACCAGCAGGAAGAAAAACGAATGGGCTCCTCAGGCCTACGGGGTCAGTCTTTGCTGTCTGTGTCCCTTAAGGTTCTTATGCCCTAATACTTTCTGGCTCGATTCTGGTTAGGATAGGCAGAGGCTTAATCCCTAGCATCACTTGTGTGATCTCTTTATGTGTCAGTTTGCCAAGGGTCCTATCTTAGGTCTGCTGGATGCTTGCTTGCCATTAATCTTTTTCTTTTTTAAAAAATCTTTTTGTTGTTGTTGTTGTTTCTGTGGATTTAAATTAGTGAAAGTGAAAGGAGCTGTAAATAAGCACTGGTACTGATGAATGTTCTTTCCTGAAGCGTTGTGATTGTCTGGGATACAGTCTGAATGTTGCATTGAAAAGCTTCACGCTGAACCTGATCTAATCGCTGCTTTGCCAAGTTTTGCTTTTAAAGCAACAAAAAGCAACTTTGAAAGGGGATCAGAGCATGAATTTGAGCACTGAGACTTTCATCTGAAGTGTGGTTCAGTTCTTTATTAAGACCAAATTTAACAATCTCCTTTTGATCCTGACTTCATGTCAGTGCACAGCCTGCAGAAGTTTTATAAATGTGCCATTTCCTTCATCACTAGAAACATCATTTCAGAAATGTCTTAGATTTTCACACAATAACAAAGACATGATCTCCTGTGCATGTCCCCAGGATGTGAGTAGATGAGAACAAGTCTTGGGAACCAGGTCTGGAAGATGGTATCATTAATGTACATATTCTCCAGTCCTGTGTCTTGCAGTTAGTAACTCATGTACAGAGCTTGTTTTACAATATCTGACTCATCTGATGTTATGAATGGCAAATCACCTTTCAAAAGAAAAGCGATTAGCTAAGGCAGCTGCTGCGAGCTTGTGATTCAATCATCAAAGGAACACTGGCATGAACCTCTGGCAAAATATCCTTGAGTTATTCAAGACCAATTGAATGATACAGTTAGGCACCAAGAACAGAAACAAAATGTTCAGAGCCTTGCTGTTTACACGATGGAAGTTTTGCTGGTTTAACTGAATTTCCTTCTTACGGTTTAGATTTAGAAATAAAAATTGTTTTCACAGGAGCACTGTTGTTTAGCATAGCAGTTTAATAGTGTCTGCTCTGATGTTGCACTGTCCCTTTTTAATACACCTGCATTTAGGCAAGACTTGGTAGACATTAAATTAGACAGAAATAAACCCTAGGAGAACTTGTGAAACAGAAATTCTCTGATTCTCATAAACCAGTATTATTTGAGAACAACAAATTTTTTTGGCTATACAATATCTGACTATCTGGCTTTAATGACTTTTTCAGATGGAAGAGTGGAAAGTTAAAAGTTCCTCTAAATGTTCATTTTAATGTATGGAAATTAATTATAAATAATTTACTTTTTTTTTTTTTTTTTTTTTTTTTCTTCCTCTCTTTCTAGTACTCGCTTTGGCTTCAGGGTCAGAACTTGGCAAGCTAACCTTTTTAGGCCTGGTTGGAATAATCGATCCCCCCAGGGCTGGAGTGAGAGAAGCTGTTCAAGTCCTTGTTGAGTCTGGTGTATCAGTAAAGATGATAACTGGAGATGCCCTGGAAACTGCTGTGGCTATAGGTAGCAAACCTAGTTTCTTTCTTGTGGGTCACATCAATCAAATGTTATGTTATGCTACCTAACTATAATCGGCTTTATTGTTCTTCTTGTTTGTGCTATATAGTTTTTAAATGTCACAGAGTTCCTGACTTTTCCATTTAAACAACTCACATTAAATGCAGTAATAAAGCAGCTATGGGCCAAACTCCCCTTACTTCATTCTGCTATTTTAGAGTCTGAAGTGTAATACCCTTAAATGAGACAAATGGCATTGCTGGGATTATAGACCCTGCTAATGTTCTGAGTGTGAGCATCTCTGCGCTTTTGCATTTTGCCTTTAGAAATTCACTGTGCAAGCAGCAGAGAAGAGAGGGCTGGATTTAGTGTCAGCTCCAGTTCTGGGTATTGCATTGCATAACACCAGTTGAGTAAGGACAGGGTGACTGGCCCAGCTCAGAGCCAGAGCTGTGTGTCCTCCCAGGTGTTCCAGATTCAGAAGTATTTCCTTGTAAATTCTTCAGTTGCTGCCTCTCCTTCAAGTCAGGAAACAGTTGGCTTTTTCCAGAGCTGATGATCTTATTTTGGGCTTTTCTTTGCAGGACAGAATATTGGTCTCTGCAATGGGAAGCTGAAAGCCATGTCTGGGGAAGAGCTGGACCAACTGGCAGAGGCAGAGCTCTCATCCACTGTCAAAAATGTAATGGTTTTGAATACGGTAACTAGGCTTGGTTCCGCTTCCGGTGGCATCCATCTCATACAATAATGTATCTTTTGTTTTTCAGGTTTCCATTTTCTTCAGAACAAGTCCAAAGCACAAACTAAAAATCATAAAGGTACTAAAAGCTTCTCAAATCCATTACAGGCCTCACAAAAACAAGGTGTAGGGGGGCCTCAGGAGTTCTGTAAGCCACCTGGTCTTTCAAGGCACAATCAGCTCAACCTAAAGGACCATAAAACCCAAGTTAGAGCACTGGCACTACTTACAACAAAGTTGTTAGTGTTTCTCCTGCAGACCTGGCCCAGGTCACTCAAGTGATGTTAGTAATAGTGTGCTTGATGATAACAAGCACAGTATCAAGAGGACTTCAGTCTCCTCTTTTATATTCTGCTGGAAATGTGAGACACTGGAACTCTTGAAAACCCAGTGTCTTAATTCTTTGTCTGAGTTTGGTTGTGTGCTCTGTACAGTCTGTATTGATGTGGCCTGCTGATGTCTACCCTCAAAACCATGCAGCAGTTCTGTTAAGTGCCAGTCCTGTGACTGCCAACAGGACTTATCTTCTCCTGGCTTCAAAGTCCCTTGTCTCTCCTCCACCACAGGCTTTGCAGAGGGCTGGTGCTGTTGTGTCAATGACAGGAGATGGTGTTAACGATGCTGTGGCCCTTAAATCTGCCGATATTGGGATTGCAATGGGGCAAGCCGGTACAGATGTCAGCAAAGAGGCTGCCAACATGATCCTTGTGGACGATGACTTTTCAACAGTAATGTAGGTTCAGAGACTTTCAGTATCTGCTTTCTTACTTCAGATGTTTTCTGGCTATCCATTGCAATGAGGCTGTTATGTGACTAGCCACGGAAAAATCTGAGATGCAGGACGTGTAAGTCAGCTGGCAGTAAGTGGAGACTGATTCCTCAGTGTGGGCCTGGCTCGCTTTCAGTTGTACGCACTGCAATGGCTTTTTTTGTTTCAGGTGGTGGTGACAAAGCCACCTTTCATCTGAAAGCCCTGGTTTCTTGTTGCTGTAGCAATAGAGAATCCCCAGTTACTGTAGCTGACTGGAGATTTAAAAGCTCCTGGATGTCTGGGTAGATCATAACTTGTGCTGTCTGCCTCATGTGGGAAGCTCAGAGGAAAGCTGTATAATTTGCAATGCTTTGTTGGTTCATAGTGGGCACGGTAGGCAGAGGAGAGTGAGGCTATAATAGGTCACATGCCTGCTTTATGATTCAAAACCTGGCGCTATGAACCAGTGTTTTCGGATTGATTAATGCTGATAAAGTCATTTTAACTGAGAAGATGCATTGTTCTCCTCTTCCTAAGCCGGGGTATGAATTTCATACCAAGTGCTAGAGAAGATAACTTGTCTTCAAGGTGTCATAGGGAGCTCAGAGTAGAATAGTATATGTCTTTGTTATTTAATAAATTCTCCTCTCCCTTCCAGGAACGCAATAGAAGAGGGAAAAGGAATATTTTACAATATAAAAAATTTTGTCCGGTTCCAGCTGAGCACGTAAGTTCTTGTTTGCTTCGATTGCAGTGGAAGCAACTCTTGGGTGAGGCCATGCAAACAAACGATCTTCTGTGCTTTGCAGGAGCATTTCAGCATTGAGCCTAATTACTCTGTCAACAGTGCTCAACCTACCAAATCCACTCAACGCTATGCAGATCTTATGGATTAACATCATTATGGATGGGCCCCCAGCCCAAAGGTATAGAAGACTCAAATGAGCAAAATATTCTTGGTTTTAATATGTATGAATTTGCCTTAGGAACACAAGCTGGTATGACTTCTTATCAATGTGCCAATCGCTTGATAGTTATATAAGAGAAGTTGTACTTTTGTTCCCTTCTGGTCCCTCCTAAAGCACTTCAGCAGTATTTGAGGTTTTACATGTTTTTGTTTTGGGGTGGCACCAGTTAACTGCCCCACATTTTCACTGGGAACAATCTTCTATCTGAAGTGTATCACCTGGTATCACCCTGTAGGTCTGACTGGCAAGGAAATTCTGCACACATACAGGTGTATGTGTCCAAAATGACAAGATGCAAGAGCCTCATCCACCTGATAATTACAACTGCTCCATCATAAAAGGGTTATCACTGTAGCATCTCAATTTTCCAAAGGAGACCTTTATCATAGGTCTCCCAGACAAATCTGGGGCTTTATGTAACCCTGCCAGAATACTGGCATCTCTCATGCTTTATTCCAAATAACTTAATTTTCCAGATCCCTCCTATCAGCAGTACCATTTCAGGAACATGCATGTTAGCTAAACACGGTGCTCTTCTATTTGAGGTAGTTTGGGAGTTGAACCTGTCGACAGGGATACTATCAAACAGCCCCCCCGATGTATTACGGATACAATACTCAGCAAATCATTGATCCTGAAAATCTTCATGTCAGCTGTAATTATCATCAGCGGAACCCTCTTTGTCTTCTGGAAGGAGGTGAGGAAAATCTTCAATCGTATCTTATTTTCATCAGGGTGGAGAACAAAGTGAAGGACAATTTCTGAAGGAACTACGTGGGAACTTTCTGAAATATCCAGTGGGGAAGGATTAGGAAGGGCAGTGTTAGGAAGCCAGGGATCATTAAAGGGAATATTCAGTCCATCTGTTGCATTGACATATTTTTGTAAGGCTTAACTGTGCATGTGCTTTCAGAATCCAGAAAGTGGCATAACTCCCCGAACCACCACAATGACTTTCACGTGTTTTGTGTTTTTTGACCTCTTCAATGCCCTGACATGCCGCTCTCAGGTGAGATCATTTTGTCAGCAGTAATTACTTGTCTAAAAAAAGTAACTAAACATTATAGAAACACTAGAATACAAACAATTTGCATAAGAAGGTTTTGTTGTTTATTTTACAGTCATTTAAACACAGTGATTTTTATCATCTTTATAAAGTTATTCATCATTGTTCAACTGCAACTACACTTTCAACTATCTAGTTCTGCCCCAGTTAGCACACTTGTAACTTGTTTCCAAAGAGTAATAGAGCTTATGTGCAAAGAAACAGCCTGACATTCAAGTACCAACAGGAGATTAGGAAATGCTATATTTCTTTTTATTTTTTCCTTTTTCTAGACAAAGCTGATATTTGAAATTGGCTTTTTTCGAAACCGCATGTTCTTGTATTCTGTGCTTGGGTCATTCTTGGGACAGCTGGCTGTTATATACGTCCCGCCATTACAAAAGATCTTCCAGACAGAGAATTTAGGAGTCCTAGGTAAGTTACTTATATATAAGCTACTTTAAAAAGCATTTGAAACTGCCAAATTCCTATGTGATAGCTCCCATGAGATTGCTGGTAGGGGAAATCAATCAACAGTTCATATACCTACGTGCATACGCGTAGCTATACAAAAACGCTAGTATTTAATGATATCCCTCGGTAGGTTTTGAATTTTGATTTACTGCACATAAATGCATGTAAATGCAGACAGACTAAGATTTTCCATGAGTTCTGGATGATAATCATTCTTTAAACACATCTATCTGCGATCATTATGCAGTCACTCAATTTAAAATATATATATATATATATCAGGGTAAACGTTTACAAGTTGAAAACGCAATGCATATTTTACCATTTAAATCAGTCTAAGCAAACTCTACATACTATATTGTATCATATCTACACTAGGCATGTTAGAAGCTGAGTTCAATGATTCCAAATGCAGATTAATGTAGTCTCCCTATCAAATGGATTATACCAACTGACTGCATATTACTTATTTATTACAGTCATTTCTCTAATTCAACAGCTACCACAAGCATAGCCAGACAGTACCTCTATGTAGTTACACCAGCACAAATACCTGCTGCAGGAGGCCCCTTAATTAGGGATCCCTGCCCAGACCAAAATCCAGCTGTCCACTGTGTTCACCTCTGCTCTGTTTCCCCTCGGCAGACCTGCTGTTTCTTACTGGACTGGCTTCCTCCGTTTTCATTGTGTCTGAGTTGGTCAAACTCTGTGAAAAACACTGCTGCCAACCAAAGCACACAAAGGAGTGTTGTAACTGATGCAGACTTCCTTTAAAGATATACTTGGATTGGAGCTGTGATGCTGGGTAACTCAAACGCACCATTTTCTGATGATGCATGTCTTTTCGGAAGATACCCAAGTAAATCTGTACCAACAGTTCCTCCTACTCCAGTGCATTCCTCTGCACACTGTACCTAAGCTGTTTGAGATGTCTACAGAAACTTCTGGACCGGCTCCTGTTTTAAACCAAAATCAGGTATATTTTTATAATGTTGCTCTGTATGCCAAGAATGCTGTGATAGCCCCCAAACAAAATAAGGAAACTTCACACCTGTACAGAACTATCTACTGTGCATAAATTGAATTTTGTATTTATTTAAATCATAATGATTTTTATTAATAAAAATCTGTTTTAAAACATTACATTCATGTATCTGAACAAGACTCTTGATTTAGACCCATCCTTTTATTTTAAATCAGATTAATGGAAAAGAACTGCCTTCACAAGCACTTCTTTGCCTATAGGCAATCTACAGTGTTTCTAGAGTCCATGATACCTAGCTTTGCTTTAACAGACTCTCAAGGAATCTAGCATGAGATTTCAAATGAACAGTAGAGATCTGAAGTGCTATCACTCCTGTTAACCTTTGCTGAAAACCACAGTCATTTTTTACTCCTACTGTGGTCACATGGGCAAAAGTGGAGGGCTGATCTGATGCACAGTGGCAGACAGAATTCATGGGGAAGGGACTCGCTCTCACAAGCACAGAGAATGAAGATGACTTGTACACTTGCAGGAACATTAAGCTTTTCAGTTGGATCAACAGCTGCATAAAAGTGAGAGATGTTTAGATCATAGCTGAACTCACTGCTAACAACTACTTTCTGGACATTTGTTGATGCAGGAACGTGAAGCACAGATTGCTTAATCATTAGGTTCTGGGGGGTGGGGGAGAGAAAAAAAAAGTTGACTCTCTTCCAAGCCTATCTTGAATAATCCCATCTGCTGCTTGGATCAGTAGTTTCCTAGTAAATAGTGCTTCACTGACATCTGCTACCATTACCAAAGTGTCAGTTTTCTTCTTGCCCCAGTGTAACACCTTCACTTTAAAGTGAAGGTAAGAGTCTCAGATACAAACTTGTCATAAAACACGATTTCAGAGGTCAAAATACTATGCCAGTCTTCACAAGATTATATTTAAACAGGATTATACTTTTGATTCATAGTCTAGAAAGAACCACCTAGACTGTCAGTTACTTTAAATCAAAGAAAACCCAGCCACTGTAATACTTTTAGGGTAGAGCAGGCTTCGTGCAATTCACCCTCCCCAGTTACTGCTTGCAAAGATGTCTTGCTGTTTTTTTTAAATATCCTTGCAAACAGTTTCAGTCCTCAAGGAAAAGTGTCTGTCTCACTACAGGACAAAAACAAAGGTTAGCAGTTTGCCTAACGTGTAATTGCAGAAGTTCAACTGTCTCATTTCTGCATGCCATCCACTTCAGCAGTATTTAGTAAGCTTAGCCGTTGCTTAAGACAAAGCATACTTCTGAGGCTTACAGTGGGAATCTGAGAATACCATGTTAAAACAAAGCCAGCATCACCACACTTGCATTAAGCATCATGTACTTAGTAGCTGTCTATACAGTATTTTCTACTGTATACTATTTAAGATTCTTAAAAAAAAATACAGAAAGAAAATTACATAAAGGATCAGTATAACTCTAAGGCTTACTTTTTTTTTCCTAATTGCTACAAATGTTAATGGAAAGCATTTGAAGGAAGTACACACGATCAGGAATTGCAGCAATAATACAGACTTACAGCATATGTTTTACTCTATGATGCATGGAAATCAAACTTTTTCTATGATAAAGTCATGTTCATACAAAAATGAATTGACACAGTCCTTTTACTTAGGAAGAGAAAGGCTGACTGTCACACATACCTATAACCAAACACAATTTGCTGAGCTAGAAATGACAGTCCCTGATAGAAATGAGGATTATTTTTGACTAGTTAATCACACAGAGAATTAGCAAGGTCAAACTAAAAAACACGTGAGTAGATTTAAGTAGAAAAAGCCCTGAGTGGAGAGTTCACAAAACTGGTCTTGGCTGGTGAACAGCCAACAAAACAGAAAAAAAAAACCAACCTGCTAGTTATGTTTTGTACTTTTTTTCATAAAACAGTATAATACAGTGACAATTATGTGGAAATAAAACATGCAGTTGTCTTCAGAGAAGTTAAAGGCATAAGCCTGATTTTTAAAAAAATATTTATTTACAAGCTATCTGCAGATACTAGTCCCAATTACCTGTGGATGCTTCTTCCTTAACCCTTTCTACAGCCTCATCTTTTTCTCCAGTCTCAAGCAAATCTACTAAAGAAGGCACCTCCCTTTGAGAATTTCTGCTTGAGGTATGTTTGTTCTGGGAGCACAGGGTTAGCCCATTCTTAGAATAAATTTGTCTCAATGGCTCCAATGGCTTTGTTCTCCTAAGCTTAAAACACAATAGGCAAATTTCTCCAGAAACATATTAAGTGAGCTTCACTAAAGTGTAGTGTATTACTATAAAACTCAAGGCCGTATACTTAGCATCCTACACCTTACAGCCCATAGAGTCACTTGCTTAAAATCTGAGTTAGAAAAAACTGAGATTCACTGCTTTAACTGCAGCAATGCAAATTAATAGCATTCATCATATGGAATCATGAGGACTATTCTATGTTTACCAACGGAAGATACAATTACAATTTGCAAGCTTCACCAACTCATTTCATTGCATGCAAATAAACACGTGTAGTCGAGGTGTAAGAGCCTTAATCAGAATCAGCTAGTCTTTATGTAAATACACATTAATTCTCCAAGTCAATAAGCAGTACTGCCAGTAAGTTATTCTTTTCTTTTTAAACTCTATATGCAGGCATGATCTATAAGAAATGCTATTAGTTCACATTCAGCTAGAACTTAATCATTAGATGTCTTTTAAATACCTAGCTATTTTTTCTGTCTTCCTCAGGCTAAACCCTTCAGGCAGGATATTGTACTGGACCTAAATGTTACATAAGTACGAGACTTATGCTTAGTCCCAGATAATTAGGTAAATGTAAGGAAAAAAATGAAAGAGGAAGAACATCCTGTCCAAAGAACATGAAAATTCAGGAGAAAAAAAAAGGAGGGGGGGGTTCATGTTACTGTGAATCTTTTAGTTATCTTCCTCATCTTCAATGGGTTCTCGTAAACCTTCACTCTGCCGACTTTTTCCAATCATTTCTAATAAGGCCTGGGCCTCGGGATCCACATCCAAGATACTCTTCTTACCTTTTGTCTGTAAAGCAAAATAAAATAAAGTCAATTTACAATGTCATTATGAATGAATCAGTATTAGGCTAAAAGAAGGAGACACACTCAACAATCCACAAGTAATATGGTTTTGCAAGCTCGTCACAATGACGGATGCATGCTTTCCATGTAAGGCATTCAAGGTTCACTGGGATACATCCAGTGACTTTAAGTGCTGCAGATACACAAAATAGTCATAGAATTTTCCTAAGAAGACAGTGAATTGTTTTAAGCTTGTTCAGGTTAAAAGTCAGCTAGAACATACTAGTTAACCTGGCCACAATTTCAAGTGTAGATGTCAACCTTTTTGTGAACTTTTTTTAAAAAAAAGAAAATTCAAGTACAATCTAACAGTTCCTGTAAACAATCTGTTCTGTTTCTACTTAGAGCTGTGGGTCCAATGAACAGACAGAGTACATTAATTTAGTATGAAAAGAAATAAAGATTAAAAACAAAGAAAATAAGCAATTGTGCAAAGCAGACAGTTTAATAAGTTAAATTGCAGAGACAGAGGAGACAGGAAAGGTCTCCTACTCATTCCCAGGAATAAACAAGTTGCAGAAAGACTGACAATAATCTATTCACAAACTATTTAAGCAAAAAGCTCTTTGTATCCTTGCTGAAACCCGGTTTCCTAGGCACTTCAAATATTACTGTTTTATATAGAGTATCAGCTGTTTAAATGCAGGTCTTTCCGTGTTTTTATTAGTCTTCTGTCAGATAAGGAAGTGCTGGGATTGGAGCTGCAAGGATTATAAACGGCTAATCTGTTGTAAAACAACAATAAATTACAACTTACTGATAAAAAAATATTTTGTCTCTCAGTTCTCTTCCTGAGCTACAGATTAGACTTTATGCGCTTCTAGCGCTTTGTTTCTGTTTTACAAATACTGGGTTTAACTGAACTCCTCCAAGGAGGTTCCTCTTTAAGACCATTCCTCCACGTCAGAAAGGCATTTTGAAATTGAGAGTAAAGTATTGCTCTTCTACCACCTCACGGCTCCTTATGTTTTTTCATGTTGGAATTCTCAAAAATTCCACTACTGTTTTTACAATTTTCTTGCTACAAAATATACTGCACCTTGAAGTGAGTTAAAGAAAACATTATTCATTATGGTAAAGAGAGAGTGCTTATGAGAAAACCAAAGCTCTAAGTTTTTCCTTCGCATCTCCCATGCCAATCAGGAAACAGTTTCACGGGTTTCAGTTTTGTTCACCAACCTCTGTACTTGAAGGCAAGTCTCCCACTGCCCAAACTTCCAGGGCATCCAGTGTAAAATTCTCTTTAGCTGATAGCTGAGGGCTATTGTAGGTGGTACATCGAGGTTTGGCTTTACTGTGTCCCTTCCCGTAGTCACTGTCTATCCAGAGGCCGAAGTAATCGTGTTGTCCACCCATACCCTGTGAACCAAAGCAGCACACTAAACACTTGCTACGCGTACAGTGGACAAGTTAAGAAACCTAGAGTATAAATCACCAGTTTTAGTATCTATGCCATACTTCTGTGGGTAGGTGAAAAAGGATATTCTGAGTGAACCTCAGCTACTGTATACAAATCTGGTATTCCCACAGACAAACCAGAATTTACTTGAACGTTACTGCCCTCCCCATATGTTTTACAGAGTCACAGCTGAACTGCTTGCAGATACTGAATGTGGTGCCAGAAATTTAGCTCCCTGGCTTTCATTTATTGACTGACAGTTCCATTTTAAATAGGGCGGAAGCATTGGGTTTAGCTGCCTGTTTCCTGTTTAGAAAAGCATCCACAGAAATGGATAATGTAATTCAATGTTGTCTTCTTCAGAACAAATTTACTTCAGACTGCTACAATTCCCAAAGTTGCAGGCACACAGCACAACAAATCTGTAAAGCACTGCTCAAAATAGATGGCATGCTGTTGTTTTGTAGAAAATCTGCATCTGAAGAGCTCATTCATGGGCTTGAGTAAAGGGGGCTTCTGCCACTGGAATCACAAAACAGCAGCAGCCTACCTAGAACTCTCATACTCTAATTCTGTTGGGCTTTCTCAGTCTTAAGTAACTTAAAAAGCAGTTGCTGTGGCAGTGAGAACAGCCAGTAGAAGGCTCTTCTATTATTTATATCAGCCAGCATATGCTGCCTCAATGGTGCAGATACACACTGCCCATTCTTCCAGAAAACAGGAATTAAGGACTCCTAGAAGGGCGTGTGTGATAATCAAACCTGGCCAAAAAAAACATGTGTTCCAATAATCTTCATAACCCTGCATAAAGCTCACCTACTTGGGCCAGACATGAATAAATTCTATCTTAGTTGATTTGGTACTTCAGAATACCTACCAACTACACAGAAAACTAAGAACTGTATTAGTACTGTAAGCAGTTCTCTGTCATTATCCATCGTTCACACTTTACACTGATACTTAATGCTAAAAAAAATAAATAAAAATGCTCCTGGTAAAAGTGTGAGACAAATAGCATAGGGAAAGGATGAAAACATCCTCAGAGAAAAAAAAGTGAAACAAATCTGTTGAAAGATGTAACAAAAGAAAAAAAAAGAAACACAAAACACTTGCAAACATCAGCCATTAATCCAATTTCCAAATTGTCATTTCTTAGTACTTACTAGTCCATTTGGCATTGTTTGTTGGCCATGGTTCAAATACATGTAGTGGTCATTATATCCTGTGTATGTATATACAGCAAGGGAGGGGAAAACAGAGAACAGAAAGCATCTATTGTCACCTGCAAACAGAAAAGCATGTAAGGTCAGACTAGCGGCCAGGCAGTAACTTGCTTACAAATAGGATAGGAAAAAGGTATTGAAGAAATGCAGCTGAATAAATGAAAGACAGCAGCTGCAATCTCAGAAAGCCAATATCTATGTCTAATCAAGATCTAGACCTATTGTTTACTGTCAGCTAACTCTGTGCAGGGTCACAGAAATCAATGGGATTATGTGGCTGTGACCAAGGGCGGTCAAAGGCATGACTAGTACATTACTTTACTAAGCAAGGGTACACCTATCACAGGCTTGCATCATGTCATCTAGAACTGGCCAACTGCTGGACCTGTACAAACTGGCAGGAGTGCAGACACCCTTGGTTCTGATTGTACAGATACACAGATCAGTTTGGGGTCAATGAATTTAGGGTACAGCTTTCATTACACCCAGTTTTGTACTCAGAAAGGCCTGTGATGTGCAGAATAGCACTGCATGTGTTATTCTGTCAGGAAAAACAGAAGGAAAATGTTTTGTAACCGACATAATAATTGTATTAACTGAGTGGAGTAGTAATTATAAAATATTACCTAAGTATAGCAATTGAGTTTAATGTATTGAAAGCAAGGATTCCCAGAAGGATTGATTACCCAAAGTCCATCTTTTTTTTTCCAGAAAGCTGCATTTCCAGAAAGAAAAGTTACTTCCATAGAGTTACAAAAAGCCCCTCTCCCCTCTCCAGAGTTTTCAAGGGAAGAAAATGTTTGTTCTGTACAGCAGAACTTTTTGCTGCTGGATTTTTAAAGGGAAACAAAGGCAGAAAGAGCTAGTGTGCAAAAGGTAATGGAAGGCTTAGCTGACTTTTTTTTGCTCAGCTGTTCTGAGATGAAACATTGCCATCTGCTGGACACCTTATTTAAAATGTACTTCCTTGTTTATACTGTATTTCATTCATTTTTCACTTCACTTTCACCTATGGAGCTACAGGACTTGACAGCTTTCACAGAAAAGGAAACCGTGATCAATAAGTCCTGCAATTTTAAGTCTTATCCAACAACAGACAAACTATAAACATTAATCAGGAATATGCCTGACAGGGCACAAGGGCAGAATGACTTGGTATGTTTTATACATGCTTCCAAAAATCAGTATAGTTTTGCTGCAGGAAAATACACTTGAAGCCAAGGAAATACCATGTGTTGTTGAAGTAAAACGTATCCATTAAGCAGACAGGATTCTTGTACCTGTACAGAATAAGCAATGTTTAGCAGAACCATGAGATATTAACAGAAAAAGAGAAGTGTGTTTTACCTTGGAACTGTGGTTTCACTTCCCAGGAGTGAGATGCAAACCCACCAAAGATATAGCCATCTAAGTCCCTTAAGATCACTATGCAGGGACCTTCGTTCACTATATGCCCACATAACTGTGAAAAGCTTTCTCCATGAAGCCTGGAAGAAAATAAAAGCCGCCACTTGTGCTGTAGCTCTGCTGGCAAATGGGAGTTGATGTATATGATGGATGGAATGTCAAAGAGACTGACAAGTCCTCTTCCTTTGATGCCTTTGCAGCCTGGAACCAAGTTGACCATTTCTTTGGCTTGGTCTGGGAGAGAGTGCAGAACATGGAGGCCTTGCCTGATAACAACACTGAGAAAAGTTGAGATGTGTGGAACTCGGTACACCCAATCCTCAATGACACTTTGATCAAAATTCATCTCCATTAGCTGAGGGCCCACAGGTTTTGCCCCATCTAAATAACAAGATACATGGAACAGTAGTAAGCCTCCTAGCCGGTACCTTCTTTCAGGAAAATAATTGATTTCAGTGCAAAAAAAAGCTCCATTATTTAGGCATGAAAATACAAACAAAAGGAGATGGAGATAGTAAATTGTCAGCTACATTAAAGAGATGCATGCACAGAGCTGAGAAACATTGGACTGTGACACCCATTCATTGGGCTGTCATGATTAAGAAATGTGGACTTATGGTTACAACATGTGAGATATTTTTTGCTAAACAGCAAAATCTGTAATTACAACAGTACAAAGGTAAATCTAGGCTTTGCAAAAGGACATACAATCATAAACATCTGCAGATGCATCAAAACATTTGTCACCTGCAAGTCAAGTATTTGTAAAAAACACATGTTCTGTGATAAACAGTTTTGCATGTCCACTTGAACTGGGACTTCAAAACAAAGCACTCCTGAACTAAGATGTTAACACAGAATAATCAAAATTACCGAGTTATTCTCAAAGCTGTAGAAACTGGTCTCATAATTTAAACTCAAAGAAAATATGATCCAAAGAGTAAAGTTCTTTTGAGATCAGTGATTATGCAAGCCCTGTGCCATTCTGGAATACAGTATGTCAGTGCTGCTTACCTGCAAGCTTCAGTTCCGACAGCAGCTGAGAAGCCAGAGCCTTTACTCCATCTGCAGAATCCCTCGTATTCTCCAAATTCCAACCTTTCAGTTCCTTCCTGTAGTTCAGTACATGGACTACAGACATGATCAGATCCTCTGTGAACTTGAAAGATTAAAACATCACCATTTTGTCATTTCTTAAATAAAACTGCCAAAGACTTTCAAAGGCTTTCAGAGAACAAAGGCAAGTAGTACTGGTGCTATAATTCGAATGACAGAAACATCTCTTCTCATGAAGAGTCAGAAATAGCAGAAGTGCTTTGTCAGTGTCATAGGTCCTGAAAAGGATCCTTTTCTAAGACATTTAGTAAATGTTACCTTACAGATCACTTCTGTAAAATACATCACAGAAGACAGGGGGAAGAGAGGGTGAAAATTTAGAGTCGTAGGAGCCACTAGTGAGTTACAGTTTTCTGAAATCCCACCCTTCCACCTAGGGAGCTACATACTTAATCCATAAATCTATCCTGTGGCTAAGGCTCTGGAAAGCACTTTGCTTAGTTCCCAGAAGCACCAGCCACACCACAGGTTTTGCTGGCTCTAGCCTACACTGTTTGTCCAAGATAAGCAAGTCAGTGGCAGAGAGGAGAAAAAAAAAGTCAGGAATCCCTATTCTGAATCATCTTGTGCTCTAAGGATTACCTGCAGATTACCTACCCTAGTCTCTGCTCTCTTCCTGCCCCCCAAAACACACATTTAACCTCTCGGTGTACCTCTTGGATTTGCTTGCCCTTCACAGGACCTTCTGTCGTGGAGATCATTCTCATTATTATGGTAATCTTCTCATCTGCATTCCCTTTCAAGAGGTTTGACATAAAAATTACAAACTGCTCCTTCGCAATCTGTTCGCTCAGCTCAGACGATTTCCCAGTCAGGTCAATACTTTTCATTCCATTGTACAACCGAACCGTCATTTGCTCTGGTAATGGTTCCCGCATATATGCCTGTAAGTAAAAAAGCAGCAAAAAACATATTTTTAAAATGAAGAATAACTAATATAATTCAGCTAACATGTGCTGAGATACACTGCTATGGATGAAGGATTCTGTACCAAGTATCTACTAATAGAAACAAACTTTTGTCAAAGTACTGGTTTTACAAGAGAAATAAAAATCTCTATTTTTATAGCATATCCTTTCCAATACAATTTAGTGATTTAAATTGATACAGTTATTCTACAAATGCTATGGACTTTAAAAACATACAAACAAAAACCTGCACTGTAAGTTATCAGCAGGGTACTAGCAAATGATTTGTACATGGCAACTCTGTTGTAAAGGTTTACAACTCTGCTAGTCCGATGTTTAAAATTAAAATTCTGCTTTTGATAGTGGAACTCACAGACACTTGAAATCAAAGGGCAAGTAAAGTTTTTCATATAGCTTCAGTTTTGGCCTCGAGAAAATACAGGCAAAGTATTTAACCCTAAATGCATGTGTAGGAACAATTGTAGAAAACTTCCCTTGCATAGCAACATCCAGGAGAAGCCTGAAACAGAACTGAGATGACCTGAGTTTTATAAGGCATCCCTGATGTTGAAATCAGGGATTGTTCATTTAAGTTGCATGACTGGCCCTTTGAACGGAAGGCTAATTGCGTACACCATCATACATCACAACGCTGTGGAAAGACCTGACTCTGCATTCAAGAAACATTCACAGCATTCAAGTTAATTAGAGGGTTTAAAAATAAATCATCTAAAATACATCCATACACTAGGATATGATTACACGGTGTCTTCATTGTGCGAAGCACTGTGCCTAACATGCTGAACGCACGACTTGACACTCACACACAGAGCCACAGCCCAGTGGGGACTACACTGAAATCAACAGACCTCCACCTGCGTAAAAGCTCTCCGGATCAATTCAGTGGAGCTGCTATTACCAATCTATTGCTGGCTCAATACCACTCCCATTGAAGCCATGTTTGATGTTAATGGTTGTTGCTGCACATATAGGGTGAGATCCAACGTGCTGAGCTCTACCCTGCTACTGTTGACGTCAGCTGTAAAAGTCCCATTGATTTCAGCAGCAGCAGCATTCACAGCTGCAGTCTGACACATTAGTGTGGTTCGTACTGAGGGAGGGACGGTCACAGGGGGTACAGTTGTCTTCAAGGGGCTTTCTGAAAGTGCTACATGAGCATGAAGTAGAGCAAGCAGCAGGGAACATCGTTAAAAACGCACTACACCGACGGGCTTTTTACTTCACACTGCTGTATTAACTACCTACTCCGTACCCCTTCCCACCTACCACTTAGCTGCACTATTTTGTTATGCTTACAATTATTCCAGTGAGTAGATTCAGGGGGGTGGACTGTAAAAAGAGAAGTTTTAGAAAACCTCTACCAAATGCATATCTCTGATTGTTTAGGATCCTTGTTGTAAATGGCTTCAAGAAAGTATCAAGAGATGCTTGCTGTCTGCTTTCCAAGCTATGCAGTGCAGCCTGCTCTGGTCCAGAAGCCACGCAGCTTCCTTCTAGTAAAGGCTAGGCAGAATGCATGAGCTTGTTGTTGGTGCCCAGTGAATGTTATCAGATTATTGCTAGATCAAATCTGCCACACAGGAATCCAGCTAAGGCATAAGCACAGGTGCCAAAAATGCAGACTTCCCATTGCAATAGTCCCTGTGCTAAGGAATTAGGTAGACACCTAACGCAGTCCTCCCAGATTTTAATTGAAGTTGGTAAACAAAAAGGACAGGAAAAGACAAAGGTTCATCAAACATCACATTGAGATAAAGGCAAAGCTAAAAAGAGAACTTCTTCCAGGTCCCAGTCAAGTAACAAACACCAAGGACTGAGTTTTTGGAGGTATTAGGATTGACAGACTGGGCAGCAGCAGCACTGCTTTCAAACTCGTGATAGCTGATAAACAGCCTGGCTGTAATAAGGCTGAAGCTGGTCTATATGCAGACACATTGCTAAATACCTTAAAATATCCTGCCTCTGCCATGGAGTTCTAATTTGATTCCATTAACCGCGTGGCGTATGTAGAAATGATCTTCAATACTACATTCATTTGGACACTTGATTCCAGTCTAACTGAAGTTATGAAGTATTATAACAAATCACTCCTTTTCTTTCTTGATTAGAAAATGAATGCAAAGTTAATCAGAGAGTATAATATATGTTAATTAGATAAAATAGGGAGCTGCAGCTTAATCAAGTAAAATTGAATTCTCACTTTTTGATGCAAGTGGAAACATCAGAGCCAGTGATGCAACTGAGGGAGAAAGATCTAACCAAATACAAACTGAGCTTGTGAGGGCATTTTGAGAAAATCCGTAAGTAATCACATGCATTCAACTCACAGGGGAAGAACAGTCTTCCCACTTTTGTGGATTCTGTAAAAAGTATTTTCATACCTCCCGAGTTACTTCGGAATCATGAAAGCTGCAAACTGATCCAACGGTGCAATTTAAGAGAGCAATACAAACTCAATAGTAATTACTGATGCTAAACTGTAAGAAAATATTAAATATCAATTCTACTTCAAAACAGTAATTATTAAGCTAAGGCAAACAATCCTTTAAAAGTAATTATTGCCACATCTTTAATTCCTTTCTAGAATTATGTTCAGCACATTGCATTTCAGATATATCAAGAATAACGTATTTTCTTGCCTGTAGTGCTCCCAGAGTCACAGTTTTCTTTGTAGCTTTTCCATTTTTTGCTGATGATGAGCCACTTGATCCCAATATGGTATCAAATACTCCATCAATGTCAGACTGCTCCTCAGGAAGAAATCTGGAAAGGTGGTTCTGATAGGCATTGCTTTCTGCATTTCCCATCTTTCCAACCTGAAGCAAAGGGAAATGGAAAAAAAATGCAAATACTGAAGGCTATTACAAGGGCCACAAAAGATACACCAAACAGCCTGACATGCCAGTGCACGTTTTAGAAGAGGGGAAAATAACTAGCTTGCTAGGAAACTATTAGAACTACTTTTAAGTCTCTATGAATATCAGAACTACATAAATTTGAAGAATAACGTGTGTGAGCAGTAACTGTGCTTTAAAAAGCACATCTCTCTGCTAAGACCACCCTGTCTACCAATTCAAACGTCATTCAGGTCTTATCAAATGGAAAAACCAGTATGATTTAATGATTAAATCAGCTTATACAAAGTGACCACGCGTCTGTCAGATGGAATACATCAGTAACATGAAGGGAATAGCCTAATTATAGATTATTTATGACAGATTATGCTACATTTCTAATGCATTAACAGACTGAAGCTAGGTCTGCCAATAATATATGGCACTAAAACACCATCACTCTGAACATCACGTATTTCTACAGACTCAATTCAGCAGTCAGTCAAAAAGCTGCTAAGAAATACAGAGTAACCAAAACATTTAGAAGGAAGACTCAGGACTGAACACACAGGTTCTTATTAATTCAATAAATTGCTGGGAGCTGGAATCCAAAGAATTGTGGGGTTTTTTGTCTGTTTGTTTTTTTAATACCTTTAACGTACACCTGTGGTTTCTCCCACTGTCTCAGGATTCACCTGCATTACTAATTGATGTGTTTTTTAATGTGCTGTCAAGGCCACATGCAATGGATTTCTTCCTGGAGCAGCATGGCACAGACATAACAGTGCCACAGGGGCCTGAAATCCCAGGTTTCACTACGGCAGACACGGCTGCCAACGACCTTCTCATCTACCCAGGGCTGACACGCTTCTGGGGTGACAACCCCAAAATGGGGAGAACTGTATAATCTGCCTTTTGGTGTTTTTCTTTCCACAAACGCCACATAATTTCAGGCACGTCACTTTGGGTTCAGGATTACCACTTCCACACAAACGTCATTTTCTAGCCAAGGCCATAAAACAGCCCTTCAGAAGCATCAGAAGCTCATTGTTTAGGCTAATCCAACATGACATTGACTTACAAGCAACTGCACCTACAAGTCTGGGTTGGGCTTATTTACCTTAACTGAGTGTTACAGGCCCAAAAGCCTTGCTTCCTGCAAGGAAGATGTCGATCGCAGGATAAATGCCAAAAGGTTAATGGAAATGGCAGTAACCTGGAAGAAAAAGCCGTGAGGACATGGTCACTATCAGCAGGGAACTGAGGAGCAGGGCCCCGGCCAGGGAAGACACGTCTCTTGGGAAGGGGGGACCCAAGGCAAGGAGTTCCTAGCAGAGAGCCAGGCACAAGCCTTGGCGATTTGCAATTTTCTAGCTTTATTATTTCCCCAAAGCCGAGCCCGTCCTTCCCCACGAGATCTGCAAACCCCCCGAAATGGCCCCCATCCCACCTCGGGGACCGAGGCTGGAGGGAGTGGGAGGCGACAGCCGCCAGCCCCGGAGCCGCCAGCCCCCCTCTCCCCTTACCGGCTGGGCGCCCCATGCCGCGGCCTCGCTGCGGGAGGGCCCCCAGACCCCTCTCCACCCCCTCCAGGAGAAGCCCCCGCACCTTTACACCCCCCCGGTACCCCACAGCCGACGCCCCCCGGCGCCTGCAGGCTGCCGGGGCGGAGCGAAGCCCGGCAGGGGAATGGCGCCGGGCGGCACCGCCCCTGAGGCGGTGGCGGGGCGGGACCGGGGCGGCTCGTCCCGGAGTGAGAAGGAGGGAGGCGGGTGGTGACAGAGGCCGCTCTGGAGAGCCTGGAATGGCTACGTGGGAGCCCTTGAGACTGGGGCCGGTGCGGGGAAGGCCTCTCCCCGCTGATCGGGGGCTCCCCCCGGTTAAGGGGTTCCCTCCGGTTAAAGGGCTGTCCCCACTGACCGGGAGCTCTCAGCTCACCTCAGCCGCGTGGGCAGCTCAGCCCTAAAGTGCTGCCCAAAAAGAATCGTAGAATGGCCTGGGTTGGAAGGGACCTCAAAGATCACCCAGTGTCAACCCCTCTGCCATAGGCAGGGACACAACCCACTGGATTAGGTTGCTCAGGGCCTCGTCTAACCTGGTCGTGAACGCCTCCAGGGATGGGGCATCCACAACCTCTCTGGGCACCCTGTTCCAGTGCCTCACCACCCTCTGAGTGAAAAATTCACTTCTAACCTGTAAATCTCCCCTCTTTTCTTTAAAACCATTCACCCTCATACTGTCAACACCTGATTGAGCAAAGAGTTGCTCTCCATCTTTTTTATAAGTCTCCTTCAAGTACTGAAAGGCTGCAATGAGGTCACCCCTGAGCCTTCTCTTCTGTAGGCTGAACAGGCCCAGCTCTCAGCCTTTCTTCATAGGAGAGGTGCTCCAGCCCCTTGATCATCTTCGTGGCCCTCCTCTGGACCCACTCTAACAGCTTCACATCCTTCTTGTGCTGGGGGCTCCAGACCTGGATGCAGTGCTCCAAGTGGGGCCTTGACAGGGCTGAGTAGAGGGGGAAAGAGTGGTGAAAACTCAGAGGTTTGTGTGTTGTGACTGGGGAAGACCGACTGCCCAGGGCTGTGCCCCTCGGAGAGGGCTTAGGTGTCTTCTCAGGTCATTTTCAAGGTATACAGTCAGGCAAATTGCCTTGGAATTGGGGAGAAAATATAATAATAATAATAATAATAAAATAAAAAATAAATCTCAGTGAGTAGGTTAAATCTTTATCTCATGGCTGCCAAAATCACACCAAGCTGGAAAGTAAAGGCTATACAGGGGCTGAGAACAAAGGCAGGTGGCAGGGACAGCACCTGGGCATCGTCCACCCTTTACTGAGGCAGGAATACTTGGGAAGAAAAATCTATATGGTCGCAATACTGGTCCCCAAACTCACTTTTTTTTTTTTTTTTTTTTTTTTTCAGATGGATAACTGGTTCTTTCCACCTCAGTTATGTTACTTCAGTTATACTGGCTTTGTCTAGCTGTAGTTTGTTTGTTGGCAGCCAGACCTTGACATGAAGCCTCCTTCCAGCCAAGGGGAAGATGTGCACATGCCTATTCCCTCAAATGTAGAGTTGGTTGTGTTCCTGCAACCAGATTCTATGGGGCAGGTTAGCAGCTTTGGCCTGTGATTTTAAATAACAGTCTGATCTGTGTCTTTTCAACAGTTCCTTTATAACATACAAAAAAAAAAAAAAAAAAAAAAAAAAAAAAAAAAAGAAGTATAGAAGTCATGGCAGAGCTCCCGCTTGTTTTATTCTTTTGTACCAAGGAAAAAATCTGATAAGGTTAACTTCCCCAAATACCCAGCTTTCTTAAATTTTTGTGGTATGCAAAGCTTTATAAAAACATGTATTCTTGTTGCCAGTTCAGAGTTAAAAACACATTGAGCAGCATTCCAAGATGGTCATGGGTGAATAAATACCTACTGATCCTGGTTTGCCTTGGTCGTCACTAGAGCCACATAAGGGAACCAGGTTATGAGGTTATGTCAGCAGGATCAAGACAGCAAGTCAAACCTGAGGAAATGAATAGGAAATTCATGTAATGTGAGCACAAATTCAGGAGTTAATCGAAACTGCTTGAAGCTTATTTGTCCACACGGTGGCGAAATATGCTAAGAAAGTTAACTCTGTAGCTTACTTACATTGGGTGCTTCAGATGAGTTGAAAATGTGATTCTCAGGTTTATTGGCATCTGTGTGGGAGTAAAAATTCTTATAATAAATTATTTTAATCTGTTTCCCACGAGCTCTGTAAACATAATATGTACCACGAGGACAAAACTCCATTCCTGATAAAGCTCCTACCCTGGGCTACATAAGCACCTGCTAGAAAGTCTGCTGCAATTGTTTGGTTTCTATCAGAATTAATGAATTTCCAGCTGATGCCTTAGGAGAAAGGGTAAACATACAGAATAAATAAAAGCAAAATTTTTGAATTCAAGCTAGAGTTTTCTTCTTTTCTTTGACACTTTTAAGTTTGTTTGTCAGCATCACTATCATCTTCACAAACACGTGGTAATTTTATGACCTCTCTTGTCTAACTATTGAGCATTGAACCAGTCAAAGCTACTGAAGGATATCTGGCCTTCCTCAGCCCCAAGCAGCTGCTTTTGAAAAAGTGTGTGATGTTTTGCCCTTTTTGTCTAAGTCTTGCCCACGTGTAACAGAGGTGACTCTTGGTTTATTTGCCCTGGCTGTCAGTCTAAACTGAGCTTCCTGTAGCTACTGGATGGCACTTGGCCACTTGCCTGTAGCACTAAACTGTAATCTACAGCACGGATGTACTCCTCAAGCCACAGGATACTAACATTAAATTGCACAAATTATGCTCCTACTGTGGGGGAATTTCCAAGGCTAACAATTTCACACACTAACACCTTTCTGTATAATCTTCTAACACCAAGAGCGTATAAAATGAAGCTAGAAATCAGGTTCACAAGTGTAATAGGTTGTAACACTCTTTAAATGACTAGTCACTTCCTCAAATGTATTTTCAGATTCTGTAGTTGAGTTAGTTAGGTTTCTCAAGCCACTTTGTTTCCACCAGTAAGAAAGAGAGAATACACTAAGAAGCCATTTAAGGACATTCAAGAATATACTGGTATACAAAAAAAGTGGAGGAAAGAAGAAAAAAATGAATTCTGGAAATGTTTGTGGCTATTTTTATGAACTAGTGATTAGATGTGAATTTGTTTGCAGAGTGCAAAAAGCACACCTTCAAAACCCCAAATCTTTTTATCGAAAAAAATAATAATAAAGTATACTTTATGTGAAATTATGAAATTACTTTTTGGGGGTTTTATTAGCTTGCCAAGACTATGGCCTTCATTCCCAGTAATTCTAACAGTACTGCTCTTCAGTTTAAGGAAGCCACTACAAGATAACAACCTGGAATGTAAAGGGTGTGTTGAGTACCCTTGTTTATATCAAGCACCTTTGTCTTACCTAGATTATCTTCTTTAAAATTATATTTCTCCTACCTTGAGTTGGAACAGAGAGGTTTGCTGTTGATCAGTCTTGTATACATATGTTAAGATCATTACCCTCTGGTGGCAGTGATGCTGAGAATTTTTCTCAGTCATCATTGGTATGATACATACCTTTCACTGTGGTAAGATTTTGTTGTTATTATTATTATTAAAGGCCAGCTCAGAATGGAACCCTACTGTGCCAAAGACTATGCAGAGAGATATTGATGACTTCTGTTCCAGAGAGCTTATTGTTAGTCACATTCACATGAATTAAACACATGCAATACTTCTAACTTCCAATTATTACTCAGCATTTTAGCTACCTTACATTGCATAAGTCTGGCCTTTGCCAACAAGGTCAAACTTGACCTCTTGAAAACAGTGAAGTGAGATTAATAAAAACGTTGTTCATGTTTTAGGGCCTACTGATCACAAAAGTAATTGTAGATATTTTTAATGCCATTACACTGTATTTTCTATTTTGGTTGCAAACTTTTTTTTTTTTTTTTTTTCAGACCACCTACAGTAACAGTGAGATCCTTAAAAAAAAAAAAAAAAAAAAAAAAAAAGTTGATATTTGATGAAACTTGTTGTAGGCTTAGGCCTCTGGTCATCTTGCAGTGTGACCTCAGCACAAAATTCCTTTGACTTTAAAAGGTATCATCTTAACCCTACGCTCTGATGCCCTTTTATATACGTATTATTCGTCTCTGCATTTAATTGGCTCCTGTGACAGTCCCAGCCTTGCAGTTAGTTACCTGATTTCTCTTCTGTTTTTTATGAGATTGCCATATACGGCTAAAAGAAAGACTCTGACTAATCGGAGCTGTGGCCGTAGGTAGTCACAAAGGAAGTTGTGGATTTTGCAACTCTTTGTACTTCCCTTTACCAAAACCTCTGCCTGCTAGTAACCAGCTCCCTTCTATAAAAGGGCAAAAAAAAAGGGTGCAGTCAAGAGGTTAATCTGATTATGAGTAAAGATAGTAATATGTGGTATCCTAGAAAATGTATTTACAGATGGGATGAAAGCTTCCTGCTACAGCTTGTTAACTGATGTCACCGAGAAGCAGCCTCTGTGTCTACAGCAAAACTGCAATGCCTAATTTTACTAAATTAAATTGTAGCATGTGATTCAGGTATGTAGATCAGAAAGATTACTGGGGACTGAGAACCAGATCCTGACAACTAGAAGAAATGCACAGCCTCAGTAAGGAGAGAATATGAATATAAAGTTCTCCTGGGCTGCCCTGGCCTGGTCTAGTAACAGACTAGTTTGGTGCCTCTCTTACTGAGCATTTCGAAGGCAAATGCCTTCACATTCCCTGGGTTCATCCAGTGATAAAACTAGCTGATAAGCTGCCCCAAACTCCAGCATCTTCTAGTTCGGGAATAATAATGGTGGCCATTTTAACATGCTTTTAACATGGTTTGATATATAGCACTTATTTCATAGCTAGGCCTGTGGCACAGGTTGAAGGACAAGACCTTTTACTTGAAGAAACCATCTCCTATCATCTTTGTATAAACCAGAGTAAATTTAACAAGGCAAATCATCCTTAACAAGAGAACCTTCTACCAAAAACATGTAATCGGTGAATTTGTTCAAGGGTATTTGTTCTAACAAGGAAGTTTTTCATGGAGACTGGCAATTCATAACTTTAACTGCTTCTGCATAGAGAACTTGAGGATGAAAAGCAGAGGATCTGCTTGCTCCTGACGGAAACAGAAGGTCTCACCTCCCCAGAGCACAGCCTGTGTGTCATCTGTTTAAACTGTAATGCACACAACGCTATGCGTAGCAGCACTGTGGCCCAGATTTTGGGAAGTGTATGTGAATATTGATAGTCTCACAGTGTGCCATCACAGTTGTGCTCTCGTGGTCAGACAGGTCTACGGGACCAAAACCTTGGAAGTGTTAACACCAGCAGAGACAGTAAGGTGGAAATACTTACTGTGAAGGAATCAGACAAATTTAGAGCATTGTATCTGGCAAAAAAATAATAATAATAAAATAAAATAAAATAAAATAAAACATTTGAGTAGGAGCTGGGAAAATTTCTGTAAAATTCCTGAAGACATTTTCACCCTTGTTCACCTCTGTAACACATACAGACTCCCTCTTTTTCTGCAAACAGTGGGAGAAAAGCCCTTACAAACATCTTAGATCTGTAGTTACTAGTGAAGGAAGTCTTTTTCAGCAGGACAGCTGTGTTTCTTGGCACTGTACAGTATTTACACCCACCATGTAACAAGAAACCAGTGTTTTGTCATCTGCTGTATGGTGAACTCTTAGGTTTTGAAAAGAAGTGATGGAAACATGATCAGGGCTTGTGTGATTTTAAAAGCTATTAAGTAAACTAATAAATTTCTTGCCATTTTTGGTTGTTTGTGTGACTGGTATTGCATTGCTTTATTTGTTACTTGTGGCTTCTTTTCCCATAACTCTACCTTGTTCCCTACCGCACAGGTTGGATTTTATCTATTAATTTTCTTTTTGTGCAGTGCAGTTTATTTTCTTACGTAGCTGGCCTTTTTTATTGCTTTCCATATTTCTGTCCAGATTAAGCGGAATGTGGCTATCTGAGTTCCAAGTCCTTGGCTTACTTTTCTTTGAATAAACAAGTGCCCATGATGGGATGATCAGCTCCCAAAGCAATAGTTGCCAAACCAGCACAGATTAGGACAGCACCCAGTTGTTGCTGACTGCTCTGTGCTTTGGTTTCTGCTCCAGGAGTAATTGGTAAAAGTAACAGTATGCAGCCGTGTCCCTGCATGTTTCTGCATAGCCAGATTACTCCAATCACTTACTGTTTTTTCCCCAAATTTTGGGCTATAAAAGCCTAGTTCTGGAGCAGCTCTCTGTGTGGTCCAGCTGTCCTGGCTACTGGAGACATAGGCTCTGAGAGGGAAGGGGGGCAGCAAATTGCTTCCATCTTCTGAGTTTATCCCCTGCAGGGTTAGTCCAGTACCTCTGCAAGACGAGTGTGGCAGATCCATCTCTCACAAATGCTTTCCAGAGCATACCAGCTGTTTCTGTATTCTGTTTCCAAGATGTATTGACCTACTCTAATAGAGTGAAACTGTCAATAATAAATGGACTTAAACCTTAAATCCTACCATTCTCCTCAGTATAACGAACAGTCTTGAGGATCAGACTGGCTTTTTACAGCTTGGGCCTTGTTATCACACATGCAGGAGGCAGTATGCTTTTATACTGAGTAAGGTACCGTATCAAGAGATCAAGATCATAACAGGAAGCTGCGATAGCTTTGAGAGGCTGCTGTGCAAGTCACCTGCAGGCTGGAACTGGCTCACAGCCTGCGTGTCCCCGACACAACTCGAGTTGTTGTTTGAAGTGGTGATTTCCAACACTAAACAAGATGTACGTCACAGACCAGAGTCCGAACCAACAAGCTCTGCCAGGCTTTTGTGCTGGTATCTAATGTGGGCAAATGGAGATTCAGGGTGGGGAGGGAAGGAAGGCGAGGCAGCGAAACGCTACAAATGGTTGGGAGCCACTGCGGAAGAAGAAGGTCCTGATCTAGGGAGTGGGAAAACCTTCCCTATGTATCATACATTCCCTATGTATTCCCCCTTCAGTTCAGAGCCAAGCAATCACACAAAATAAAACGTGCTGATCCCAGCGGTTCAAGGTGCACCATAAAGCACCTTGGACACAAAAAACCTGGCTGGCAAGAGTGTGAGGCCACCACCAAAACTGTGTTGCATGATGCCTTCTGCCACTTAGGAAGAGCAGGCTGTTTCTATGGCTACTGCTGTCTCTCTGCCTCTCTCAAACATAAGTACCATTGGTTCTGATGTGATCATGTATTATAGAAAATAATAACCCACCTACTTCTTTACATTGCAGCATTTGAGCTAGTAGACACTTGACTTCCTATAATAAAAGCATTTTCCACTTAGGATATTGTTACAAATGGGTAGGATTTTCCTCATCTCTGATTTATAAATGCATCCTGTTGGGCTCCAAAATCTTTGCTCTGGTTTCCATGACAACAGGTATGATTTTTGAGGCTGTTTCTTCCCCTTCATCTTGGGTTGGAAAGAGTTGTTCCCCTTCCAGTAACAGTGGGATGGGCAAGCAAAACAACTGTCTTGAAGGCAGATCTACAGCCCTGAAACCAGCAGCTTCAGCCAGTTTTGTAGCATGAGTGAGGATATATGAGAAGGGTGGCACTTCTCACCTGACACAAGCTTGAGCTGGATTTTTTGGCTGCTGGAAGCCAAGCGCACTTATAACTCTAGGGAATGTAGTCATATATCATGCTGTGTCCTACAAACTTACAAAGTGATCCCTTAGGCCCTGATATCACCATGTTGCCGCGTAGGGTGACAACCAAGCAAAGCCAATTTAGCTATCCGCTCATGTAATAAATGTATAGATGAATTAGTACTGAATGCACACTACTGTTTGAAGTGGACTCTCGTTACCTGTATGCCTTCCCTTGGTTATTCCTAGTTTCAGTGATGGGTAGTTGGGACTTCAGTACTAAAACAATAGATTATTTCTACAACCCCCTCAGAAAGTCCCAGGAGAGGGTCTCTTTTCCTGCAGAGAAGAATCACACCGATACCTACATCTCTGGGTACCAGATAGTAGGTACCCCAAACACGCGGCCCACTAAGGTTGCATGGTGTATATATAATCACTGTATTATGGTGTGATAATCTCAATTATATTTAAGCCAGGAGCAGCACGACAGACTACCTAGCTGTTCCTTTAACCAGTGCAGGTTTGCTCCACATATTTAATCTTAATGCTAGAGTTTTCAGCCTGTATTTTCAAGTGGAAAGTCCAAGTGTAGGTTAGATATTCTCCATTAAGACAGAATGCAGGAATATCTCGTGTAATCATGCTTCATCCATACTATTCTAAAGAGCCTACGTTAGAGGCTGATCTTTGAAACTAAGAACACTTAGGCCGTGCCCATGCAATGCCTAATGTGGCTCATGGTGGGGTGAGATTGCCATAAGCATTATTGAACGCCAAGCACAGTTAAGTGAATCGATATCATGACACAATATCAAAAGTGGCTCAGTGATTGCCTTAAGTAACCATGCACAGGTTTTCCCTTTTGTCATGCCTAAAACACGATGATCAGCCTGCTGTAACAGCAAGTCCCTTGGTGAGAATGAAGTCATAGCAGCACAATTTCAAGCTGCACAACCAACCAGAAACAATATAAATGCACTTGTTTTCTCTGCCCTACTGTTACATGCAGGGGATTAAAAAAGTGAGTCATTTACTGGAAAATGTACTGATCCTGTGGCAGCAGGATGATTTGTAAGAAAGCTCTTGCATTTTGTAAAGGCTGACTATGAGACTGGGGAGTGATAAATTTTTGCTTTGACTAAAGCGATGACACAAAAAGTAGACTCAAATGAAAAAAGTGAAACATACGCAATTGTATATTGCATTACTTTTCAAGATACCAGTTTTTTGTTCTGTAATTTTCTCTCACACATTGAACACTTCCATGGTTTTCATGTTCCAGGGCACTGGAAAAGCCATGATTTTTATGTGTTTGGGTTCATCTTCATTTCTAGTGGTACAGCATCACTCAATATGACACCCCACAGAAATATTTTGTCGAATGGCTAAATATTGTTTGTGGCCCTGTATGAAGGTTCCCCCTGACAGTTAACCAATTCCTGCTTTTCACGTTGTCCAGGGCAAGTTTAGAGGAAATAAATGTACCATGAGTTAGTCATCCTTAAATAATCTTGTAATAAAGAACAGGGATACCTATCTTAACAGGAGGCTGATAATAAGCTCTGCTGTGCTATCTCCAGTAATGCTTTCTTCATGACTTGGAATAAATGTATGAACTGTAATTTATTTGTTTATTTGGTTTTGCTCAGTGGAAGTATTTATTGTCTGGTTGCTGAAGTATTAATTATTCTTGTAAAATTGTATAGTACTGTCTTAGGCTCACACACATAGAAGCTAACATAATTTGAAACATGATAAAAATTAATAAGATACCAACTCTGGTGTGGCATCTGCAATAGGTATTTTGTGTGTGTGTTTGCTGTAGGGTAACTGATTTAGAAGAACAGGCATGGAAGTAAAGAATGGGGTTAAAAAGAACCAGCAGATCTGATCTAACCCCGTCATTTTTTATTTTTGCAGGCGTCTGCTGTCAGACCATCTGCAGCTGTTGTCGGTCACCCAATGATCTGACCTCTGAGAGGCAGAAAGCCATTCTATTCCCTAGCTGATCATTCAAGTCTTTTTATTCTAGCATTTAAATTGGATTTTATTCAATTTTGTTTAAATCCATTGTATCAACACTTAATGAACGCAAGCCCTCCCACTCTGCTCTGTGGCTTCCCATTGTGTACCAGCATTTTATTCTTTTTTATGTCCTATACATATTCATTTCCATTAATCCTTCATTCTAATGTGTGTTTCTCTTTCCCATTCCTTTTCTCTCCCTGATTATTATTAAATGGCTGGATGGTACTTAAATGTCAAGAAAGTCATGAGAAATGTCATGTACCAAAGGAAAACATGGTATTTTATGTTTAAAAAGCCCTGAGCACAGCAATATCTGCTTTTCAGGTTGTGGAGGTTGTTCTGGCCCCCTCTCAGAAGAAATGGATCTCTTGAGAGAAATAGATTTCCATTGCTGATGGTGTTTCAGTTTTGAACTTTGATACTGAAACTGGAGGTTCAGAAATGAAGCCTACCTTCTCTCTGGTTCATCTCTGCCCTGACATGATAATAGGTCACTGGGAACAATCAGCTGGTTTCATTAATTATTAATGCAAACACATGGCAAAAGCAATTTGGAGATCACCGCGTACATGTGGGTCTGCTGATGGAAGTGTAGGGGGGAGGGAGCGGGGTGTGATTATTCATCTGAAAATAATTGAGAGTGGTAAGTGCCAAAGAGGGGGGGGATCTGCAGAACAGGCTTTGGTATAGCTGGAAGAATAAAATGATATTTTACTTTTCAGTTAGATGCGTATCTTAAGTTACATTAAAGTGAAAATGCTTAGAGCAGGGTGTGCAGTTCACATGAGTATTAGGTTACTGAGCTGAAATGGGGCCAGTGCAAATATGCCTTTATAAACATTCACGAGAATTCAGATACTTGCTGAGCGTGTACAAAAAACAGTAAGCAATTCGCTGCTGGGGAGCTGCATACCTAGGCAAACAAGAAGAATATAACTCTCATCTGTGTGCTCTAGTAGCCTACTTGTGTATTTATGATGAGGGGAGAAAACAGAAGTCTTGAGACCCCAGAATAAGAGCAGCTGTATGATGTGTGCTGTCTGAAGGTGACCTTTTCTCTACACCAGCCTAGGCAGTCCGAGGACCAACAACGCTTACTGCTGCAGTAGGAAGGGAACAATGTGAATTTGTCCAAAAATGTGATGCAGACGGAGGGGTCATGCTTGTGCCTCCTGCTCTATTTGCTGTGTAGACAGTGTGCATCCCAGCAGGAGTCCATGTGCTGGTAGATCCCAAATGGCTGCAAAAAGCAAGAGCAGAAGGAGCTCTCTATACATTTTGTCTCTGTTTCCCTAAAGAAAAAGCCCACATTGGCACAATAACAAGATCAGATCTGAACGTCTTAAAGAACAGTTCCCCAGAGAGTGGTTCAAAACCCCCACCCAGGTCAGTGCTGCATCGCCAGGGCCTCCTCTAGATGTAGTCTGGAATTGGTGCCCCAGAGAGCTTTCCACCAGCCCCAGCAGCAGAGCTGGCTGTGCCACAGCACCAAACGTGCCATCCATCCCATTTCTGTTCTCCAGCAGTGCTGTCTGGGAGGGATGCGAAGGTTAACAACACCCCCAGCCTGCTCAGCAGGGCTGGCACGGCGGAGAATAAAACACAAAGCAGCTTTCCTGCGCCTAGGCTGAGGCAGCTCCTGCAGTGCCACGGATTAATGAAGCTCCAGACTGTCTGATGGAGTTTTTCCCACAGAGCAAAATATTAACTAAGGCAATTGATTGCATTTTCATTTCTTGGGGGAGCATTCAGCCCACACACCCTATTGTGTGTCTGATCACAAAGAAACGTCTGCTGTAGCAATATTGTGTTATCTCGCAGGTGCTTTGTGATACATCTCGAGCTGTTGCCTCTGATGTCAAAAGGAAATGGAAATTCTTGCTCAGAAGACCTACCTGAGAAAGAAATGTGTTCTTGTAAATTCAGTGTCCCAAAGGTAGGAAATTGTGGTAGCCGCTGCTGAAAAATACTGTGATAAATCCCCATCCATCTGGAATATTGCCATAATCCACTACAGATTGCCAATTAATTGCACACTTATTTCTATGTAATAAGGCCAGATAATAGGCTGTATTAGCCTAAGTCCCCCAGAGGCAGTGGAAATACATCACAATATTCTTAAATAGCATATTTTTATTAAATAGATGCCTGCAAGCTCCTGTCTGGTACTGGAAACCTTTTGTGCTAGGAATTGTATGTGTAACGAAAGGCCAGATTTACAGCACATACGCCTCTTTAGTGAAGCACTTAATTGCTTACCTCGAGTACCATTTTAAATAAACTGATCTCATCTATTTTCTAATTAAACATGGGAAATAATTTTTACGGCTGGTTGGGATACATAGTTATTAAATCCTCTTCTAGCGCCAGAGAAACTGTAAATATTCTGTCTTGCCCTGTTAAGATTAAAATGAGTCTTTCTGCATTGCAGAAATATACCTTTGAACAACGGTGTGTGAAATATTTAGGATTTTGTACACATATATAAACCACAGATTTTTTGCTAACTTATGGACTGCCTTTTGTGGCCAGTTTGGATTTAGACTAATATTTCTGTTCATTAAACCAGTTACCTGTTGGGAAGATGTCATTCTTTAAAACACATATGTTTGGGGATTTTTTGAATTAATGAAGTTTTTTCCCTGCTCTACTGAAGAAATATAATTGATGACCTCTTCCTGCATGCTACAGTTTTCATATTTGATTGTAGTGTTTCTGGCAAGCAACTCAGTAACCTGAAATTGTTGTCCAGAGGACAAGAAAAAAAAAAAAAAGAAAAAAGAAAAAAAAAATCTGTTTGTCTTAAAATTAAAGCAGTGTCACAGGATTGGTAGGATTTTACTTCAAATGATTTTACTTCCATGTCAATCCAGTCACAGGATTTTACTTCCAGTTACTGCTGCAGGTAGTTGTTCTCTCACACCCTTCACATCCATGCGAGAGTTGTGTAATTTTTTAAGCTTATTTTTTTTCTGATTATTTTGTGTTCGTCTTGTGTGACTGGGGACATTTCTGTGTATGAATTCATCGTATGAGGTATAACTCTATGCATCCATGGCAAACTCAGTAGTGTAGTACCAAAGGGAGCTGCACTGGTGCAGAGAGATGATTTTAACTTGAGTTGCTCTCAGAAAAGTTTGGGATCAATTCAGAAGGCTTTGGGGGCTCACAGTGAAACCAGTTTTCTTTGCTGCTCCCTTCCTTCACTTGAGGTTGCCGCCAGACTGATGAGGCAAAAATTCTGTCGTAAGCCACTCGCTGTAGGAAAAGCCAGATTGAGCCCGGGCCTCCCTGCCCCCTCATGTATTATACATCTGAAGCTCATGATAATTTCATAGGGCTTCGTTCTCTAAAAATAGTCTCTTCATGACCGAGGGCCTCTGGATCTTCCTAGCAGCAGGCACCACATAAATTAAGCATCCAGCTCCACCTCCACTTGTGTGCTACTGGCTCAGTTTAGCTTAACTCCCAGGAGGGCCAAACCCACGTTTGCCAGTTGCAAGAATGGCTGCGTTATTTATTACCCCTGGAAGCATGGGGCACTTGTGTCTGTTGGTGGAGTCATCGTGGATTTAGCCTGCCACAAGCCCTCATGCAAGAGAGATGATTATTTTAGCTGAATTTAGCTTTTCTATGTTTATAGGGAGAAGTCATTACAATAGATTATGAGATGGGCGGGTTTTGTTTGGTTATTTTTTCTGTTCTCAAACGATTTTTATACTATCAAATTGGACAATTAGATTCCTACAATACAATCAAGGATATTAGTAATGAGAGACTACACAGAAAACTCCAACCGTCTCCTCTCAGTCCTGAAGAAAGTCTTTCCTTGCAGCCAGCCTGGGAAGCTGGGCATCGCTTGTAGACACACGCCTGCCTGCCTCCAGAGCAGGGTGTGGAAATGCTGATTGGAGCCATTTGATCTGGGTGGGTATTCAAGTGCCTCGAGGAACTCACTCCTACAGTGCAAGACAAAAACATTGGTTCCTCATACATCACTGATAGCAGATCTCTTTGACCTTCAGCTACAAGGGGAAGACTTCCTAAATCTGAAGTCTTCTGCATAGTATAGCAAGAGATCCAGCAAAGCTCCCCCCTTCACTTTTTTCTTTTTTTTCCTTTTCTTTTTTTTTTTTCTTTTTTTTTTTCTTCTTGTTTTCTTTGCAAAAAGCCCCTTCTGCATAGAAGGGATTTTCCTCTAACCAGAAGACATCATCTCACTAAGCATGGCAAATTAGCAGCACCTTTCTCATGTCCACCTGCAAGGTAATTTAATATCTGATCATCGTGCTGCAAGAATACCTAATAAGCAACCCCTGAGTGCCTACTGGCAGAAACAAAAAGAACCATATGCTGTCAAGTTAGCAGATGTATGCAAGTGTCTGTATACATAAACATACACGTTATACAGCTATACACACGTGCACACCATTACTTATGTATATGTTTATACACAGGACATTTACAGAGCATTCTTTTTTTCGTTGCTGTGCTGATGGACTCATTTCAGAACAAACAGACCCAGCCCTCAGCCACATGAAGCATTTGAGTCTTGCCAAAGTCCTGGTCATTTATCTAACCTAAGTTATGGGTCTGTGTTCTTCCAACCCCATAGCCACCCATTTGTACTCCTCCTGCTGTGCATTGTTGAGAAGTAACTTTTCTGTTTGGATGCCACAAGTGAGTGACAACAGGAACTGACAAACCTTGTTCTCAGTGTGTAGATCTGCCATACATTTAACAATCAGTATTTTTCCCCCCACCTCCGCAGCCACACTCTTGTAAATTTAAATCAAAGCCCATTCTGGATGTTTCGTTTCAAGTGGTTTCATCTTACTGTAATTACCGAGTCATGTGAGGGATAGCTAAACAATTGTCTGCACAACAATGGAGATGAAATAAAGATAGCCTCTAATTAATTCCATCTAGATTATAATTAATTTTGACTGAGTTGCTCAGGACAATATCCCTAAGTCTCGCAGACTTCTCTATAAAGAGGACTGATCGCCAGCTGCTGCTCTTTGATTTTTAAAGCAGATGGGGCTATTTCCAGCTATTGCTTAAAAGGAAATGATGAAGATGTGAGTGGAGTGATTGAGTGGCTTTGAATAGGCCCTGGGGTAAGGCTGCTAGAAGGGCTGCTCTGAAGGCACATGGGTTCTTGACAATGTCTTTTAAAGACTTTCTAGCTATTTTTATGCAATTTTCCTTAAAATTTTAAGGATTCCCTTTGTTGTTGTATTAGAAAAAGCAAAAATGTGTGATGTAATATTATGTTAGCGTATAAATTTTCATATGCTGCATGTTAAATTTTCTTTAGGTCCTAGTGTTAAAGGCAGTGAGGAAGGGCACACACAGGGATGGTTTTAGTCCTTTTCACTTCATAGAAACAAAAGATGAAAAATATCCATTAGATCATTCTCCTAGTTCTGTCTGTCAGTGCAGAATTGTTCCCTGCTTCGTTATACAGCAAGCTTTGGTGAATAATTCATTAAAACTAACTTATCTAGAAGTTCTGCTACTTGCTTTGTTTGCTGACAAATTGCAAAATTCTCGGAGGGATTTGTTTTTAGAAATTATTCATAAATTTTTTGGAATAAATAAGTCCTAGCTTGCTGGTAGGCTGGGTGCTTAGAAAATAACAGATATATAAAGTGACAGTCTGTCGGTTTCTTGAGTAACATGGTATTTAGATTTCTTGATTGGGTAGTTTCCAGATCTAACTAATATCTGGGCATGTTCTTAGTCGTGCACTGAAACGCAAAAAGGGGAAATAAGGTTTGAAATTAGCTTTCTCTGAGTGTAGAATGGTTATAGAAGAGAGCACAGATGTGACAAATTTGGGGATAAAATGTTAAAATACTGATAGCCACTCCCTGCAACTGTTAGTGGGGGAGGAAATGACAAACATCTGCCCTGTTATGATATGCATTAAGGAAGCTCATGACTTAAATATTAAGTAGTGATATATCAAATACTTCTCCTGTGAACTTCTTGTTGTTCAGTTTACGTTTTCCTGTACTGATTTTCCTGCTTACTGCCCTTTTTGTTTGACTGCCTTTTCAGTGCTGTCTTACATACACTGTCCTAACAGTTCTTAAACACCCAGTCCTGTGTGCTTTTGGAGGTGAAATTTTCAGGGAAAGTAATGCTTAGAAGTTTCTGTGAAATATCTGTTAACATGCTTGAGAAGAAACTGCCAAAGAAATTAGATGAGCCATAAGCAGAGGGGTTGAAAGTGGTATGAAGTGCATGCAGCTTAATCTTTCAACTACAAATCTCTTTCCGTGTGCTGTTTAGTCTGAGCCAGAGGACTCATGGTCCTGCTGTTGGACCATCAGTGTAGCTCACGTGTGGAAAACCAACCTGCATCATCTGTTTGCTTTACCTTGAACATCATAGTTCTGATGCATCTACTTAGTGTTCCTTTTTCTTAGGAAGTCTATTTCCTTGTGTGTGCCACAGCACATTGATTTTTTTGAAGTGAGTGAGATGATTGTAATGCTCTAAATTGCCTTCTACATGACAGGCCACAGGGTTTCGCCCAGTGCTTCTTGCATTGAACCTAAAAATCATTCCCTCATTGTGAATTCCCTATTTCCCCCCTTAACACTGGTGCTCTTAAACTTCTTGGTCTTCCCAAAAGATGGTGTATTTTAGTGGTTGTAGTCGTGGCTGTGTGGTACAGAGTTCATACAACGTCATTCAATTGGTTCCAGTCAGGCCAGCATCCCTTTATCAGCATGCAGCATCTGGGTGGCTGCTAGCTCAAATAAAAGGTCCTGGTGACATGACATTGTGCTGAGTGCCGTAACAAGCTTCAGCTGGCTTTGGTGGCTGACTTCTGTAGGGGAGAGGCATGTTCTATCTATTTTATATAGTTGTCATAATCCTGGATTACAATCCTGCTGAATATCTGTCTATTCTGAAATAAATAAACTTGCCTCACTTCTGGTTTCAGGCCTTGTAAAACACTCCACAGAGAGCTTCCTGGCCACCAGGAGTAAATTGCCTTCCAAAGACACCAACAGAAGCACAGGTTGAGTTTTCTATGTACCACCTGTGCCCACTAGAGTGGGTGAGTCAGTTCTTTGTCTAAAGGGAGAGATTTTTAAGTGACTCACAGATTTCTTCCCTTTCTTCAAAGGATTCCTAGCAAAATCTTCCATGGAGAATTCTACGGAAAAATCAAATAAGATCTGCAGTTTTGCATTGCATACTTCTGGTTTATTCAGTAATTGTTTCCAGTAATTATTGTTGTTAAATTAGCCAGAGTTGTTTATCTGCTCTCAGACTGCATGGCAGCAGCAGAAATCCCTGCCAATGTAACAACAAACTGACAAACTTGGCTCATGGTTCATCACTGAGTAGGCACAGGAGACCTGTCCTTTTCCAGGGTTACAAGGATCTTTCCTGATTAAGATCTTTAAGAGAAAGTAGAGGAGGAGAAAAAATAAAAATAAAATACATTTAAAATAATTAAAACAAACAAAAAAAAAAAATGGAACTCTGAAACCCCTACCTGACAATTTTCAGAGCTAAAAATCATCTTGTACATCATCAGGCTGGGATGTAAAACAGTTAAGGGATTTTGTGTATTTGTTCAGATGTTCCAAATTCTGTCTGTAGCCAAGATCTTGACCACCTTGTGGGTTTACTACCCTTTCCTGATGTATTGCTGACCTATGCAGAATAGGTTTTCATCTTTTCTTGTGGGTATATTTTTATTTGCAAAGCTTCCAAGCTTCCATTGAGTCTTGAAAAGGAACTTAGTCTGATCTTGAGAGAGAAATGTGGAAAGGAGAAGTAGACACTCACGCACTCTTTCCAAACAGCTCCCTGTTCATGCTTACTCTGTTCTTTGCTCTCGGCATTTCAATGTTAGTAAGTTCCCTCTTGGACACACAAAATGATACCAGGAGATCTCAATATTCACTGAAACTAAGTCTTTTTTTGTGGTGTCTCAGTTGTGCCTCCATTGTCCACTTGAAGCAGGTTTTCTGATTCTAAGAAGCTTACTTAACCCAGGGTTTAAAGCTATTTTTATCCCACGTGAAATGTGTGTACAGAAACATTGTTCAGAGATGGAGGACAGCGTTGTTTGTTTTTCCTCAGAGTCTCCTTTATGCTGCAGAGAGGTGAAATGGTATTTTATAGAAAACCTAGGGAAACTTCAGGTATCCTGCACATCCACACTGCTTGAGGCAACTCTTTGAGGGACAAAGAGTTTAATTCGTTTGCAAAAGTTCACTGGTGTAGTCTGAGATCTGAGTTCTTCCAAGCATGTGGAAATCTTTCCTTCCCAGACCACTGCTCCTGCACTATCTGTAGTGTTAAATGAGGGCCCTCCCATGATCGCCTTAGTGATGAGGTACAAAAACTGCCACTACTTTAGTAATGCGTCAAAGTGTAAGTTTTAAGGCACAGAGTTGTAGTAGAACTTGAAGTTTATCTGATCCCTTTATTGCTCCTGCTTATATAATAATAATTTTAATAAATATAAAAATAATTGGAAGAGGTACCAAGTTGCTGGGGTTAGTTCTGTAGAATTAAAAACACCAAGGTAAAGATGACAGGTAATTTGGCAGGCTACACAGAGCAGCCATGACACTATTAAAAGACAGTATTATGTCTGCTGCCGTTGTGAGCTTTTAATCACTCCAATTACAGTGCTTTTCCTATCCTGACAGCTGGCGTGCACCGGAGTCTCTTGTTAAGGCTTGTATGACTAGTGGATTTTTTTTATTTTTTTAAGTTGAGTGAATGAACACAGCACCAAACAGTCCCAACAACACCTAGCAATTTGTGCAGCTGGAGAGTTTGCTTATTTTGCAGAACAGATGCTTAATGCAGTATCCACTATAATGTGTGCAATAACTGCCCATCCAGGCCATGCAGCAACACAAAGCATGCTGAATTCAGGGGGTTATTAAAAAGTCCCTGTACCAGGGTTAATGGGAGCTTGGTTAAAAGAGCAGTGCTTCTTGTCACTGGAGGTTTAGCAACACAGGCTATTTGGCTTTGGAGTCAAAATTGAATAAAATTAATGGTGATAGAATGAAAATGCACATGAATCTGTAGGGAAAAAAAATCTGCTGTATAAAGGGATGATATTGTCTTAAGTGTTAAGAGGAGTCCCCAGCCTCACTCCTGTGAGATTTGTCCTGAAAGACCATGCTGTGCTGATTTCTCAAGTGAGGTAAATCTATAATTTTTGGCTAACAAATATGATCTATTTTCCCCTTACTGGGATCATTATAAGTTCTGTCATTTTTAATGAAAATGTTACTTCCCAAGTAGACAAAATCCAGTCCAATTTACACTAAGCTTTTACAGGAATCATAATTTGCCTCTTTAACACGCATCCCAGGGGTAGAACCTGTTGTTTTTATACAAATTCAGTACCAAAGCCTGTGGATTTCACCTTCCATAAGGCCTGTTGTCGTTTGACCCATCAAAGGTTTGGTAACTAGCCAGAGGCCAGGGAAGTTCAGTGTGTTTTTCTCTTAACAGCTATGGCAGCTTATGCAGCTCCCTGGTTGACCAGTCAGTGATCTGAACTGGGAAACTGGTTACGCTGAAAACTGCTATTTTTTAAAATGCTGTTCTTTTTTTCTTCTCAGAATAGCCTGGTTTACTCCATTGCTTGAGTTAACCAAACAGCCAGACGGCTTCTGCTTCTGGCACAACAAGAGGTTGTTCTAGATTGTGCCTAGTTGTTTCTTACAGCCATGTTAATTGTATCTTACTATTACTCCAATGTCACTAAACTCCCAGGAGTTTCTCAGAAATGTATTCTCTGGAAAACCTCTCTACATAGTAATAAGTTGAGATCTTCCACTGAATCAGATGCAAAAAGCCTGCTTGAGAAGAAGCAAGTCAATGCCTTTGCCCTGGCCCATTACCCCAAAGTAATTTATGTACCAGAAGCAAGCACCTGGATTGCAAAGTTCCCCAAAGGCTAGGATACCTGCAGGACATACCTGCTTGCCTCCTACATCCCTGTCTCAGCCTTCAGCTCTTCTCTGACAGTGGCTAACCCCAGGGACATACAAGGCTGTGTCAGCAGATGCCAAGTCTCAGACTAGTAAAGAACCTGCTTGAAAAGAGTAGGTCTCTTCCAGATCCCTTGCAAGCCATCTTCCTCCCAGTGGGCCTCTGCGGAGGTGAGTGCTCTGACCTTTTCTTTGTTTGATTTAACATACAGCTTCCCTTTGGTGCTGAGCTGGAGTTGCTGGTGCCTTCTCAAGTGATCACAAAGACTTGCAGAAGCATTGGCTTCAGCTCCTGTGCAAGTAACAAGCCAGGAGCCAAGAAATGTGAGCAAAACACAAAATACCCTGGAGAGAGATGTGTCATGGCTGGGGTTTTACACCCGCCTCCCATGTCCTCCTTCTCCCCAGTAAAGGTTTTGATTAGAAAGTTGCAGAATACAAGTTGCAGTGGTATCTTTTCATCTTTGTAACAGAGTGGAGCTACAGCCTTCCTTCTGTATATGACTCCAGAAAAAGCTCCTGCAGGATTAGGGGATCACCCTCCATATATCCTGGGAGTTAAATACCCCATCTGAGGTGCTAAGTGTGCCCTGAAAATCAATTGGATGCCTTGCAGAAATAACCTTGGTGTTTTGAAGGGGGCAAGGCAGTTTTGTAAGTACTGGTGGTGGTTTTTTTTCCATCATCCAGGGTTCAGCCCTTCTACCTGAAGGTAGCATCAAACTTCATCAATTTCACAGTGTGTGGGACTAGATCCCAGGTTTGTAATCTTCCACTCTGAAGCTCCCCAGCACGGCTGCTGTGAGGCCCAGAACTGCCCAAAAGGCACAGCTTTGCTGATTGCCTGTGCTGAGTGAGCAGCCTCTGTTCCTGCCCCTCTCCACTGTAAGGCTTGGCAAGCCTTGGGAGAAGAGGCTTCAAAATAAGAATTTGTGCCTAAAAGGTACTTTTTAGTTGTGCTAAGTACTTGTAGCAATCCTTTTAACCGCCAAGCAACCCTGATGTTATGTATGTGCCTGTTTGTTGATGCTGCAGGCGGTCGCAGGGCCCAGGCAGCTGTGGGAGGCCTGCCGTGGGCACACGCTGCCACCAGAGAGGGTCAGGCCTGCCACCTTCCACATTGCTCCAGTTCTACCTTTATTGCAAAAGGCTGAGGATTACTATGGCAACACCAATCACACACTGTGAACCTTTTGGGGTTTTAGTCTGAATCCTTCACAATTTAAGGGCTTTCTCTCTTCCTCTCCTATTTTCTCAATTGCAGAAAAGACGTCTGAGCAGATGGGCCTGTAGCGGCTTCATCATGGCCCTTTTGTGTGCGAGGAGCCCTTTGTTCCTCGGCTTCATGAGGCTGAGCAAATGCAGCTGCTCTTGGGGTCAGGGGCCATATCAGGTCGTTGTTTCCCAGTTACTCACATCAGCAATGAAATCACCCAGTTTAGTTCCAGAATATCTTGGTGGGGTGAGGCCTGTAACTGCTGGTTGTGCACTGCTCCACTTGGAAAGGCGCTCACTACAGCAAGAGAAGCTTTGGTGCATTTTCTCTGTGCCAAAACTTTCAGAGTCCTGGGAAATAAGCTCTGTTAAGTCTTGCAGGTGTGATTTAAGAGATTATTGCTCACCTACTCCTTGCACCCTGCTCCCAAAGGTTACTAACTTGATTGCAGAAGCAGCTACTCACTAGCTCCATGCACACTTCTAGCTGCAGGCTGGAAGCATGATGTGAGTTTTTGTGGATGGAAGTTTATTTGGCTTCTCTTTGGACTGTGATGGTTTGGGCTGTCTAGCTCTTTGCATGGTCCCGTTGTGGATATCTATTTATGGTGGCATAATTAGACCTTTAATTTTTCTATCCATATCCTACTTATGCAAATAACATGTTTACACAAAGCTCTGTCCATCAGATGAGCTTTGTGATGAGCAGGAGATTTGGGGAATTCATTTGCTTGCCCACAGTCTGGGAGAATAGCTCTGGGGGATCTTCCATCGTGTTTTATTTCCCATATGCTGAATGCACTTCACAACCATTTTCCTCATCCAGACTAGGATATGAAAGGCGATTCTGTTCAGCACACTGACCTTTGTGTCCATGTCCCTGGTCGACAGGACAGATTCTTACACAGCTAATATTTTCTCTGCTTCTGAGGAAAAACTTCTCCTTTATTTGCTCTGAGTCACACTGGATGTTATCAGTGGCTCCATGGTTACACAATTCACCTTTCTGCTACCTGCCTAGAATTTATTGCAAGATTATCAATTGGCAGAAACTGGAGGTTTCTATATAGGTATGATCCTGAATATTTCCTGATTTATCTCAACTGACTTTGTCCATTTGTTAACTCCCTCTAAGCCTGTCCAAGATTTTACATGAATGGGTGTGGTGTGCACAACATATGGAACAACACATTGACACTTGCATCCTTTGGCTGAAAGGGGAACCAGCTGTATGGGTGGGGGGATTTCCTGGATCACAGCAGCTGCAACAGGAAATGGGGAAAATTCAGCCAAAAAGACTTTTTCAATTCTCTAGCAAACATTCCTTGGTGAGCTTCCAGACGTATCTGGCTTTGATTATCTCTTACTTGTTTGATATATTGGAAAGAGAGATTTCAATTTTTTTTTACTTTTAAACAGAAGTAGCAGAGCACCCAGGCCAAAGCGAATAGGAACGATCTGAGGAATTGCTAATACTAAAAGAAAATAATGGTGGCATGAAGAATTATATTGTTATTGTCTGATTGAGCTTTAAAGAACAGAGTGTACAGTATTTAATCCTGCTCTTACACAATGGTGTTTCACGAATACATTTGTTAAATAAGGAGGTCGGTTCAGTAGTGCCTTCGTGCTTACTGTGGGAAGACTTTACTTTTTTTTTGTCATGCTGGGTTCAAGCAACTGTAGTCTCTCAGATTATAGTTCTGATAACGAACAAGTTGCAGTGTATACAAAATGAGGAGAGTGCATGCAGATCCTCCCAGGGAATCGTTCACAAGTGATTTCCCCTTCCGCGTGTCAGTCATGCAACACAGGACACAGCAGTCTAGCAGTAATTAGGGTATCAATCTTATTACTTCTGAATTAAAACGCACAAGTTTATGTACCAATATATATTACTTGGGCATAAAGCCAAAGTAGAATATTTAAACTTTTTAATTTATTATTAATTCATTTAATATTTTATTTTTTAATACTTAATATTTTAAGAATTTCATGTTTTGAGGGCTCTTTCACATGCTAATACGTGAAAATCAACATGTTCCCAAGGAAAGTAGAGGTTTTGCAGCAACTGCCTTTTGTAGTGGCAGCCCTGTTTGTTATTGAATTTTGACCACTTTTCTTAAAATGATCTGTAAAGACTTAATATTCAAGACCCAGGAGCATGTACAAATTAGGGAGCAAAAGTCTAATTTGTATACGTGTTTGCCATGACTATAAGGACTGAATTAAACTGAAAGGGTGTTAGGAGATTAATAATACTCTGGGGCTGAGCAGAGAAGCGTGAGGGGGTGGGAAGCAGTTCTAATTTTGTGATTCCTGCCAATGTGAGCCCTGGCTTATATATAATTAGCTTTCTCGATAGGAACGCAGAATGAAAGTATGAATGGGGAAGCTGTGATGACCTTCTGCTGGCGAGGGGCTTCGCATGACTTCCTCCTCCCTGCTTGTGCTCAGCTCCAGTCCAAGCCTCCTTCCTGAACTGGTCATGGTCCCTCGCCGGGATGCAAGGCAGCTCTGTGTCCTGTTCATGTTGCTCATGTTAAAAGGTACGGAGAGAAGGCTGCTCTGGTTCTGACACACCGTAGAGTCACAGATCCGTGTTCCCTGGGCCCTTGGGTTAAGTACAGCGGCCCTTCAAAATAAGTAACTGCAGCATTTCTTGCTGAATAACGCAATTCACACAGACAAAGGAGGGACTTTTTTTCTGCCCGCAAGCAAAATAACCGAGGCAATCTGTCCCTTCCCCAGAAAGTGGAAGTGGGAATAAATAGCTGTAGAATCCTACAGGGCAGATGTCTGATTTAAAAAAAAAAAAAAAAAAAAAAAAATCCATTCAGTTTAGCTCTCCCTCATGGAAAATAAAGGAATGTAAGAACTCATTACCAGTGCCCCAAGCAGGAGCTTAGCAGCAGCGACAGCTCAGGTTATTAGTGTATTTATAATAAAGTCTTTTAAGTCTGCTGCATGGAAGGATTTGTGAGTCAGCAAACACAGTAAAGAGGTCTGCAAGGGACAGGCCAGCACAGAAAGGAAAATTGTCAGGGATTATTCAACGTTGATCATGCCCATGTTTCTGTGTCTGTTAGCACTAACCATTGTTCTGGGAATGACAGGTCTGCCAGTTTCAATTTCTTTGAAAGCTGAGTGCATAGAAGGCAAGGAGAAGTGTTGGTTTTTGACAGATTATAAAAAAGCAGATCAGCCTGACCGAGTTGGCATGAATGCAGAGAGGAACCGTGCACAAGGATGTTCAACCAAAGCGCCCATTGTGCAAAGACTGCTAACCAGTTTACCCTCTTAACCTACATTTGGAAGTATATCATGGTGTACAGATGCATATTGCAGTAGGTTTGGGAGAACTGATGACTTTCTAATAAGTTTAGAGCTGGAGACACCAATTTATGGCTCGTAGGAATGAGAGCCCTTAATCCTGTTCAGTCTGGAAGTTCCTTGCAGGACTGAGAACACAGAGGGCCCAAAACCAAAAGGCAAAAAGAGATGTCTAGCTGTCAGTTGTTTCACACTTGGTACCATTTATTATTATTATTTTATGTGGAAGACCTCTATGTTATGTAATTTTTTTTGCATTTAAAGCTTAGGGAAAAATAAATTACATTTACTGCTGTGACTAACCAGAAAGCAGCAGCTGAATGCTACAGCATAACCCAGAGATTTTAATGAGCTGGGCATCTGGTTCATACCAAAAGTTGGTTGGAATGGGATGCTTAATTCGCATTAGTATCTTTAAAAGCTTTTGCTAAACACAGATCCTAATCACTTGTGCTCACTGGTCCCATTCTGCTTTTTTTTTTAGCAGCAGTAATCCAGGTAACCTGGACACACTCCAGCATGGGTAATTATGTTCTCCTGACCTAAATTTGTCTTCTTGTTTCAAATGGATGCTATTCAGGCTCTGAGATCCTAAATGAGCAATTGCTCTTATGTGCATTCTTAAAGGCTTTCTGTGTTTCATCCACGTTAGTTGTCACTGGGGATGCAGTGGGTCTTGGTTAGTTACATTGTGGTATCTTTATAAATTTGAAAATCCCTTTGTAGGATAAAATGGGAGGGGAATTAGTAAATTTAACTTATATTTTACAGCACCTACTTAAAATATTTTGTTGATATATATCAGATATATATTAGATTCAGTCTGATATTTAGCATACGTGCATAATCTGTGATGTGGTCACAGCACCAGCGTATCTCTGACTTTGGAAAGTGCTAATCGTTCTGCCAAATATGCAATAATGAAGATTTCACCTGAATATTTGCACCTTGTTCTTCCTGGTTCCTGCTGGTCAGGCAGAACCTGAAGCACACCAGAGTCTCCTGGAGCTCTGTGTCCTTCAGGAAGACGCAGCACAGAACAAAACACACATAGAAATTAACTCTGATTTTTTTATGAAGACCCCTAGATGAAGCGCATGGCCTGAGGAGACTGCAAGGGGATGAAGCAGATCTGGTGGATCGGCCTGGGGACGTCAGCTGAATCAAACACTAACTAAATTAACCAGGCTTTCTTCCACCCCTTGATTTCAGTCTGTTCTGAGTGTGAAATACGTGCTTGCACTGTTGTGTAGCCGTGTTATGCTTTTATCAAAAATATTTTACTATATCTCATCCTTCAGCTGCTGCTGAGACCTTACCTGCCCTTTTTCCCATGCCACTGGCTCACGATGTGACCTGTGCTCCTTGCACATACCCAGGCAGGCTCCCTTCACCAGGCAGTCAAGCACAGGAAAAGAGTGAGGTGGGACCAACATTTTGGTGATAAGTACATGAAACAAAGAAATGAGGGTCAGAAGGGAAATCGATGTCAAAACCCCAGATTTGAAGGATGGGATGGGAAGTGGGAGGGTGGCTGGAGAGGGAGAGAAAAGGTGCTGCAGCTAAAAGGATGTAGCAGGAGAGCGTGGAAAAGCTCAGTGGGAGGAGAGTGGAAAGGCAGAGTGCTAGTGGGTAAAACAAAAGAGAGCAGAGGACGAGCAATGAGGTGAAAGGACAAGGTCTGGGGCTTGAAAGAGGAAATTACACAAAGGCACTGTCAAGAGGAAGCGTACAAACATCCAGTCTCGTCAGTGTCCCAGCCATGCTGACATTCCCACTCTCACTCCTTTCGTTGTTAACGCCTGCAGTGACTGCAGCCATTCACAGTAAAAACTTCATTTTGCATCGTGTCACTGCCACAAAGCCACTGCATTTTCATTAGTGTAGTAAAATCCATGAATTAGAAGTTTGCCTGCTTAGGCCTTGTTCTTAGCTCAGATACAGGCGCAGTTGCTGTTTAAACAGTCAAACAAATTGAGATGCACAAAATGGAACAGATAATTCCCTGGTGCATTAGCCACAGATGAACTTGACCCAGAATCTTTTAAAATCACATTTTCTTCTCTGTTACTAGCAAAAGTGTTATGAGTTATGAATGCTGGAGCCAACTGAGGTCACTAATTCCTTGAAATAAGGACATTACGTATTTAAAATCATTTGCAATCCACACCAGATTCATTGTAGGTGATGGATAAATACCTTGAATAAAGCACGCCTGTGATTTTGGGGAGGACTCGGTACGGTGACTGTGCTGCATTGCTACAGCCACCCTGCAAGTGTCTGTCCCACCCAGAGCAGAGGTGGGACACCACCATGGTGTTTTCCAGGGACAGGCATGGTTGTGAGAAGTAAGGAGAGGTTATGCAAACACTTTCAATTTGCTTCCAAAATGATTTAATACTGGTTTCAGGTCATGAATAAATTAAGTAGGTTAATTGTTTTTTATTTCCTCTGTACTTCAATGAAAAGACGAGCAGAAAACCCCCTTGCAAATTAATCTGCCTTGAACTCGGTCTGTTTCCTGGCATTATCATTTTTGTTTCATTTTGCTTTTGTTTTTCTGCTAGGTTCTTGTTTCAGTCTTGAGACACTAAAGAGATATAAAAGACTGTTTTTCTCCAAGGTCCAAATGTTGTGTAAAGCCCCTTTCTCTCTGTAAGCGCAGACTTGAAATGACACAAGCAGCCTGGGATGGGCAATAGTTCCTCAGAGAGGAACTGGGAAAGAAGAAACACTGAGAAGAAAGACTTGGTTAATGGGAAATGCATACTGAAGCATCTAACAAAAACACGATTAAAAGCCTGTGGTGTTACTGCCACTGTTGAGTGTTATATAGGAAAAAACTCTCAGGGTGCCCTTTTCAGAACTCATTGTCATTAAATGCTTAATGATAATAATGACAGTGATGTTTTTCTTTAGTCTTTTATCTTTGGTGGTCTGATAGCCTCTCACACAGGGTCACTATTAAATTTCATAGTACTACCTTGCAATAATTAACAGTGTAGGGAGAGTAGTTACTGGAATTGGAGTGAATCAGAGCTTACCTCAATGTGCAGAGTATCATTCTGAAAAAAAAAAAAAGGAAAGAAAAAAAAGGATAAAAATAATATTTTTATATGGTTAGGCTTTCCTTATACTGGAATGGCCTCAGCCAGTTTTCTCACGTTTACATAAGAAAACATCAGGGTTTAGACTGAAAAGTCTTTCTGGGCCATTCCAGGCATATCCCAGGTCATATGCTTTGTCACCAAAGGTTAGACACAGCCAAGGAGGTTCTCGTCACCCTAAGCCATTTCCTTCCTGTCAGCCTTACAGGTGCATCCATCTGTAACTCTGCTTCTATCGAGTCTGATTTCATTCACATCCTCTCCTTCCATCTCTGTCAGTGCAGGGATGCGAGATGCCACCTTTGTGTCAGGGAAAAGAGCTGAAATGCTGTGAAGCTGATCTATCTGCAGATTCAATTTTTCCCTTAGGACCAGATCTAGGCACTGTGGAAGTCAAGACAAGTCCCATGAATTTCAAAAAGATGCAGTGGGAGCTCAGATAGGAAGGCCTGAGGCCATCCTGTCCACTCTCTCCAAGCGTGTTAGGTGCTGTGATCACACCCTGCGTCTGCCTTTGTGTGCTGTCAGGGCGATATCGTTGCTCAGAGACACAAAATTGACACCTTTTCCTTATCTCCATGCTTGAAACAGAGTTGGTATAGGTGACAGAAAGTAGACACCTCTCTGGCACAGACCAAAAAAACGTCTTGTGTTGCCCACAAAGAGCTCCTTTTGCACTGGAGGGAATATTTTCCTCCCACTTGCTGCTTTCCCACTGATGAAGCCAGTTAGTGAAAAGGGACTGCTCAGGTCTGCTGAGCTCCGAAGCTGACATCTGAGATTGGGAATTTTAATTCCGTCTCTTCCACATTTTCTCATCTTTTGTGTGTTAATGCAGTAAACTCAGGGTATGTTGGAGTTCGTATAGGTGTATGTCTCATGCGATGGTGAAAGCAGTGAGCAATACGTGTAGCGAGTGCCCTGCTATGCAGTTACCATAGAGACAGAAAATTAAAACAACTGCGTTCCTTATTCTTTATTGCTGGTCTAGAATTAAAACCAACACCTTTTCTACTCTTGTTGGCTTCTTTTTGTTTATGTTGCACAAGGAAGGTGCTCATTTTCTGTCCATATCCTCACATTTAAGCTCTATGAACCACCCGTTCCATGCAAATTCCTCCGAGCTGCTAAAACCAGGAATGGGGACTCAGCCCCTCCGTGCCTGGGGTTGGGCAGAGTTCAGATCTCCGAGCTCCCCATTTGGTTCCTTAATTTGTGCTCGCACAATTTCCTGTTTAGAAGCAAAAAGGGGACCAAAGAGATCTTGGTGTTTCTTGTTCTCGGCTCAGCGCAGTTCCTTCCACAGCAGCAGCTGACTGTTATGATATTTCTCTGCTAGGCACTTGAGTTAATTTTTCACATCCTTCTCAATTCAGAAGGCTCATTTGTTAGAGCAGTTTCAAAATGTAATTTCAAGTGGCCAAAAATAATCAGATCAAAGAGGTTCTTTGGATTGTAAGAGCAACAGTTGACCTGGTTTTGTGACAGAAGCACGAAGCACTCATGAGATAGTTAATTCTCTAGAAAAGCTCTTTACAAAGAAGGTGCAGGACATCCGAATCAAAGCTCTGCATGTGGTGCTGCTCTTTTGCTGTACTCTGTGAGGTTTGTAAAAGGATCCTGATAATTGTGAATTTCGACAACTTCAAATTATGTTGTGAGACTGAGTTCAGGGATGAAGTGATGCTCTGTGGATGCTGTTGCAATGGGGTCTGGGGGCCGTAGCTTGGCCACAGCCCAGCTGCACCCTCACTGCACAGTGCTGGAGAGCTGCAGCTGAGGCCCTTCGGTTGTTCATTTCTCCTTGCTGTTTGGGGAAATTAAAGTGTCACGGTGACCAGTGTTAATACATTCACCGAAAGGTCAGCAAGACACATCATATGAGCAATGAAAATCAGTTCTAATTGAGGCTTCTCTGTTCTGGCTGGTTTGAGTGAAATCTTTCCCAGTTGGCAAGTGTCACCAAAGCAACTCGGGATGTTCCATGACTGAGGAGGAACCTTTCCCTAAATAGATTATGTCCAGGAGATAAAAGTACATAAACCATGTGCCATCACGGCATGCCCTTTCCCTACCTTCAATACCTCCTCCCCAATTTTGACATTACCCTGAATCTATTTTCTGCTCTATATTACCTTGTCACTAATTGCACAATAATTCTTCAATTACTCTAGACTGGAGAACAGGGAAATCCACCTGCCGGACGTTCCTTGTGACTCTTCCTGACCCAGATTTGTAAAAGCTCCTCGTTGTGCCTCCTTTCCATCCCTTCAGGCCGTTGACTCCCCAGTACCAGCAGACCAACGTGAAGCACCGAGCGGCAGCAGTCTGCCTGGCTAGCTCGCAGCAATCAGTCGGCTTGCAGGAGGGAGAGCTGAACTACACATGAAGCAGCATCCTGAATCATGCTGTAATTTGTAGGCCATGATATTCGAGTTGTGAAATCAGGGAGATTTACTTACATATGCAAAGCCAGAAACGGTGATTCAGGAGCTGAGAGAAGCGTGAAAGGAGGCTGGGGAAAGGAGTGGCGTCAGCTGCCTGCAGAAAAACCTAAACCTATGTAATCCTGCATTAGACTTGCACACTTGCCCACAGGGTACACAGGATCACCAGTTAGATGCCATTTGTCGTCAAGAGGTGTTATTAGATACCTTTCACGGTGATGCAGAGAAGACAGTTCTCACTGTCAGAGCTTGTAGATCAGGGCATTCCTTTCCTTTTCCAGAGACTTGCATCAAATCAGACTGGTGTTTGAGTGCATTGTAAGAAGAAGCTTCTTTAATCACCCTTTCTGCTTCGGGGAGGAGAGTTTACTATCCTAGGGGATGACTTCAGCTGGGAATGAGCTGAGATTTGTACTAGAGGCTGCCTCTTTTTGTCCTGTCTGGGCAGTCGGTGATAACTGCAGCAAAATCAGGCCCAGGAGGACCCAGCTTCCAGTGGGGAAGGAGGGCAGGAGGGGTGTCTGTTTTTCAGTATTTGTACTCAACTTTATGAGTCTGCTGACTTTCAGAATATAGTAATAAGCACTTTTACATCTTCAAAGGGCTTTGCAGATATGAACTCACTTCATCTCGTAGGGAGGGAAAAGAAGATACGTATCAGTAACAGATAACTAAGTGATTTAATTTCACGGAAGAACTCAAAGCTTAAGGGGAATTAAAGACCTGATGCCAAGCTAAATCAAAACAATGGAAATGAGCTGGATCTTGGATCTGTCTGAGGTTTCTAGTAAGGCAAAGTGAATTTTGCCACTCTGAAAATATGGTCCAGGTGTGGATGCTCTTGTCAGGTAAAGGGGCAGAATAGGGATGGGACAGAAGAACTAATCCTTCCACTGGGGTGTGAGCTCCTGGTTGTTTTGTCCTACTCTCACCTCTCCTGGATTCTGCTCTCCCTTATAATTACCCGACCCTGACCAGAGCCAGCCCTGGTGCAGCCCTTTGTGACTTGCCAATGCCACCATGCTGGGAATAAATGTCACATGAGGGACTAAATCAGAGCTAGGAGCAACCAGATCCCAGAAAAATGCCCATCTTACCAGTCAGCACTGTGCCTCTCACAAAGATCTTGGCTTATTTTGTTACGTGGGATGCCAGTTGGATGAAAATATTTCTTTTTGGATGGTGGTTATAGAAGAACAGGAGGACATGAGGTCATAGAAAGCTAAAAACTTTGCAAGAGCCAAGAGCTGGTTTGAATGCACCCCTTTCTTTCAAGATCTTCAGCTATTCTCTGCATGTTTCAAAATGCTTTCTCAAGAGCTGGTTTTGAAGTGGTACAGCACAAGAAAACCATTCCTCCTTCAGTGCTCTGAATGCTGATTTACTGTTGGCAGGTTGTGGATTAAAACCACTCATCATGGCCCCCTTTCACTAGGATGCTTTTCCTTGTCCTTTTTGAGTTTAGTAACGTCTCAAATTAGGGTTAAAGTGCTGTTTCCTCAGTTCTACCCTAGCTTTGATGCTATACGAGACCTACCCAACACTGCCTTGCTGCAGTGCTCCTCAGATAGAAGAATGTCCCCGAGGCATTTTGTAAAGCTGATAATTAGGCAGTGTTAAAGCCGAGACAAGTGGAGGGAGTGTGTAAACATGGCAGGCATTATATCCACCAGTACTCTGAACTGGCACCAGTTAAGGCATGGACGGGTTTGCATCTGCCTGGCCAGGACACCCCAGCTAGACACAAGATCGGCTTTGAAAACCCAATTCAGTCACCAGCTCGTGGATAAATTTTTAGTAGGTCAACTCCCAGATGCTAAACATCCGAGCAATGTTTGGGTGAGAAACCTGCTTGAAATTGGAGTCCATAGATGCTTGCTTTTTGTTCCTGTTCAAAATTCCTTAAGTACTAACTGGATCTTGAAAATATTTGCTTCTATCTCAAAGCTCCGTCCATCCTCGTGGGATATGTCAGGGTCCTTTTAGAAAGAAAGTGATGTTTCACAGTCCCTGACGCAAATAAAAGCTCACTAAGTGCAGAGCACAGGCCTGGCCTTCCGCCAGAGAGGTCTCACCTCGTTGCCCCAAGCCTGGACCTAGTTATCTCCTTGCTGATGCAGACACAAGGGAAGTCTAGACTCAGGTGCAAACTGGCAATAATTTCTGAGCCAAGCAAAGATTTATGTTGTAATGACGGTTCATTAGACAAAATTATGCCTCTAATGACATCTTTGAATCTTTTTATTGTTTTCAGAGAATTAATTATGGCTACATTCCTGACCTGTGAAGCTTAAATAGGCAAATGCATCCACAGATCTTCTCCATCACTTGAATTATAGGATTGTATATTAATCTTTTACATCCATAAAGACGTGTGGAAATTTATGTTCAATGGGTCTCTTAGAGGTGGTCATTACAAAACACAGGACAACCCAAACGTGTAAACTGCGTGCAGCTTGGAAAGGTTTTGAAAGTGTTGTGTCTGTGTAATGATTAAACCACAAACTATTTAGTGATTCCCTGTAAAAAGAAATAAAAATAATAAATAAATAAAAATTAAAATTAAAAAATCCACTTCATATGTAGACCTCTGTAAAACTCCAGGTATTTATTTAATTATTTTCCTTTTTCACCTATGATGAGAAGTGTGGTTTAGAAAAAAAGGCTGGCTGAGAGGCAGAGAATTCGGGAATGCCCAGACCAGCTACACAGACCATAAAAGTGATGTACTGTGAAATGCGGGGACTTAAATCTGGTTTTATGTGAGATGCTGAAATGATTCTAAAAAGCTGTCATTACCGCCATTTGTCTGACCTAGAGCTAAAGGCATATTCAAAAATGGATCAAACCATACTGAGCTTTGGAGGAATGTCAGATGTGAAGCATTGCTTGGTTTGTATGCTATTCATTTCCCAAATACTGGATAAATGAAAGGTTGAATGAGGAAAGAACAATAAGAGCGAAGAGCAGGCACCCAGCTAGCACATAATATCCAATGCTTTTGATAACATAATTACAACTGTGATGTTATAATTTTCTATCCTGTACAAGCAATGTCAGGAAACACAGATGACAACCTGGCATTCATTCCATGCATTACATTGATACAAATTCATGTAAGAATTTTTAGATCCTAAAGCTTTTTTAGGCAGATTGTACACTGAAGTTTAACAGAATGACCCTGAAAATGATTGGACTCTGGAGGCATTTACTACACACATACTTATGGAAAAGGTGCCTCATATTTTTCCTTTTCTTTTTCCAGGTGAGTTCCTTTAATGATCCCAAGTTTTTGGACCTCAGAAGTTAAGCCTGGGTGCGCTTCCCATCTCTGAATGGTCCATTACTGGAACAAGTGGCTCTAATCTGCAGAAAGACTTCACCAGACGTCTTATCAAAGAGGCTTTGTTGGACTGACGTGGGACCAGAAAGTCTTGGTGAGAATTTCTGCTGGGCCTCTCCCTAGCCTTTGCAATGACACACATGTGTTTATGCCCATAAGCCTGTGTAATTGATGTAATTAATTGTATCCAGGATAAATTTACGTACATAATACATATCCACATGTGTAATCTGGAAGAGATCAACACAGAGGCAGAATTATATCAGCCTAGTGTTTAAAGCTATTTTTGGAAATTATATGTTCTGCATGTAGATATTCTAAGTTGAAAGCACAACTCAGCCTGGCCTGCTCAGGCTGCGGCTTTGATTTTTCCTTGCTCCCAAGCACAATTACAAGGGAGTCTGTGGTAGCTGTGTAGAAATTGTTTGGATCCAGAACTTCCTCTTCTTGGCGTGAGAGTCCTGCTGCAACTGTGCAGAAATTCCCTTAAAGCAGCAGAGGATTGGAGAGAGCACAAGTCAGTTCTGTCTTCTTTCTCCTTCCATCTGCCACCATTACCACAATCTCCCCTGGACCCTTTTAAATGATACAGAAAAAAAATACCCAATCTGTCCTCTAGACTTCTAATTTTATTTAATGTGTTTTTCTTCTTTTTCTCCCAGTTTCTTCACAGTTTTCTCTTTTCCTTCCTCATTTCATTAAAATTCTGTTTTATGTTGAATAAAGTACCAACCTCTGTAACAGGCAATTTTATTTAAAAAGAGATAGCACTTATTATTATTTTTTTTTCCAGTTTCTTTCATGTAGGCAAAGGTTTTTTGAATTGTATTCAGTAATTATCTTGTCTTTGAGTCAACCAATGCACTTACTAATACAAATCATTTTCTAGCTAGGATAATTTATTGGTCAAAAGAAAATGCATGTTGGAACCAAATTAACATTAAAAAGTAACTCAGCTGGCTTAGTGGTTCTGAAAATTTGGCACTAGAGAATTTGCTCGGAATGTCAATACTTATTTTATAAACCATGCTGAACCTGGTCCTAGTTCTCCACAGAAAGTTCATCTTTCAGCAATCATCTGTTTTCTTCAAAAAAAAAAAAAAAAAAAAAAAAAAAAAAAAAAAAAGAATAGAGTTTTTCTGTTGACTTCAGTATGGCCAAGATTTTCACTTCTAAATTGCCTTTAAATCTTTGGCACTTGGCAGCAGCTCACTTCTCTCGCAAATCCCCAAGGACAGGATTCAACAGTACAATAAATCCAGCTTAAGGGCTCCTCGTGTCGGATCAGAAAAGTCATGACACAGAGCACTGATCCAAAGTAAGCAAACCCTCCTATTCAAATGTATTAAAAATAATGGCAAGCTCACATTGGACCAGAAGTCTCACTCCTGGATGAAGCATTTTCTGCTACAACTGCTCTAAGTCTTTTCCTCTGTCAGAGTCTGTCTGTCCTTGTCTAGGCTGCGGAAAATTAGCGTAAACATCGTGTTCTGACTGCAGCCAATTCAACAGAAATACAGCCATGTGCTGATGTCTGATCTACATCAAACGTGTAATCCTGGCAGATCAGCAGTGCTGAGGTCTGGTATTAATGATCACAGAACCAGGGCGTCCATCCAGAAGCGTGGGAAGATGCTTGAGCAAAGAAACGGTGCTTTTTCAGGGGTACTCAATGTAGACATTTCTCCTGGACCTTGCAGCAGGGAATTGGACACAGCTGCACAGGTGAATCCTTGTGAAGAATTATTCCTTAAGCACTGGAAGGATCGAAGAGTCTAACAAGATATCACCAACCAAGAAAGTGGCTGTGAAACATCAACTTAGTGGCTGGAGAGGAGAGCCTTTCATCTTCACTCCACCATGTGATGATTTCCTAAGATGGCCCCATGCTAACATTTGCTGGTAGCATAAAAGTCTACACGAATGAAGCAGTCAGGCCTGAAATAGTTTAAATGTTTTCTCGCAGCAAGGAGAAGCCTAGCAAATTGATGTGATCAATGTAATAAATTCCTGACTCTTAGCATCTGATTTTAAGGAAATAAATTATACTTTTATGTAAAGCACATAGTGGTTCCAATCTGAGTTCCCAGTGAGAAAAAGAATTGACCCCTGATTGTGAATTTGCTTGAGATTTTCTGGAGTTGTTTTGTGGCTCAGAGCCACAAAAGAAAACTTTTCTCTGTGAGACGTGTTACCGAAATCTTATTACCCATTTTCATTAGGGCAGTTTGACTCAAGGAGTAACTTCATTGTGCGGCACAGGAGCCAGGTGAACACTTCCCACTAACTGGGGACATGTCCTCGTGGTCCCCAGCCCATGCTGCTAAACCCTCATGATGCCAGAAATAACAAAGGCATCTCAGATCACATTCCCAATAGCTGGGACAGTTCTGCAGCCTCTTCCAGAAAGCAGTGGATTGCTGTAAACAAGGGAGAGGCTTCCCAGAAGAAGGATTTTCACAGTGAGCTCAGTACATCACAGGCCATAGACAACTGAGGCAGTTTATTGCAGTACTCCTGCGGGTCGTCCCCAACAGAGAATTAGCACAGGTGTTTGCAGGGTTTAGAAAGCTGAAGGCTTTGACTGATGTGTTTAGGGACAAAGTCCTCTTTCTGAACTATTATGTTATTTGTTTTATATATATATATTTAAGGAATAATTATCTCCACAGCAAACAGAATGAAAATGTGTAAGGAAATCACTAGTTCAATTTCTTGGAGTCTACAAAACTCACAGAGCTCCTGGAATGGATGGGTTCCTGGCACTAAAGCGAAATCAGAGAGGCAGAAGAAAAGAGAATGATACCCGGGCATATAAAAGGATCACATTGAAGTGGTTTTTGTTTTGTTTTTGTTTTAAGGAAGTCACCACTATGTATAAGTGATACAAATCGATGGGATTATGAGGACAGAAAGATTACAGAAATGTTCTGCTGTTAATATTCAAATCTCTCTGCTATGCTCAGTCATATAAATGCATAATAGCATAATATAAACATAGAATAGGATGCAGCCCCTATCCTGGAGAAATTATGTTAAAAAAAAAAAAAAAAAAAAAAAAAAAAAAAAAGAAAGCAAGGCTTGGAGAGGCTGAGGAGAGACAGAAGCAAGGAGAGCAGCATGCCCCAAGCCAGACAATAGCTACGTGGCAGAGCCAAAAATAGAGTTGGAGCCTGCTTCTTCCCACACTGGTATGACGGGATCTCACTCCCTACTTGACTGATTGCTGTGAAATAAATCATCGTTTTCAAAAATGAGACATGCTACTCTCGTACTTAGCTGCGAATTTATTCCATGGCAGAGGTTTTCAGTCATTTTTGCGCTGAAGGTTTTCTATTAGATATGTGGTCCCTACGTAGTGAATTTAAGCCCAATACCATCAGATGGTATTGATTTTCTTAGTAGTGTTCAATGGATCCCTTAGAAGTAGTCCTTGGAATCCTGGTTGTCTGCAAATGAAACAGTATGAAAGCCTGTCTCTTATAAGACTTATAAGACTTTATACATTCTTGGTCTTCTTTCTTCATTCTTGGTCTTCTTGGATATTTACACTAAATACTAACAGCTGCACAAATTCTGAGCCACTCCATTCCTTGTCAACTTCTTTTACCTAGGGTAAATGGAATAGTTGAAATTTTAATGGTGAATGAAAACTGTACAAGTGAATTAAAATAAACTTTGTGGAGTTCCAAAACTCAGACATGTAGAACCAAAATTGCATCCAAGCTGGTTCTAATTCCTTTGAGACCCAGAGCCACCAAGGCACATGTGTTACCAACAGATTTAGGGATCTCCAGACGAATCTCTGTTCAATAGCAAAAACATTTACTGTTGTACCCAGGAATCAATATTTTAGAAATCTCCATGGAGATAATTGCCATGGCAATTCAACAATGCCTAATATGTGAAACACATTCATATTAATACCACTAATAGGTTCAAAATGCCCCTTTGCCATTCTTGCAATGTGCTAGAAAAAGAAACAATATTGCGTGTTGGATTAGATTTCCAATTGCTAGCAGAATGCTCAGATGTTGACAGATGTTTCTTCCTGTTGGAGAGAAATGTAAACCAGAGAAGGAAATCTGAACTGATCAAAATTGAGGTCTCTTCAAAGTGAAAAATAGAACAATTGCCGGATGCAAGGAGATAAATTTTCCTATGGGATAAAAATTCCCTGGAACGTGCAGTTTCTACAAAACCAAGCATGACCCCCCCCCTTCCCGGAATGTGTCAATTCATTAGCATTGAAGAAAACAAACAAACAAAAGAGATAAGTTGAATTGTTTGCATTTATTTTATTTCTTATTATTTCTTGAAGAAATAGCAATGAAAGAAATGTCACTGAAAAAAAAAGAAAAAAAAAACAATTTCTACATCTCTTTATACACGTACAAACGTAATATTGAAATCAGCATGAAATGGTTTGATTGTGTTAAAAAATATTCTGCTTTGCTAGAATCATCACAACTTTGTGTATGTGTGTGTGTTTTCTTCCATTTTGGAACAAAGCAAATTTGGAACTGCAGCCTTATAGAAAATTTGAGACGGGGAGGAAGCTCTGGAGGCCACGTGGTGCAGCCTTCTGTTTGAGCAGAGCTAATTTCAGAGTTAGATCAGGTCTTTAAGGACTTTGTCCACTCGGATTTTGAAATTCTTCAAGAATGGAAATTCCACAGCCTCTCTGCATCCTTGTTACAGTGCCTAACCACTCTCTTTGTGCATATATATATAATTTTCTTAGATTTGATCGGAATTCCCTTTTGTGACTTGTGACCGTCTCCTCTCAAACCACATGCAGCATAGCATCACTCTGGGAAGCTGAGCTGCAGAAGGATAAGCACGGTGGGTTTCTCCTGTCCAGGCCTTCTGCAATTCAGCTCCATGCTTATGCCCCTGAGGTCAGGCAGCAGTAACCGCAGGGCTGGGCGATGCAGGATGTTGTGGTGATGAGGAAGCAAACTGTGTTGATTTGCTTTTTGTCTGCTTTTGTCAAGTATCATCTGAAAAGGAACTGGCTAACGCTTACCACACTGAAAAGACAAAAGGGCAGGGTGACAGAGACCAGCTCTGGCAGTTTCTCACTTGCCACATCCACGGTTTTGAGTTGCTGCCTTGAACTGTCCCTGCCCAAAGCTTCTTTGCTATCTTTATACCCCCTTGTATTGACATCTTTTAGGGAGTCAATCTTCATCTCAGCAGCAGTCCACTGGTGCAGATCACTTCAGAGACACAGAAAATATATTTTGGCCTCTGTAAAGTGCAGAAAACTCTAAGCCAAGAAAGCGCACGTACCCCCCTGCCAAGCCGCCGGGTCGTTTTTGCGTGAGTGCAAAATGTTAGGCTCTGGGTTTCCTGCACATCTGCAGCACTCTTTGCTCTGCCTTTTTAGCACTGGGTGGAACTGTAAAACACTGAAAAGCAGGGAATCCCCCAGTATCTGAAGACAAAGGCACAGCTAAGGTGGTTTCCGGGCTGCACCAGGAAAGGCGACTGCCTTACCCAGCAGCAGCCAGGGAAGGAGAAAGATCCCAGACTGTTTTTTAGCCAGTTGAAATGGGAGACCAAAGCACATTGTAAAGGGCAGGTGCAAGGTTTTGATGCAAACTGCAGTTGTAGTTGCACTTGCAAGGAGAATTTTATATATATCGCTTGGCATGTCCTGGTACACAGAACAATTTTCATTAAAGTCAGTAAACATCTCAGCTGCAGGGCTGGGAAACAGCAGTCAGAAGGGGCTTGCTTTACGGTGTGCAAACATAAGGCAGGACACCTGAGGAAGTATCTTGTAAACATTGATGTGTGTACACTAAACAGGTTGCCTAATCTAAGGTTTCACCTTGCTGTGCACTTTTTAACAGTAATGATAATTTCATTAAACAAAAATGATCAGTTTTCTGAAGCCATGGCGATGTTTAGAACTTCTCATCACTTGAAATACAGTTAAAATGAAATAGAGTATTTGTACTATTGTCCTGTTATCTTGTGGGGGCAGAAGATTAATGAATAAGATGAAAAGACTTTTGGTTCCTGGTTTCTGTCAATTCAGGCTGCTGGACAGTACACTAGACCTGGCACATTTTTACTTTGTTGATTTTCCTGCTTGCGAAGTGACATTAAAATTTCATCTTCAAGAGACAGATTTCTTGTCTGACAAGGTATCTCCTTGATATAAGTCACAGATGAAGAAAGGACAGAAGAACCAAGTCTCAGGAGAGCCCAGCATGCATGGCTGTCCACAGGTGGGATGCTCATACCACTCATCACCCGAAATACCTGAACAGAAAAACTTGTTGAAAGAGGCTATCAAAACGTTTCTCTCTGACTTTTACGAAAAGAAATTCTGAACTCTGGAGGGAATGTGCTCAGCAATTAAAAGATGAAGATAGTAAATAAATAACTCAACCACCATAATGCCTTAACATGAACAATTCTCCAAAGTACAAAATAAAAGCAAGTCAATACCAGAATAGACAGTCCAAACTGTCTGATGCATACACAGCTCAAGTGCTGGTTCAGTTCAAAGTGGGACATGTAGCCAGAAAACACTAACCAGATCAACTGGAGAACTTGAGCAGGATTACCAGTGCCCATGGCTGAGCAAAACGAAACCATCTGACTCCGCCAGCACAAGCCACAGCCTGCAGCCTGGGGACTTTTCAGTAATAAACTGAATCTTGTGTCAGATTGGCAGGTTATGGTACAGTCAGGCCCAGTCAAGATGTAAGTATATTTGGACACATGAGGGTACACCAGTAGAGAGGATTTTCTGTTAAACTGAAGCAGACAAAGCAGGTTCCTCTGTTACTTGCCCTTACTGTTCCCTTCCAGGGATGCGGGAAGGCAGGCAGTAGCTGTAGCACAAGCCCCAGACAAAATAAGATAAAACCACCCTCAGACAGATGTGAGTAAGAGCAAGGACATGCCAAGGTCAGTGGCAAGGATGTGGAATGAAATAATGGAAATCAGGATCCCCAGATGAGTCCCAGTGATTGCCATAATCACACACCACACACCACAGCTGCACCTCGGTCACTTGTGTTCTGGGCAGATAGTCTGGAGCCCTGCAGAAAGGGGCTAGGATGATCAAAAAGGGGTTTTCCACATCAGACTTCTCTGATGCTGTTTCTTTTGAAAAGGACCATAGGGTGTTGCTTTATTTCCACCTTTGTAGAAAAAAAGGGTCTTAAAGAAATTCTTGCTAAATAGCTGCCTGCTGGGATTGAGTCACGGAGTTGGGTTATCTGAGCACTCCAGAGTGCTGAAAATAGAAGACAGAAAATGCTTCAACAAGGGAGAACATGCATGCCTGTTAATAAATGTTAATGTGAATTTTACTAGTGTGTTGGACACACAGAGAACTGTGGCTAGGGAATTAATTTTCTCACTAGAAAAATTCTAGATAACTCCAGATAGTTCCTCTCAAGGCCTTCGGAAGATTTCTTTGAAACCAACCTTCCTGTTGTCCTCTACTTGATCACCTTTGGTGATGCCTTTTGGGGTCAGTCATTTTTTCTGAACCCATTTCATTCCAGCCAGGCTGACTTACAGGTAGCCATTGCTGTGTTTTCCATTATCTCAAGCACTGAAGTCAGAGAAAAAATAATCACTAACGCTGAGGCTCTGAATGTGTCCTCCGAGTTCAGCTACCCCTCTCTGTTGATCCAGGGGTAATCTGAAGGAAATAAAAAATAAACAGGAAAGGGATCCACACTGTGGACCTCTGGCATGCTGTGATGTCTGGGTGGGAAGGAAGTGTGGGAATTCTGGATGTCCTCTCCTTTATCATCAGGTAGCAAGGAAGCATGGAAAATATTGTCTCTCCTCTAAAGCCTTTCTCAGGGGCATTGCAAAGATCTGCGATGGAAGAAAAAATAATTGAATCACTTGTGTATTCTTAAGGTAGCCTGAAAAAATGCTTCTGTGCATAGCTCTTTTTCAAGGAACTGCATCAAAATGTTGATTACAGCTACAAGGGAAATCGCATTAGTGGAAACGAACCGTTGTCAACATGAAGTTGCTCCTCAAGTTGACATGAAGCCATCGCAGTGAGAGGAAGGCATAGACATGTAACCACGGTGCAGCGATGAAGCTGTCAGAGTCAGAGCACTGCAACACATTCCTTTCAGTGATCGTTTCTTCCTGAGCTCATCAAGTAGAACATCTTGGCTCAGTGATCTTGCTGAGAAACACCATTTCCATTTAATAGACACCCAGCATGGTGCCCAACCTCCAGCCATCTTTTTTTGTAGCACTCTCTGCTTGAAACCTGGTTCAGGACACCTGGCTTTGTGCTCTACATTAATCTGATCTTGGGTTTAGCCAGCGTAGAGGGGAAGCTCTGAGCACCACAGATACAAGCTCGATGCACTGCGCGATTGATTTATTATGGAGAACCAAATGTACCTTCTGGTGTGAGTGGAGGTAGAGGAGAGATAATCTTACTTCTGAATCAAATTATCTTTCCTTTTCATACTTAATTAAGAACACAGTATTGCTAGAGGCAGAAAAGCTTTGGCTTCAGTTTACACAGATGCATTTTATCTGTCTGCCTGCCTGTCCAAACTTTTTACCCTTACGAGTTACAGAGTTATCTCTGTGTCTGATCCTATAAAAATTGGTGGCAAAAAGCCTATTGATTTCAGCTGAGCTGGAGCCAGGAGATGCTGATCTTACCTGGACAGTGTTCTTTAACAGATGTAGCTCAGTAATAATTCATGTAGTCGAATCCAACATAAAACTGTAAATGAACAATAAAAAATCACATTTCTAAGTCTGTTTTTATCTTTCCCACTTAATCAAAAAGAACAGAAGAAAAAAAAGAAGCAGATGACCTGTAACAAAAGGTCTTTATTATTTCTTCTGTACTTTGCTGCTGAAATGAAGAGCATCAGCTTTATCTTGGAAAGAGTGAGGGGGTAACACAGAACCCTGGTACTATTTATAAGACACTTTCGTTGGTGATGCTCTCACCACAGCACATTTGTAACTATTGGAGTACAATCTGGATCAGAAGGCCTTGTAAACTGAAAAAAGCTTCTTGTTCTGTTGAAGAGGATTGTAAGGTACAGTCTCAGAGATGGGTGATCAGACAAAGCTTGTGTCAGACAATGCAAGGATAGGAGATATTGAGACAATTTACTTGGGTGTAGGCTGTACGTGCACGACACGACTGATGAGAGTTTACCAGTTCTGATCCTGGAAAATCCTGGAGGTCCCTGAATGGGTCTGAGTACTCTCAGCTCTCTCAGGTCTCTCTAGGGCTTCATGGAGGTGTATCCTGAATCCATCTCCTACACCAATTTAAGACCCGAACCAGGAACTTTCTGGTCCTTTCTGAACTGTTCAGTGATTTCTGAACTGGGTCTGAATGTAAACTGTGGACGTGTCCTTGCCCTTGTCTTGAAATAGGTCAAATCTGGCTGTAGATTTGAATATTGGATTTCGGGCCTATCTGTGATTTATGCTGGTCTGTCGTGTTTGCAACATGAAAAGTACTCTGTTTAGTGAGAAAGTGGACTCTGTTCTTATTCCAGCTCCCATATGCCTGATTCAATCTAAACCACATTTCCCTCACAAAGAACCTTTCAAAAGCAAAGAATTTCAAAAATTACCGCTATGAATGGTCCAAGAACCTACATTGTAAAGGAGTCCCCAAATGATCTATTGCTATTGCGGGTTTGTTTGTTAGCTTGGGTTTCTTGGTCCAGCCATGGGTCAATTTTCACACACATACAAAAAGACCTTTTGTTGTCCTCAGTATGTGTGAGTATTATGGAATCCTTTTGGAAAAGAAACGTCTTTAGTTTCAACATGTAACATGCCAGAATCAGTTGCTTTGAAAACATCCTTGCCTCTAACGTGTTTCTTATTAGAAAAATGTATTCCCAAACTAAAATTGATGCCAGTTTTCAGGAAGGACTCAACTGTGTTCTTGCCTCGACATCTGTTGGTATAAATAATGTAGTAAAATGTGAATTCAGAGGAATATTTGTGTGTATTTGCAAAGATAACTCGTAACTGGGGAGCAGTTTTGAGAACCTTCTTGTAAATGGAGAGCTGTACTCAGTTCAAATACTAAACCCTTCATAAAGGAACAACATAATTGTTGTTGGATCACAATCACAGATCAATTTTACAAGCTGCAAGCAAATAAAAGAGAGAAATTGCAGACTGGTATGGCAGCGTCACCAGGGAGCAACCCTGGGAACAGTTAGGCTTGGAAAAGAAGTTTACAGCAAAAACTGGTTTGTTGTTGTGATTTACATTTCCAGTAAAACTTACTTTGGCGTGTGTGGGATGTTTGCTGGTGTATGCAGAATGTGGACGTTCTCCATTCACCAGATTTTAAAACTCACCAAAAAATATCCTTGCAGAATGAAAGGCCATAAGCTGAGCGTTACTGGGATACTAGGGATGGTTGGATTAATAGAACATTAATTAATTGTCTTTGCCCTAAGAGGGCTCTTTGGATGTTAGCGTTAGTTCTAACTGTTGTCATTTTGCACAGGATTTGCTATGCTAAATAACTAATGAGCAGCCTCCTCCCCTCTGCTCACACGCTGCCTGAAGTGATCGGCAAGCAACACTCGCGCTTCCTGCCAGTAGTGAGATTGACTTGTGGGGAGCAGTTGAAATACTTGAATGGAAAAGACAGACACTTGAAAACACATTTCACTGCTTTTGCTTCAATTTTTAGAGATTTGTGCCCTTCTGCCTTGTGCAAAGGGTCTTACTTTGTGGTGTCTGTAGCGGGAATATAACCAGGGCCTCCCTCCTGCCTCCACAACTGCTATCTGGGGTTGCCTCTCTGTTTTGTGTTAAGTGGCTTTGTGTGTTCTTGATGTTTATTCAAGACTTTCAGTTTCTCTTCATCTGCTGGGAGGAAAACTGGGTGATCTGCAAGCTGATCCAGAGGCACGTGTTTGGGGTGGGAGCAATTGCCATGAGGGCAGAGCAGGCGGCTGGGGGCCAGCGACCAGCTCCTTCCCTCATTGTAATCCACCCGTATATTTCTGTTGGAGCTCTTTCCCAGCACATCATTCAGATTCTTATTTATATTTTGGTCCAACATGCACTAAAACCAAACTTTCTTGATTTCTTGCCTGGTTCAGATTTAAGAGGATGAACTTGTGCTGGTTTAATTTAATTCCACATCAATTCTTAAATTTTCCCCACTGGGATGCTTCAGCTTTTCTGGCTGTGCTGTAAGTAGCATTTGGCATAAGTCATAAACCCTTCTTCAGACAACTTAATCTATCAAAATGGTGCTGAAAGGAAAAAGAGCACTATTGCTAACAAAGGCTTGTGTATCTTTATCTGACGCTGAGAACCTTACGGCTATGGGAGACAAGTTTGGGCTTTGGATCCAGCTGTGAGGCTTTAAGACGTTACAGAGCTGTTTGCTCTGTCCCTTCACTCAGGCTAGAGTAAAGCTCTCTGGTTTATGCCTCATGGCTTCACGTGTGTGAGAGTTCAGTGAAGATGCACTTTGAATCAGTTTTTGTATCACTGTACCTGTGAGAGTTAAGATGCTTGGAGTTTCAGTTCAGAATACATTATATCAATATTATATTAATATTAATTGATATAATATCATATGTTAATATAATATATATGGATTATATATTATATAGAAGTTCAGAGTCCATTATATCAACTCTAATCATCTGTATACAACAGACAATTGTATTTGCCCTGTTTTGTATCTGGTGTGTATCTGCCTATTTCACTTTTAGGTAGTTTGCTGCCCCACCACAGTGGGTTTGTTAACTGAATTGTTAGCTGAAGCTCCTCCATGTCCCAGCTTCATGAATCTTCTTGGAATATGCCCTCTCACTGGTTGCAATGAAATCACCAGCTGGGGCAAGAAATGTGCTCACTTTATGACTCACTCCTCTGTGCACTCGTGTAATAATCCTCAGATAAACTGATCAGGAGATTGTACTGCTTAAAGACAGTGTTTATCTTTCCAAGCTCTTAAGGCATTAAGAATCAGTATGAGAGGAAAATGAAATGTTGGCAGAGTTTTCAGAAACAAACATGAACTGGAACATTAAGATATTTGATGCAAGAAGGGCCAGCTAGCAGATTTATGGGTTCATCTGACATGTTCTAGCTTTTAAGTTAGCAGGATGAAGATAATAAATTCTCTATTATTTCTGATTATTTCTGATATACAGCTCTGATATGAGATGTAGTACCCTGTACAGGGCATAATTGGGATTCTCTGTCAAATCACTCCATATTTTCATCGATGTTATCCTGGTAGCAGGGTGACTGTGGAAGCATAAAGATTCTCCATAAAGTTTGCCTGAGTGTATTAGAAGGACAATACAGCTAGATGTAAGATGCTTCCTGGAAAACAGCTTAAAGGAAAAAGGAAGTGCTTATTTTTGACTTTAAAGGTTATTTTTGTGTGATTGTCTGAAAGGTTTTTCATTAACCCTGTAATTTCACCTGAACTGAAGGTGGTTGGAAAAAAAAAAAAAAAAAAAAAAAGTACAAACCTTGGCAAATAGGGTATGACACCCAGCACAAGGATATTGAAAACAGTTGCTTTTCTAGGTAGTGCAGTGAGTATTGATACATTGTCAAAAAATATCAAACCATTTCATTACAAATAGGCACTTTTGATATTAAAGAGTATAGTGCTACGCTTTATTCTTACTAGTTATCTTCAAATGCTTTTAGTAGCATGTGAATGACAATCGTTGGTCACTTTATGACATAAGTTATTTTACAACAAAGAATTGTGATTCTTTTAATAGATAACAGCAATTTTTGCTTAAATTTAATCTAGTTTTGATGTAGGCTTTTTTTTCAGGATTTCTGCTCTCAAGAGTGGTAACAGCTTTTGTTTTCATTTTGGTTTGGAACACAGCAAAACTGAAACAACGAAATGTGTTCAGTACACATCTCGTGTTCTCTGGTATGATGGCACACCCTTCATGGTCACTTTCTACACAGAAGTAAGCTGATAATTCAGAGCTCATCCCAGCATGTTTGAATCCTTTTCTGAACCCTGTGTTCTCTTGCCTGACTTCGTACAACAGTTTCCTCAACAGTTTTCTCACTTTTCTTGGTGTGAGATAGCCACAACACCAGTGGGGGAACGCAGCATTTTTCCCTTGCATAGGGGAGATCTCTCCACAGCTCCTTTGCTCTCAGAGGCTCTGACTTCACCGGGGACACCTCTGAGACCTGTTTGATTTCTGACTTGGGCAAAACGTTTCTTCCCATGAAAGCCAATGTCAGAATTAACTTCAGTGGGATGAGATCCAACCCTTATTATTTTTAAAACATGCCACTAATATACTGATTGGAGTCTTGCCCTGGGTGTTATAAAACCTTGCTTAAGCTGCTGAAGGATTCAGCTGCTGCCTTGAACAGCTGCATTGCTGTAATTTGCCAATAGGATGTATTACATCCTGATTACAGTTTCTGTTGAGTGATAGGCCAAAATTACAAGGCAGAAATGTGGCTAATCATGATAAAGGAGATAAGTCTATTCATCTACTGCCCGCATTTAATATTTGCAGAACAGATGCTGTTTGTTCCCCTTCAGCTGTATTTACATGGAAATGCAGTTTCATTCTGAAGATGTCTTAAGGTTAATGAAAAACCTTATTGGACTTTTTGATGGGGGGAGGAGGAAAGGTGAAATATCTTGGAAGGTTTCTCGGTTTCTCTTTGTTTCCCAGCACTGACAAACTCACACAAATCAATCAGTCCTTGTGAGCAAAGTGAGCTACTCCAGTACAAGGAACAGATGTCTGAAGAGAGGCTGCTTTTAGCATATGGACTGCCTGCATCAGTGCAAATTACACTAGGAAAGACTGGACCCTACAAAGATTAAGAGCGGGATGTGAGTGGTCATTCATTCCCACTGAGCATTACAGGGTTGTGTATTTATATATTTATGCATATATGCTTATATAAGCTGCAGTTAAAGAATGTCTTTCAGTGCTTTGCTTGATTTGGCTATAAAGCTCAGCTTTAGTTTAGGATTGCATTAGCATGTTGCCCCCTTTATACACCCAAAAGTGAGGTTGCGAGGTGGAAGTCCCAAAAGTGAGGTTGCGGGGTGGAGATCTCTCTGCATAGCTCAACAGAGAGACATGATATTCCACTCCCACGAGCCTGTGGGCCCAAACTGGGGAAATGGGGCAGGGATCCCCAGTGCCCTGCTCTTGGTGGCTGCCCGAGCACGGGGCATCTCGTGGGAGATGCAGCGCCAGCAGCAAGCGGAAGCGCGGCTGCCAGGACGGGGTGAGAAAATGAGCTGCTGTCGTCACGCCTGGACAGAGCTTATAGCTCCTGTACTGACGGCGATTGAACAATGTGTCTTTCTGTGCTGTGTTGTGAGGGCCCGAACTGAGCTAGACTTGTACTGTAACGCAAAGAACGTCTGGCAGTTCCCCTTCACCCCTCTCTGCAGCTCCTCCAGTGCCTTGATGCTAAATAACTGCACCAATTCAAGCTGGAGAGATTAGATCGCCCCAGGGGTCTGTACACCAGAGCCTACTTAACACACCAGCCAGTAATCTGGCATTATGCACTCCTTGGGACAGGCGTCTATAAAAACACCGGCAGAGTGCACTGGCAGTTTCTGCAGGCCGATCAGTGTGGCCAGGGTTGCCTGGCTGAGCTGTTTCCTATTCTGCCCAACCTTCTCCAGGGGTGAGAACAGGCTGTTTGTGTGTTGCAGCCAGCCATGAGTCAGATCAGCCTTGCTGTCACCCTTGGTCAAACTTCACCCCTTTCCTGTCTGATGGCTACCACGGCCTCCTAACCCCCTCTGGGGGCTGCCCACTGACCCCCATCCCTCTCCTACCTCTGACTGTGCTGCATAAAAGCCCCCCAAGCTGGGTCTGCTGAAACGAAGTCATCTGCTGTGTCTTACCCTCTGTATTAATCAAGGAGATGCTGGAGGATATTTTGCTCTCTGCTCTTTTGCTCCCTCCCTGCTAAAACTGGATGCTGCCTCGTTATCTGCTGCACTTGTAATGCGGTGGAATAGAAAATCCTTTGGCGATGCCAAATATAAAGCAGCCGTTGAACTGTTTCAATCTGTTCCTCTCCAGACACAGCCCTCAGCGTGCTGTCGCTACCGCTCATGCTCTCCCTTGCTGTGCTGGAGGCAGACCAGAGCCTCCCCGGCCCCAAGCCCTGGCATATGGCAAAGCCTGGAGCAAAAGCCCTGGCAAAACACCGAGCTGCAGTGAGAGGGACACCACAGGCTCCTGTAACGTGGCTGGAAGCCTTTGTGCAGCAGTGGGTCTTTAAAGTCCAATGGCAGGGCTGATAAGGCAAAAATGGGCTTTGAATACTAAATGGAGGCAAAACAGGATGCTTTACATTAAAAATGAAAAAGCAAATCCATGTCTCACAGGGTCATTAACGTAACTTCCAGGATGCAGCCTTATCAGCACTGCTCTGATAAGGTGAGGAATGTATATATGACGAGGCTGACTCCCTGGGCTGTGCTGTGGGGCCCTGTAACACACAGGCTGCTATTTTTGCTTCAATTCCATAGTAAAAGGCCCTTTCCTAAACAAGGCTATTGTGTTCCAGGAACAATAGTACCGTCTGGCTTATACTAATCTTTATGAAACACTCTGAGACCTCCTGTTGAAAAGTCTTATAGAGAAAATAGGTATTATTGACTCCCGCTTTGCCTGCACCACTCTGGGTACAAAATGCAGTCCATAATACAGTCCCTAATACATCTGACTGGAGGATCAGCCATTTGCAGACATTCAGCAACACTGATATGCTGTGAAAGGTGATACTGAAGTGGCCTGCAGTCTTATATAGAGACTTAAAATTTCCAGTTTATGTCATGTTATTGTGATAAGCCGAGCATGAGATCCCAAATGCACCACAAATAATTGGCATAACGCTCTTACTCTTTGTGTCCCAGTCTTTCTTCTGCTCGATTTTTGTTGATTGTTTCTTGCATTCTTAATTATTAACAAGGAAGGATAATGCATGCAAAGACTGTGGGGTAGATACTTCTCCAGCCAAGCGACAGCAGGCCCCAGAGATAAGTTTTAGCTTGCAGAGCAGATTGTGAGTGACACCAGGCGCCTACAGCCCCTGTGACTTGCTGATCTGCTCCTATTACAGACATGAGAAGGCTTTGACTTACTACCAGTGAAGTCAGTCTCTTGAGGAAAATAAAAACCATTTGGTAATAATGAAGTATAATCAACATTTTATAAACAAAGCCATTTAATTTCTAATTCAGATTACTCTTATAGGAGTCATGAGGAGAGAGAGAGGTAAGTATCTAATTCTTGAAAGACGTTTTGCTCCACATACTCCAAAGCAGCCATCTGGGACATACATGCATCAGTTTGGGCTGGGGCTGGGTGTGTTTCCAAGACATTCTTTGTGACAAAGGTAATATTAAATTTGACTGAGAGTTTGATGAGCGTGGACTTGATTAACTTGGCTGCTGCAGTGATGGAGGAACGGGATTGTACAGACAAGAATTCCCTGTTTGGACTTTTAGAAATGACCTCCAGTGAGGATGGAGACAGATCAGCAGCAAATGCATTTGTACATCTCACCTTGTCCCCATGAAGTTCTTAAAAGCATTTGCAAGACAGTACGGTTAGGTAGCTTACCTCAGAAGATGAAATTGAGGCTGAAAACAAAGTAAAACAAAAAATCACTAATTCTTGGCTATTGGCATCATTCATCAGGCTTGTTTTTTTTCCATAAAGATTTGCCATGATGTCCTATTGAGAATGAGTAATTAATTCCTTATCTTCTTCATATTTTTCCTATGTATCTAATGTTACTTATGCAATCACTGTGCTAGCAACTGCAAGCTTGATATTCCTGTGATCAAAATGGGACCGCAATATGGGAAATAGGATGGCAGTACCTCACAGAGACAATTCAAAGACAGAATATGGGATTTGTATAATCTGTGAACTGGACATGGAATGGTTGTCCTGGGTGAGTACTTTGAACACCCACTTCAAACCAGTGCAGAAGTGGAGGGCCACCCTCCCAGCCCATCCAGCCACCAGGCTTGAGTCAGGCCTGGACGTGGGCCGCAGCCAGCCCTGACAGCACCTGTCACAGAGGGCACAGGACAGACATGCCTGGAGAAGACAAATATATAGAAAATATTTAGTCTTCAGAAAAAATACACTGTAGGAGGTTTATGCTGTCTGAGGAGAGCAAAGCAGCCAAAGAAGCCAGGGCGAGGCCTTTGCTTTCTCCATCCCCAGAGCCAGCTCACCGGAGGCAGCACAAGAACCCCTTTTTGTCTTGCTGAGATGCCTCTGAGCGGCTGAGAGAGCTGTTTTGCCTCTGTACTGAGCTCTTAAGCAGTGCATCAAACCCCACACCACAGTTGCCGCTGACAAATTTCTTGTGATGCTGCCACCAGGCTTTGAGACCAGACCAAGGCCGGTGTCTCAGTTGCACCCTACAAGCTTCACCTGAAAGTTGATTGTGGTTACTGAACCAATAAAGGCAAAGCCTCAGAGCATCTCAGGCTCTCTGCAAAGCTCTTCCCCTTTAGTTATGCCTGTCTTTACTGACAGTCCTGTTAAAATAACCATTATTTCACTCCTTTCAGGGCAAATTTTAATAAGGTTAGGCCCCAGATTGAAACGCCCCAAGTAAGCCTGTGCAGGAGACTTCCAAACTTCACTTCAAAAGTGTTGCTCTTGCTCCCAAATCTGCTCCTGACCTCTCTACATTTATTTTCTGTGGGTGTGAAATTCTCTTTGGCCTAATTACAATTCCCACTTGTCATTTTGGTGCTGGAAATTTAGACATAGAGGTGCTGAACAAAAAGTGTGTCGGATGCACCATGGTCACCTCTGCCTGTCAGAGCAGAGACGAGCAGACAAGGGCTGCAGGCAGCAAGATCATTTTACATTTAAGCCAGTGTTTAATTCTCCTAATAGCACCAAGATTGCAAGAGCTCAGAGCCTTACACCGAGGATTAACAGCCCTCCTAAATATATCCTTGTTGTTGCAGGGAAGGTAAAAGAACAACAGAGTCTCTGAGAACTGTTCTTGAAAAACATTTATTTCTGTAATGGGTTTATAGCGCTGACTTCCAAGCCTCAGTACAACACAGTTTTCCCCCTATGCCTAGTTCAGGGGACAATTACCTTTGATGGAATAAAAGAAGCCCCCCATACAAACAGTTTGGTAGCCAACAAACTGTGCCCAGGTTCTCTCTGAGCCTCTGCTGTTGAATTTTCATCCCGACTGGGACAGAGCTGGCCTGCTCCGTCCCTCGGTCACAGTTGCAGGGTGGTTCACTACCTGAAGGCCCCAAATAATGAATATGTTGTGTTTTAACTGCAAAAATGGGGGTCATTGGCAGAGAAGGCTGCTAGGATTCAGCTGCTGCTATTCTTGCAGACATTTAAAAAGGAAATCTATGCGTTTCAGTTTCACCTCCTGAGCCCCAGCATTAGGAAAGTCAAATACAAACCCAGAGACCGATATACACAAAATAGTGAACAAATGTCCAGACATTTCTAAGCCCCCCAGTTCACTGTGCTGTGACACCTCTAAAAAAAACAACCAAACCCCCACATTCAGATCATGTTGGATCTTATTTTAAAGAGGGAGGGGTAGAGATGCAGCACATAGCATAGCAACTGTCAAGCAATGTTTAAGGCAAATTTATTCCCATTTATTAAGAGATGATTTTTTTGTTTGTTTGTTCACTTTGTGTTTTAAGCTGCTAGATAACATCTGAGCTGGAAATTTAAGCGTAGACAATTTAATCAAAGTTGGAGTGCACTCAATTTAAGTCAATCTGAGCCTAGATCAGCAAAAAATATTCTTCCCCAAAATATCAGTGAGAACAAATTAAAACAAAAAGAAAATAATGGATGTTCACAACTTCCCCAAAACTTTCTCCCCTCAGAGACCAGGTTGAGTCCAAATAAACACATACACATGCATGCAGACGAAGAAGGACACAATGGCAAGCTGCTACAAACACAGTGCTGAATATGGACGAAAGCAGAGTGAAACCTAAATTCCACAGATGCAAGAACATGGACAGAGTTATGAGTAAAAAAAAATGGGGCAAAAATCAGAACCCCAGAGAGGGATGTTTCATGAGATGGAATGGAAAACACAAGTCTGCTGTATGCAAAGAAAGGGAGTTCTTAGGTGCACACACAGAAAACCGGGGATTTCAGTTGCCTCATCTCTCAGTTGTGTTAGTTTGTTGTGCTTTCCCTCTCCCTTCGAGATCCAGGTGATGGTGCCAGGAGGTCCCTGCATTTACTCAGTCTGTGCATCGTAATTTGCCCCCCCTGCTTTCTTCAGCTCATTCTTGATGTAATCCTCATCCAGCTCTTTGTGGTCACTGATAACAAATTCTTTGGCAAAGTTCTGCAAGAGATAAAGAAAAAGGCTGTTTAAAAAAGAGGATAGTTGTCCAACTACTCGTATAAAGAGGACTTATCCTGGTGAAATTTCATGTCTACTACTACAGTTACCATCTGCAAGGCCAATCCTGCCCTATGCAACAGCAATTCCTAGTGATAAATGCCCAGGCTGGGTTATGTCAAGTTTCCTAAGTAGTATGAAACTTAAAAAGCTCAAAACTGTGGACCTTCTAGCAGCCACAGACCTTCAGTATGAACATGGGCAAGTCACTGATCCTGTTGGTGCCTCTGACCTTTTTAGCAGCCCTTCTAGAAAAAGCCAGTGCTACAGTATGCTACAGTAGTGTACCCCACAGACTGGTGGGAGAATACTTCGATTATAGAGCAAGATACAGACAGTACCAGAAGCAAATACATCTACTTCAGCAGATTTACTGACCCCTCCTTTGAGCTATCTAATTCACATCATGGCCAAAACCGCGATGCTGCACTAGACAGGCTTTGTTAATAGGCTTCAGAATGCTCTGTGGTCTAATGATCCAAAGTGACCTTTAAGGACACATTTATCAGCACACTTGTGTACTGCAGGGCAGCTATCTAGCTCTTTGAAGGCTCTTTGTAACTGATGTGAGCTGGGCAAGCCCTAGGCAGCACACTGTAATGTGAAGTTGGGGACAGAGAAAACCTTTCTTGGAACAGATCGCTGTGAATGGGATCGCGCTGAGCCCTTAGGGCACTTGTCACCACGGTGTCACTGCAGTCAAGGCTTCGTTCCTTCATGTCCCTCCAGCCTCACAGCAAGGGTGTCATGCATGCGTGTGCACAGTCATTTAAGCAAACATGCACGTTTGCTTCTTGCTTTAGCATTTTCCTTCACTTCCTAACCACAAGTTTCATTTCATGCGTCTTTCCCTTCCCCCAGTGCACAGCATGAAAAACAGAGAACACCCATCGGGGTGCCAGGGACAAAGAGCTGATGACCAAACGAAGGGAAATCCCTGCAGCCCTGCTGCAGCATCTCAGGGAAGCAGCAGCACCGGGCTCCCCAGGCAGGGAGAGCCCTGAAGGGGGGCAGAGGCTGCCTGGCAGAAGGAGGTGATGTGCTGGGAGATGCCATCGTCTTGTCCGGGTCTCCCCAGCGCTGGAACAGCCCCAGCGCAAACGTGGAGCAGGGATTTCTAATTGGTTTCAGACTCCAAGCCATGGGAGAGCTCTTTATTTGGCAGCGTCTCAAGGGTCTCAGTTTGGGATCACAGTTGAGTAAAGGAGGGGGTGGGGAAGGATTCAGCTTGAAAGAGCCTCAGCACCTCTTTCATGCGGTGGAAAATATGGAAGGGGGAGCAAAACAGCTCCCTCCCCCCCGCCTGTCTCCCAGGCTGCAGCTGATCCTGTTTCACACTGTAGGAAACCCTCACTACTGAAGAGTTGCTCCGGGGGAGGAAAAAAAAAAAAAAAAAAAAAAAGCTTATAGCTGCCAGGAGGAGCCTTGTCTGCTCTGCTTTCATCTGTGTTTGGCTTTGCTGGTGTGAGGACAGACAGACATTACAGGCACTCCTCCATGTCGTAGCAGAGCTCAGGGAAAATGGTAAAGAAAGTGTTCCTTCAGAAAAAAAAATATATATATATATATATATATCCTTTTTTGAGGTTGGAAATAGAGGCAAACCCCTGAAAACATCAAATTTGGTGATGCTCACAAGTCTGGAGCATGTATCCTATTTCAGGCTCTCCTGTGTGAGACCTTTGCAAAGCTCAGCTCTTGCTGGGACTGAACCAATGACTGCCACCTATGTGATGCTCACCAAGGTATGCTGCCCCAGGATTTTTGAGCTGAGCCTTTTCAGTTTCTTCTCTATGTACTAACAGGTTTAAGAAAGCTTTCACAACTCAGGAAAGACTGATTATTTGGGGCTATGTGACTTCATATTTGGGGCTATGTGCCTTCAGTGCTAGTCTCTGACTTGGGTCAGTGACAATTGGGTCAAGTCCATAAAGTCATTTCTGAGAGGGATTCCATGAAAAATGTGTGTATTTTGTAAATGCAGGGAAGGTTTCCTTCAATGCCCAGTCTCAAGAATCAAGCTGCTTCTGAAATTAAAACTGCAAGTCCACTCACGTATTACCAGAGGGGAACTAAATTACACGTGCCACAAAGTAATTACAATTACTCAAATGTCTTCTCAACTAGACAGCTATCCAGATGATTCCTGGGTGATGATCCGGGGGCAGCAGCCACTATTCCATGTCAATACCCCCGAGACACCTTGCAAAGTCTGAACAATTTCCCCCTCGCAGTTGGCCAGATGGGTTATGTTCCCAGCCACTCGTAAATATCCTCTTAGCTGACCGGGCCACCCCTCGTGCCAGATTCGTACCCTCAGTGAGCAATCTGGGTCACTGCCATAAATAACTCCAGTTTATTCCTTTCTGGTGGCAGGTGCTGTTGGGGGCTTCTTTGGTTCTTTGCACCGGCTCTCACCCACCACGATGTCTCATCAAGCCTGGCCCCAAGGACAAAAGGCGCTTTGGGTGAGTTTGTTGTCTGGGACTCCTGATTTCAGTATCCTGCTTGGCCTTTCTTCAGCCATAGCTCCTTCATGGCTCTGAACTGTCCAGGCTCTCCAGGGCTGAGCTTTGTGAAGACTTCTTCAGGGCACAAATTATAAGATGAAGGGAGGCATATAAGTGTTTTAGAGACAGCTGAAAGCATCTGCTGCCTCCTGTGCCATCAGAGCAGCAAGGCAGGAGAGACTGGGGCCCTCAGATCAGGGGATCAAACACTTGTGCTCAACAACAGCACTTGGCAGTCAAGGGCCATCTTACCCAGAGTTCACTCTTTTTTTTTGTCCCTGCTGAAACTGCCAGGATATAAAACTACTCCCAGCTGATTTAATTGGGTCTGATGTTAGCTAAACCAGGCAATGGTCCTTATTTGGCATGACTGTCACCTGTAATTATAAATAACTGATCATAGTGAACTGGCTCCTGCAAATCACCAGGCAAAATCAGTGCTTCAAGAGGCCAACAGTGATGCCAACAGGCATCCAACTTCAGTCAGACTTCTGCTCTACCACCAGATTTTCCTTATGACTTTTCTTTTTGGGGTGAGGAAAGTCCCCGGTTCCTCTTCTCTCACATGCAGCATTATCTAGTGACTTTCAAGTGAACTGCAGAACCCTTACAGCTGCCTAAGGCACGGTGCATAACTGATGCTTGAGCCCTTAGTTTGCTGACAAGCATCTTCTTTTTACCTCCTCCACTTCCTTTTCTATTCTCCTCCCCCAACCCCCAAGCTTTTTACAACTTTTTTTTTTTTTTTTTTTTTTGCAAGCCCTGCAAGTGAATTCTGCCCTTTGTATTCATACCAGAGCCACCAGCAGCCTACAGATAACAAAAACAATGATGCCATTTATCACTCCCATTTATCACACAACAGTAACCAGAGTCTTTGCTTTGCCACTTCAATCATTGAATGGGATGTAAAAAGTAAGGTTTACACATGGCTCTTCAATACACCTAGCTAGCACGCGCTTCACCCTGTGCCTGAGTAGCACAGGGTCACAACTTTGTAATCCCGTGCTCTCCATCAGCCCCCATCTGACAGTATGGAGACAAAGGGCTCCAACCACGCAGGCCAGGTCACAAAAACAGAGCCCGCACCTCTCCCTCTTCTCCCTGGGAGGCATGAAATTTGTGCAGCCTTTCTCTTCCAGACAACTTTATGGAGGAAAAGAAAAGGGTGGAGCAGATTTTCTGCCTATTCCAGGCTCTGAATGTTTAGCATATGGGGCCATAAAATTTCCCTAAGCTGGCCAAGGGAAAATCTGCCTGGTGCAGATACTGTACCAAAAAGGTCTATAGAGGTCCTTATAAATCCCAGCATGTGCAGGCCTGAAGCCAGAAGGAAAATCCTTATATTGTCTACAGACACATAGGTTCTTAGCAGCTAGGGATGGGGCCAGGCAGTCAAGCAGCTTCTTGCTCTTTTTATTTATACTAGGCCTTGCAGGGGCCTCCACTGATGTTCAAACTGCTCAGATCCACTGTGCTTAAGGTCCCCACTACCATCCACTGAATACAAAATGACATCTCCCATTTTTTTTTTCCAGCATGGTGCGAGTCCTAGAGCTGGGGCCATGGGGAAGAAGGGACACGTGCTCTGGCTGCAGCAAAGGTATGTTCTAGCAGGGCTTCCCTGAGTGCAAGGAGAGCTATAAAGTGACAAGTGCCTGCAGCAATACAGCACAACTGCCCTCTACTCTACTCTGGCTGCACATAAGCTGAGATCAGCTGTCGGAGTCTAAGTAGAACTCCTCTCTCCCACTTCACTCTCTGCCAATTTTTACACGCACCAGTTCCAGCTGCTGGGAGAAGCCAGCCCTAACCTCTGGCAAACACATCTCACAGGAATGGGAGCTGCATTTCAGCTATCTGCAAATTCTTCCTATCTTGCTGCATCCCACTGGGAAAGTCACAGGGCTGTGTTTCAGATGTGGGGTGATGGGAGGCTGCTTATCCTGGCCGAAAGAAATTACTTATAAAGTTACTGCCTTCGCCAGACTAGGAATAGGAGTTCTTAAATCAATATCCATTTGCTATGGTCATTACAGTAAACCAGAATTTTACAGGAACCAGGAAAAACTGTCAAAAAGTACAATTGTGTTTGCCTTCCCAGCAGAATCTTGCTCACTGTCCTGAGAAAGGCTGTCTCGAAGGCAGTATAGCCAGTAATGCATGAGTTTTATTTTCTGAATGCCTCTGACAAAGCTATGAAACCACTTTCTGTTTGGGCCACTGTACTAACATGAGAAACTCAGTGTACATACATGGAGTTGTATGTGTTTTATCTGCCCCAAGACCAGGGACAGTAATCCCATAAGTACATCCTTATGAAGGAGCAGCATCAGTGCAGTGTGGAATCCAAGAGGAAAGAGAAAGATCAACAAAAAGATCTGACCACGAGCTCCAAAGCACGAACTCAGTAAACTTGTTGACATCACTAAAGTCAGGCAAATTCCTCACCAAAAATAATAATGAATAAAATGCCACGAATATTTGCCTACAGTAACGGAGCTGTTTTACCCTGAATAAGATTTGGCAAATAATAGAGCGCATGATTTTGTGGGGGCAGGAGTGCTGAAGAAAACAGAAGAGTCAAAATTCATGGAAAATAAGACAAATGGGCAAAGGTTGGTCAGTTCCTTTGCTGAGACAACTCTGCAGGGAATTCAGACCATTAGGAACTGAATTCCCCTGAATTCCTCTGCACAGCCTACTGTTAAAGTCTCCTGGTAGGAAATGCTGTCATGCAGGGAAATGAGTTCTCAGAGGGGAAGCAATATTCAGAGGGAAACAAAGTCCTGCTTTCAGTTCTTCAGCATTTACATCAACGACAGACCCTGGTAGCACTGATTGCCTCTCCCAGTCCCCAGTCATGGTGCCTGAGTTTGTCCTTCCTCGAAGAAAAGCACCGTAACCTCGTCCCCCTGCCTCTCCTCAAAGCGAATGGGGCTGCTTGCTGTGAGGCCTGACTCTGTTGTACTTAAACCCCACAGCTGCCAGGTTGGACCTTGGAGGAATTTTTATGGCTGATTGAACCTCACGCCACCGGCTGTTGATAACCACACTGAGCAGCTTACAACAGCCTTGGTTTCTGGGCTCAGGCTGCCTATCTGTGTCTCCTGGGTCTCTGGGATAAAGGAGGTCAAAACAACAGCCCTCAGAGCTGAGAGAGTCTCCTGGATAGATTTGTACTAATGCTGAATGAGCCACTGCTTGTGCATATAAAGAAGGCAAAAGGCAGAGCCATGCTTACTGCCAGGGACATAAAAGAGGAGTTTAAGACCAGCTTTGGATGATTTCTTTTACAGCCAAGTGAAAAATATGCCCAAAGCCTTTCTATTCAGCTGGTATCTACTGGCAGCTGTGTAGGGCCTTGGCATGGCAGCGAGTGGCTCACAGAGATCAAACTGCAGCTGTGCAGAGGGCACAAGGGCTGTGGGGTCGGCCGCACGTGTGGCTTACTGCAAGCATCCACCAGTTCACCCCTGTGCGCAAGACAGGATGTGCTACTGCCAATGCCAGAACAGATGAAGCCTTTTAGTTTAAGTCATCCTTGACTTACTATTTCATAAAATAAGTTCCTCAGCTGTAAGTGTAGGCCATTTTAGATCTAGGTTTAGACTGTATGCCAGAAATGACCTCCCAAACATCTTAAACCATGGTCTGTAAAGCATGGGATGTTGTATGCTTCTGCCCCCAGCACTAGGCCTGTACTTGGCCTAGGCAGAAACTCAGCGGATAAAAGGTACTGCATCACCTTTCTTCTTGGTTCCATTTACACAGGAAACCTCCACACACCAGTACCTAGCCATACCCTTAAGAAGTTATAGATAAATACTTTTCTCCATCCTGTCCTTACTTTCAACCCACTCTCAGCTGAACTACTTGGACCAAGTCTCAGGCTTGACCCAAGACTTGCATCTGAGGTGAAAGGGAAAGGACGGAAAATAAAAAGCTGTGAAAAATTTTACTGAATGTTCCTTAAATGCAAAATGCATTTTTTTCTCTGCATTCCAAAATAAATGCAGTAAATGAATAACCCACTTTCCAACAACATTAAAGAGGTAATAAGGATAGTCCCAAATAAGCAAGAAGACCTGATTCTCAACTAGTACGGATCAGGGGAACTGTACCAGATGAGATGTGTCCCTATAATTTTACAGTTATTACAGCTAAAAATCAATTGTCCTTTCTTCCTGAGAGATTTGCTGTCCCCCTCCTCTGATGACTAGCTGCATTGCTTCCCAGCCACCTCCCCACAGATTTCACAGCATCCTCCTACCAAGGGATGAATACAAAAGCAAGGGCAACCCAGTTCTTCTCCTTGCTTTATAACATTTCATCCTTTTGTTCAAAAGCCCATAATCTACTCTTCAACAGCTAATATCCCTTACGTTTTCCTTACGGCAGGTGCTTCTGGGGGACCTTTAATAATCACCACGTGTGAACACTCTTTATTGTACAGATACAACATGGTGGGTTTTGCTTGCTAGGCAGTGTTCAGGCTGAATATTCTTTCACTTTGAGAGTCTCGGTGGAAGAACAATGTTTGTTGGCATTTGTTCATGTTTCAGCAGAGCTCAACTGTAGCTCATCAATGCACCTACAACGTATCAGAGAATATAAAGAAGATCTCCTCTCACACCGGAGCTTTGGTCTCGTATAAGGAGCCACAGTTGGCTCTTGCAAATATTACAAGATAGAGATCCTTCAGGTTTCATGGAGGGCTTCTCAGTCTGAAGAGCTGTTGCTCTGTAATCCCAACCAATCTTTTCCATAGATCATGAAAATCAAAGCTGTTACCTGCTGTATAAAAAAGTCTCCTTGTGCCATGCTTCCTTTGAAGGACGGCCATGTTGCACAGAGTAAGTGCACCTACAGGTCATGCATAAAACTGAAACTGCAGAGAGCCAAATTGTGTGCAAAGTCTAGTTTCTCTTCAAGGTTTAAAAGCAAACAAACACAAATCCCACTTTAGGGTACTTCTTATTCCAGAAGATGAACAAGCACTGAGTCAAATTTGTAGTTTATCGTTACAGAAAACCAACTATTTTTCTTTGTATAACCCACATCTCAAATAATCACTGTACAAAAAAACAGAAACAAGGGTGATTGGAAATATACTTTGGAAGATGAAGGTCAAGAGAACTAGTAAGAGAGAAATAACTCTGGGATAAATTCCCTCAACTAAATTGCGATTGGTCTTTCCTGTTCTCCTTTATTTTGACTACCTAAAAGGTCACATGCATTAGAGAAAAAGACAATAGTACTACTTTTATCCCACTCCACTTCGAGGGTTCAGTTGCATGTATGGATAGCTATCTTAGTCACTATGTACTAGGATTATGTCATACATCCTTTTCCCCCTTTACATTGGTTTTAAAACAGCCAGCCACTAACTTAATTTGCATGAAAAGACTGCCAAAGAAATGCAAGTTACTACCTAGCCTCTCTTTGTCCACAGCATCTTGGCAATAGTACATTTGTCCTGCTACATGTCTCTACAGTGATAAAAAGTGAATTAAAAATGGCTTCAAAGTAGAACTGGCTCTACCTGTGTCACAGGCTGATCTGTGGAGTATCTGCATGGCTATCCAACAATATCCAAACAGGACATGCTGTATTTCTTTCATGGTCTTGTAAGATGCTCACAAAGACATCTGTATAAATAGCCTTAATTTCTCTATAATGAAGAAACTTTCCTATGGAGAGGAGATCACATGGCTGCTGAATAAAAGCATACAACCACATTGTATTGTTTTTATATTTTAGTTTAGATTAATTGGAATATGAAAGCTTTTGAGTAATAGCCAGGAATGGTTAATGTTCCACTGGATTATTAACTTGCACAGGCTACTAATCAAACATGAAACAAGTGGAATTGGAAATAATATGTAGCAGACCTAAGAGACAGATCTTAGAACAGCAGCTGGGAATGCTATTCAGCTCCACAGGAATAAACTGTCTAAACATATTTTAAAAAATCTTGGTCTTAGTGACTCTTACATGAGTCATCCATTAGTACCCTATAATTTAATCCCAAGTTGCTATAACACAGATTCATCTGCCTCACATGAACAGAGACTTGCTTTCCTGTCTCTCAGGTATCATCATGGAAGTCTCTCTTCAGAAAGGCCCCCTCTGCGAGGTTGCCATTTTGAAAAACTTTGTTATATCCTTTATACTTCTTACCTAAAATATCTTCTGTATCATACAACTACCAGTGGGGGGGCCTTCATTCTCAACCTCCATATTGCCCTATTGGAAGATTCCCAGCACAGCAAGGAAGACCATTTCTCAAGCATTGAAAACCGGGCCTTAGCTTTCACTGCAAGAGCTACCCTTGCTCTAAAAACATCTCCAGAGTAAACAAGTTAAACATTATCATCTTCTGTGTCTTTTCAGCAGTTCTTTGTACCCGTCCACAATTTGTGTCTCTCACGGCAGTTGTTTGTTTTCCCTTGCTTTGACTGAGCTTGAAGACTGACAGAGCAAGCACAGCTCAGCAAGCCCTGGGAGGCCTCAATGGAGTTAAATGATATGCTTGGGACAGACAAATTCAGGTGAAACTCTTCCAAGGTGTGGACTAAGCACACCTCTCTTTTTCGCTGATATGCCCAAGGCCAAACAGAAGAGTATTCAAATGTAGTTAGCTATTAAAAGCTGTTAGTTAATTGGTACTGATAGGGACTTCAGACTCCAGTTGATTTTCTCCATGAATACATTGCGCAGAGACGAAAGGCATTGAGAGAAAAGTTCACACGTGGGTGTGGATTCTTCTGTTTAATTTTACCTGCTTAACTTAATAGTGCCTTGTTCCCTATCACTCAATGTTATATTATTTTCATATCAAGGACGGAGATAGGAAATATCTTAATGGTGACATGGAGCAGAGTTCATATTCCCCCCTCATGAAATAGTGAAGGCAGCCTTAAGCCCAAAGGTGGTTCTTTATGTCTGAGTGCTCAGAAGGCAGATATTAAGTCCTCCTAGTAAGAAGACAGGCACTAGGAAACTGTCTTCTTTTTAAAGGATTAACCACTAAGATGAAAGATGATCCAATCCTTCTCCCTCTCTCACCTTCTCCTGATGTTCATAGAGTTAAAATCAATGAGAACAACTAGTGTTTAGAAGCAGAAAGAAAGGGTTACCTGTACTACTTCTTTGACCAGAGTCTTGTCGGTCCCAGTTTTGGCTCTCTGCAGGCCACTGACATCCTCTCCAATCCAAGTGATGAGGGCAAACTTGACTCGCTTGCTCATGGCATCGCCAGTGGTGAATCGGACAAAGCCAAACAATCGAACATCATCTGGAGGGACAGAGCAATAAGGGTAAAGTGATTAACAACAGAAACATCCCTGCCACACTGTTTTCTGGGTTAAGACTATTGATGCCAAATTAAAGACCAAGTCAAGGCACAGATACTTCGTTACGACAGCATTATTCTAGACTAACTGGGCAATACAGAGGCTCTGCTTATCTGTCCTTTGCTGGCAAGGTAGACTTTGCTAGTGTTAGGTCTTCCTGGGGTGCTCTGAGGGACTGGGAGGAAGCGGGTTCTGACAGCAGGCCCATGCCACACTAGTGCACTGCTACAAAGTCTGGAAATGGCTCAAATACAATCAACAGGCAGTTCGAGAACACAGAGCTAACCCCAGTAACACATTCAGCCCAGAATTAACCCAAGTTACACATTCAACAAGATCACTGATCTGCTTGCAGGTCACCGGTCAAGAAGGGAATAAAGTGATTTCCCAGCCTGCATCTTATGATAGAGCAAGATTAGGATCCCATTTTGTAAAATATACCCAAAATATACCCAAAACTGACCATGGTGCAGATATGACCCTTTTCCTGCCTTCCCTTCAGTAATATTTCTGCCTCACTTGTAGTATGAGGTTACATGAAGGAGAGGAGAAGGAGCTAAAGAAAATCTGCAACTGCCCCCCCCCCCCCCCAGATGTGCTTTTCTACTCCTTCCTAAGCCCCATGAGAAAGACTATGGATTTTAAAACAGTTCTGATCTTTGCTTCACAGCTGGTTTCTGCTGTATCAGGCCAGACTAGGGTTATTAAGTCTGGCTGTATGTGTAAAAACCTTGTAAACCCCTTGTCTCGGGGAGTTTGTTCTTTCACTGCAGGGTAACTCATCACCCAAGGCAGTTGGATGCTTTCATGATCACTGGCACTTGGAAATCATGCAATACCATCCCCTCAGATCCCCAGCCCCAGCGGGATGCAGGATGCTGGAGCATTCAACCAGGATTGTGCAGAAAAAGCAGAACAGATGGACAGTTGTGCAATCGTGGAATATACCTAATCACAGCTACTTCATCTGTTATAGGTCGCTCAAAACCTTTCTAATGAAATGAGATGACTCAAAATAGAAGAGCAAGCTTGCTGTTTGAAAAGAATCATGTTAATTCTGGTTACGCTTGCTGTGACCAGTTCAACATGTTTCCTAGTTCCTCGCTGCCTTGACTACTGCTGTGTGAGAATACAGTCTCCAGGTGTAGTAATGTCTGCCAACATCCCCTTCCTTGGGTCCATCCCCTTCCTTCCAGTACCAGGAGCTCCAGGGAATGAGGAAAAGCAGCTCTAACTTGTGCATCCCTAGAAAATGTGCTGCTAGAAATCAATACAAAAAAAAAAAAAAAAAAAAAAAAAGAAGTTCTTCAAAAGCTCTCATAGATCTCTGAGATTCTTAAACACTCTGTTTTGGCAAGGTGTCAGTAAAGACAACTTCCTTTAATGAAAGATGTCAAGGTTTAATGTTTAAAATAAACCAAACCACCTATGTTCTTCCTATTCTGCTCTCTAGATAGTTTTTGCCACAGACAGAGGACTACTGGGGAAAACTGGAAAATGTATGTAGGGGTCTGTGAGCCTGTGAGAATGTTTAAAAGAAACTCTTCTAAAGATTTCAGATTTGAAAGAAAGAAAGAGATCTTATTCAAAAGATAAAAATCCGCATGGATTTTCTGAAGGAGAATAAGAGCCATGTGTATCGACAGCGCAGGCAAACAAAACTTCTCGCTCATACACTATTACTGGCAAGTAGAAGAATCTACGGTGAGACTCCTGTTCCTGACAGTAAATCCTCTTGCTAAGATTGATTAGAACAATAAATGAACCGACAGCCAGGAAATACCAAGGTGAAGAGAGACAGTAAATCCCCAAACGTTACTATGAACAGTTCTGCGGAAAAAACCTTGCTTTCCCAGATCTGATGCTAAAGGAGGCCACGTTTTGCTAAGAATTGTACTGGGGTTCCTATGGGAACCCAGTGCTAGAAGGCACTTTAAGGTCATCAAATCCTGGCCCCTACAGTGATGTAAGCATGTCACAGCCCTTCTCGTGGACTGATCACCTTCCACCTTGAGTATATAGGGTCTTGATCCCTGCTCCTTCTTCCAAAGGCCATCACAAATTCTGAGGACTGCCTTGGAGGATACCCCTTTATAGTAACCATAATGCAAAAATACAATGAATATGAAGAATTTCTGCAGTGTTTTCTCACAGCAACACAGAAAGGAGGCTGAAAGAATCTATCCGCCAGCATAAACTTTAATTTGAGGTGAGCCCACAGATCACTGGAAGCAGCAGGATTCACTTCCCAGCAGAACACTTTGAGTGCTTTCCCATCCTGCCTGAAAGCAGCCTGATCTGCGGCAGCACTGAGAGCCAAGCCCAGAAATTCCCATGGGCTTTTGCCCATTAGATCACCTACTGCCTGGTGACTGAGCAACTCTTGTCTCGTCATGTGAAGTCCCACTAAGTTTAATGAGCAACTGATGATTAGGTATGGGGCTGAGTCACTGTCTTGAGCAGAATCTACCTGGGGCAGATCTACCTGTAGGGGTTTCAGAATGAGTCCAAAGCTTGTTCAGAGCGACAGCGGGATCAAAATGCCAGTTCTTTTACACTGCCAGCTTTTCTCTTTCACAGTTGATCAGCTCTGCCCTGCCACATCACCTCCCTACGCTGCAAGTCCTCGATGCCATCAGTGCCACCTCTGCGGGAAATCCCAAGGTGTTTCTCCTCCAATTCCTCCTCCCGCCCCCACCCCTTTTCACAAAGAAAACCCACTGCTTACACTGGTTTTGGGAATTTGCTGGATGTGGGGGGGAGTCCAACAAATCACAGGGAGACAGCAGATTTCCTCTGCAAGAGGAAATCCTGCCTTGCTCTACACAACCACCTTCCTTGTCACTAAGCCATGGGTTTCAGGGCAGAGAGAAGCAATTAAAAATATTAATAGATCTGGGAAATAGCAGCTTTATTTGAGAAGATCTCACAAGTTACAAGCAGCAGAAATTAACCTTAACTCCTACTAATATCACTATTCCCTTAAGTATTGTACAGCAAGGCAATAGGACTATACAAACAATGAAAAGTGCAATGAATGCCTTAATGGACATCACTTAGTATTTTTCTCCAAACCTCTTCCTTATCAGTAGGCAGGATTTCCCAAATATACTGATTAAGCTGCCCGTGGCTGTCAACAAAGCTTGATGCCGAGCTGTGGAGATTTCCTTGATAGAATTTCTTATTTTTTTCATCCACTCAAACCCTTTGTTTCAGCTGTGCTAAAAAATTCCCCATTGGATTAAAATGCACTGAGTCATCAGTAAAAGAAATTAGCTGCAAGAAAGAAACACACCATCAAATTTTCACGGTTCTTTGTCTTTGGGCTCTGAACAACCAAGCCAGAGACGTGCCAAGATAAGGCCACTGCTCTCAGCATCACCTGCCTGCTAAGTCAAGGTCAGATACAGCAAGGTGGCTCATAGCAAGATCTGCTTTTGTGCCCCCTCCAGCACTGGATTACTGATAGCGTATGACAGCTTTCATGAAGGATTTATTGTGTTTCTTTCAATTGCATTCATTTTAGATTCATTTGCCAATTTTCCACCTCTTCAGTCACCCTTTCCGCCACGTGGCTAAAAGCACACACAAAACCATCCCTACCTCTCAGCACGCTGTTATTTCTTCCTTTTTTAACGTATGGAAGCCTGTGCATCTCTGATGCAGTACTGCCTTGCACCATGCAGACGTGCTCATTAAGTCATCTAGGACAAACATGTAACATTTGACCACAGGACCGCAACCATGGGGGCTGTAGCTGGGGCAGCAACCCATCTCCCTGCCTGCTATTTCAGCACAGAATTGACCCAATGAGTTGCTCCCACAAAAATTAATGAGAATACTCCCTGAAACCAGCTCCCGTTCTTTGCTAGGGACATCCCCAGCCCCAGCTGGTGGCCAGGAGCTGGCTGGCAGACACGTGCCATGCAGGCTGACCCTGCTGGGGCACGACGTGCACAGAGCACAGGGAGGGCAGCAAGGCAGGGACACACTGCAGACAAAGCCAGTGTCAACTTCCCACAGCCACCACTGGCCCCAGGTCTTCCTTTAAATAGCCATTAAGGGAAAGCAGGCAAGGCAAACATTAAGGAGGAAAAACAAACCCAGTAGGAGACTGCTTTACAAAGCCCATTTTAGCAACTTAAGATGCTGCCAAATACAGATAAGCACCTATCTCATTATATGGCCTTGTGCATTTTTACAAATCTTTCCTACAACCTAAGGTGCCAATGTAATCTTGGTGATCTGTCTCTCAAGATGTAACTCCTACATTTTATATACAGGCCTGGGCTCGTCACGAGCCCCAAAGAGCGTGCATTTGTATTAGAAGCTCATTCTATTTCTATTTTCTTCCTAATATTTTATGTCAACCAGGAATGAGTTTATAGGGTATGTATTTCAGACCAAAGATGATCAGCTCTTCCTCATGCTGAATGCACTGTGTGTTTTGGGTCTGATCTTTGCAGACACATGAATAACTCTCCCGTTTCATGCTGTCACTGCAATTATTCATCTGGACTGGGGCTTTCCAAATAGAAGGCTCATTATTTCTTTTGTCAGAGATGCGTTGAGAAACAACTGTTCACGTGTGGCATGGGGAGGAAGCAGTCAAAACAGTCTTCCAACCTCTCTACTACTTCATGACAGTATGCACATGAAAATAAATAAATAAATAAATAAAAATAAAATGAACTACAGACGGAGACAATGCCATGCTCTGCTGCTTTGTAATCTGGAAACCGAACCCAGCTGTCCAGTGCAGTCAGGTATTACTGGTACACACAAAAGTTTAGGCGGATGTTTTTGACTGCTGAGTTACTCTGATATCTCAGCCGAATGTACTCTTCTTAGCAGCAGCATCGCCAGCCCAATTATGAGACTTAGAAAACAACAACAAAGCCCAAGAGCCTTAACATCCTTCCGTACAATAACCTTCAACTCTTATCTGTGTTTCTGGCTTCAAATCCACCACCTCAGCTTTTTGTTTAGAAGTGTTCTCATGGTGTGTACCACCCAACACCAAATTAAAGCTCCTTCTGGAGCTGGGCCATGCGCAGAGGCAAGAGCTGTAACCGTGAAGTCAAATGGATCAAAAGCCTTGAATTAAGCCCTTGTTTAATGCAGAGGTAATCTGCGCTGTTAAGCCCAACCAAAACAGTCCTTAGCCAGAAGACACAGGGGGTGTCTACACTGTGTTTAATGACCCTGACACAGTTAATGTCCCCAACTTATCGTCTCCAGACTCTCTGGGTCAGACAAAGGCCAGAGCACTCACGCAGGGTGGTCATTACACGGGGCTGTAAGGGGAAGTGCCATCAGTGGCCTCCTCCTAATCTCCCAACGAGAACCTCACTATGTCAGCAGTTTAAACCAACCTGAAGACTCCGTTTCAGAAAAGGCTGGAGGAGAGGTGTTCACACATTTGGGATGGCCTTTGGAGGGCAGATAAGATTACTGACTGAGGGTAAAGCAGTGCTGCAGCCTCCCAGCCTGAGTATCTCAGCCGTGCTGAGGCCGGGCACAGCCCTTGGCATGGCAGTGACTGATGTGCCAAAGTCCCAGGTTCAGGCTGTGCTTGCAGCACAGGTGCAGTCCCAGGACCCTGAACAGAAGGGCACTGAAAATGCTTCCCTTACCACATGCAATCGCTGTCCCCAAACAATGGAATAAGGAAGGGGTGATAGTTTAATTACGCAGTTCCTTAAACTTCTCTGCCCGTACACAAAGCTGGGCAAAAAGGAAAAGCCCCCAGCCCAGGATACGTGATGTGGTTCTGATGCACAATGCGCACCTGGAAACGGAGCAGGATGGGCAAAGAAGCCTGCATGGGACAGAGCAGGTATGGCAGCAGTTCCCAGCTCAGGGCACGCACCTCACTGCCTCGGTAGCTGCACATCTCGACCTGTCCTGTGCTTGTTGGGCTGCAGCCCACAGAGCCTTGCTGCAGGTTCACGGAGTTGGCTTCTAACGTGGTCTTTTTGAACTGCTGCTTCTATTAAAAGAAGCAATTTCAAGCAATTTCTTACTTCACCCTTTGTCCACAACCACTCCTGCTCCCTGAGGAGGTTTACAGAATCGGTAATGGGCTGGGCCACGGTCTGCATGAAAAGGGTTATGTACACGGGAAATAAAACTGAAAACACACCTCTGCTACCAACAACCGCCTGCAGCCCTTCTCAGCCTCTGACACTGCACAAGACGGATACCCACCACAGGCAAACGCCTTCCCAACTGGTACAAAAGCCCTTCTTGGTCTCCGAGCCACATGAATTAGCACACGCCGACACCGCCTGCTCTGTAATTTAATGCCCCGGAGGGAAGCAATATGTACAGCACGCCAAAGGTGCTTTTAATAGGAATGCTTATTAGAGAAAGCAAGGGACACAGCTGCTTGCCACTCAGAACAGCACCGAAATGGATGGTGCAGTGAGTGGAGCAGAGCAAGCCCTGACTGAGGGCCTTGGTGCTGCTCTGCACACTGAGGTTTTCCATTCCAGCTCGTGCTCTCACCTTCAACCACCAAATTATGCTCAGCTTCTACCAGAGGCAGCTGCAACATGCTGTGGCTTTCAGGGCAGTGTTTTTCACAAAACAGGAATTCAAAACAAGGAAGGAAGTTTATTCTTTTTTTTTTAATCCTTTAAGCACATTTTCTGAAGCTGTTCGCATTGATAGCAGCCCTTGTTCCCTCCAGCAAAATGCAGGAGGAGATAAAATAGGACCAGAAGGAAAGAGATGTAGCAATAAGGAGGAATAATATTTAGTAGCTCTTCCCATCGCTTCCTACTCTTTTTACGGACTCTGTTTCAGCAGAAATACTCCAAGCAGCTCTACTTCATAGTAACATTTGGCACCTTTCTTCCAGATGGGAAGCAAAGCTGCAACTGCTGGCATGAGCCCTGGGTTTTGACCATGGCTACTGATTGAGGTGAAGGACAGCTGCACGGATGGAGGCACCAAAATTCGCGTCTCCTCCTTCCCCAAGCACTGCCCTTAACTCATGGGTGGGGGAAGATCCTTTCCAGCACTCAGCCGGGAGCCCAGTACCTGAATTTCCCTTCTTCGCCAAGCCTCGAGCAGCCAGGCTCCAGAGGAAGGTTTGAGAACAACCTCTTGCCTCTGGTCTGCCAAGGGGCAACCCGTGCCAGGTGCATGAGGAAAGAGGGAAAGGAAGAGAACCGAGCAGTTATGAGGGACTTGGCTCCACATCAAAGGCTAATAGGCTACTTCTACCCCAGTGATGCCCTTTATTTAACTCTTCCCTTACCATGCTTATGCCTCAAACTTGCAGAGTTTCCTTTTTTTACCGTAAAATTGCTTCAGTACTTGGGCCAGCTTGCCCCTCTGTTGATATAAAAAAAAAGTTTCCTTAAACTCTGTTTTAATACGCTATTTTATGAGGGTTTCACACATGCAAGCATTGGCAAGAAAACAAAACTGGCCATATTCCAAAGTGCAATATGTGCCTTCAATAGCTGTTAGACGCATCCTACCCAACCCTACCGGTGACTGCTCTCTACCAAAGTCCTCTGCTCCTTATCCACTCGACAGAAGTATTCCCTCTGCTGCAGAAGGAACAAGAGGAACTGTTCCTGAAGAGGGTACTGCTCCAGACCAAACATTAAATAACAGTTCAGACAGAATAAGAGATGAGCTCCTTAAAAAAAAGGGGGAAAAAATGAACAGGGAAGGTTCCTCTGAAAGCCTCAGATGTCTGGAGACAGTAGGGATGCTTGGTTATCCCAGCCACAGGAAGAGACAGAGAACATGCTGAAGCTGCTGACCTCCCGGGAAAACTACTAACCCTTCAGGTAACGTGGGCAGGAACTTCAGAAGTGCAGAGCCCCAGGTTTCCCTGTGTGCTGGGTAACTGCTGTTTGCCTCATGTTGCACATGGAGAAGTGATGGGTGGGAAGGAGTTTTTGCAGTACAGTTATCAGAACTTCTGACATCAGCTACAGGAGGATTACTTTCGGTTTTGAGGTCCCAAGAGCAGCTAGAATTGAGTAGCTGTATTAATCCTGGCAAGACCCCACTGCAAATGTCAGAGCAGAGCAGTCTCAGCCCTTTTGATTTAGTGACTCCTTTCCAAAGACTACAACGTATTTTTCTCCTGTGATATTCATTGACTGCTCAGCCCAGCCCGGCCCTCATTAAGTTACTCGAAGCCCTCTCCACTCAGTAAAACACAGCTGAACCCTAGGACTGCAAAGACCGACTGGGACAGGCACCAGCATCTCCACGGATGTGGGGCTCTGACTGCAGCGCCTCCAGGGCTCGCCACACCTTGAGAAGGGCGAATTGCTCAATGCACAGTTCCTTTACAGCACAGATATGTAACTCAAGAATTACAGATTAACCACAACACTTGGCTGTAGAGTAGCTGGATGAGGGAGGCAGGCTTTGTCAGCTGCAGAGCAGCATGAGTTACAAATGCTTTATACCTCGTATCACTTTGCGATATCGTTAAGCAGCCACCAAGACGGGGAGAACCACACAACACCCCCAAGAAGTTATTCTAAGAGAAATCAAAGTGCGCTTTTGTATAAAACACATCAAAAGTCAAGACCGGTTGAAGTTAAATATTTGTCCGCCTATTTTCATTCTCCCCAGGCTTTGTTTCTGCTGTTAATCACCCACATCCGACAGTTAAACAATCAGCTGCCACGTTTAAGGCGAGGGCCGCAACTGGTGCGGTTGTGCAACACACGGCAGCCGCGATTGTTCCCGGGCTGTATTGTTCGAGCCAGCCTCTGACTACCCGCTCTCACATTTCATGGTCTTAAAAAATCTGAGCAACCTTCTGTCCGCGGTTACTTGAGCACGAGGAGCAGGGTTTACAGAAGGGATTTATTGCAGAATATTGTGCGGCTGCGTTTTTATAGCCCCAGAAACGGAGCGTTTTTCTGCTCTTCAGTAAGAGGCTGTGCTTCGAACCGCAGTGCCGAACAATGGGAGCCTTGCTAAGCCAGCGTCGGGTCTTGTTTATAGCTGGGAAGGAATGGCAAATTGTGGAAAGGGGGGAAAAAAAGCTTGGAGGACCTCAGGGCTAGGGGTGAGACAAAGGACTGCTTGGACTACAGACTTGAGCGAGTTGCTCTCTGTGACGGCAGGAGACCCGGCCGTGCAGGACAGGGCACGGGGCAGCAGCGGCGGTGCAAATTGCAGTTCCCCCAAGTTTTCTCCCATCTTTTCCCCTTTGCCCTGGGCAGGGAGAAATGCCACTCGTGCCAAAGCCAGAGAGAGGGAGCTTACCTGTGCACTTCCTTTTGAAGGTTTCATAGTCTACCCCTTGGTCTCCGGGGACGATCGTGGAGCCGTTGTATTTAAATGTCACCCTTTGGGAGCGGGGAAAGAGAAAGGGGGAAGGAGATGTTTAAAAGACAGCCTTTGGGGATGGGGAAAGGAGAAGGGGGGGAAGGAGATATTTAGAAGTCAGCCTTTGGAGATGGAAAAGGAGAGAAATGTAAAGGCTGCCTGTATTATATTCCAAGAAAAAACCATTTGGAAAGGGGAAAGGGAGGAGGGGGTGGCACAGGGGCAGGGGACGAGGAGCGGGGCAGCAGCGGAGCTCCGCTGCCCGTGCGGGAGACCGAGGGGGTGCCCGCGGCGGGAGGGCGGCGGGCGGGGAGGCGCGGAGCTTGGGGGCCTCCGCCGCCGCCTCTTGCTGCTACAGCACCGCGCAGCCCCGCACCGCTCCGCTCCGCACCGCACCGCGCAGCGCCCAGCCCCGGTCCTAGCCCCGGTCCCGGTCCCGGCCCCGCTGCTGCTGCTGCTGCTGCCGCCCCCGGCCCGCCCCCGCCCCGCCGCCGCCTGCCAATGGCTCGGCGGCCTCAGCCCGGCCTGCCCCCGCCAGCCCCGCCCGGGCTGCCCGGAGATTGGGGGGGGGGGGGGGACACAGGGGGAAAAGGGGGGTCTGGGGGGTGGGGGGGGATGTGGGGGGCATGGGGGTGTGGGGTGGGTTGGAGGGGGGCGTGGAAGGGATGTGGGGGGGCATGAGGGGTATTGGGGGGTGTGAGGGGGGCGTGGAGGGTATGTGGGGGGTATGGGAGGTATTGGGGGGTGTGAGGGGGGATGTGAGGGGGTGTGGGGGGTGATGGTGGGGGCTGTGAGGGGGGCTGTGGGGGACCTAGGAGGTATGGGGGTGTGTTCTGGGGGGCTGAGCGCCTGCTTTGGGCTCGCCGCGGTGATGCGCGGTCCGGCCGCCGCTATTTTGGGAGCCCGCCGTGCTCGGCAAGCCCCCGGCGGCGGTAGGAGGAGGAGGAGGAGGAGGAAGAGGAGGGAGGAAGGAGACGCTCGGCGCGGGATGGAGCCGGCGGTGGGCGAGCAGCAGCCCCGGGCGCAGCGCGCTGCGGTGCCGCAGGAGGCCGGGGGCTGCCCGGGGGCTGCCCGGGGGTCCCGCAGGAGCCGGGCCGGGGGCTGCCGGCGGCGGGGGGCATCGGCCGGGAGCCGGGGGCAGCTCCGTGTGTGTGTGTGTGTGTTTGTGTCTGTGTGTGCGTGCGTGTGTGTGTGTGTGTGTGTGTGTGTGCGGCCGGGCCCCTTTCGGATGGAGCGATCTCCCCCTGCCGGGCTCCGCTCCCAGCGCTGGGGACTTAAAAAAAGAAGAAATGCACCCAGGCGGCGTCAGCCCGCTGGTGGGAAATGCTGGTCTTGAGGCAAAATGATGAACTTTGTCTGTAAGACTGCGCCCACAGAAGCAGAGATGGGTCCTTGGCTTAGCAGAATGCAGTTTCACAGAGATGTCACCAAATGCTGTCTGTTATCGTGCCCACGGAGTGGATTTACAAAACAAGTACAAGGGTACACGTTAGCAGGCTTCTACCGAAACCTGGGAGGCTGGATTTTTGCAATTTTAATAAAAATATGCATCCCGTGGTAAAAAAATACTGCTTTCATTTCAAAGTTTGCAATGTGATGTTACTTCACATGAAGATGTTGAATGTACGGTTTGTAAATGTAGTCTGTAGAATTAGGAAGCCTCATTGCCACAGTTACACCGTGCTTCCAGAGACCTCGGGGAACAAGATCACCGGTGCGTGTGTTAACTGCAAGATCCATCATTTACTGCCGCACAGCACGAAGCCCTACTCCTATGGGTTGTGTAAGAAGCAGCAGCCTCTTCCAGAGTCCCGAATGACGTAAGGCTTGCTGTAGCGTCAGGGCCCAGAACGGGAGCTTATTGCTGCAGTGCCTCCCTGTGATCGAGATGAGGTCACAGGGAACAGAGAAATATTCCTGGTCAGTACAAGTGTAGGACGCAGTGTCTGGGTGCATCACACAGTATCTTTGCAGACTGCAGACTCTAGATGATATTATAATCACACATTAATAGGTCTGAATTTCTATTGATTTTCTTTTGGAACTGTCTTTAGGAACACTCTTTCTTTTTTAAAAGCCTTAATGCTGACCATTATCTGCTTTTTTTTTTTTTTTTTTTTTTTTTTTTCATACTCTGCATTTATCATCCTTTGGCACTACCTCACTGCTATTTATACATGTAACAACTGCTGGTTGTCCTTGTCTCTTCTAACTCGTTCCTCAGCTCCTGATGTTTCCTAGGGGAGAGGTGGGTGACTGAAATGTCATTTCCCTTAGAAGGAGAAAAACTCAACCTCTTTCAGGCCTCTGTGACCCAGAAGCTGCAATGTTCAAATTGCATTCATTAGGAACTTTGTGGTTCATGCTTTTAAGTGACATACTCAACCCCCCGAAATGCATGCCTTCCTCGTGGGACCAAACCTCTTCTCCTTGCTTTTTTCTCTTTGACACATTTTCATGGACTTAAAAGAAGCACACGGACTCCCTCAAGAAAATGTCTCCAGCTAACATGAACTGTTGGATAGGTGGACTGATGTTCAGTTGAGCAAACAGGATGGCCTTGCTCAACTGTGGTCCCCTGGGAGGTTTGATGTTATGCTGAAATAATGTTGCTAGTGCCTTGCTCCTGTGGTTCTTTATCATATGTTTTTGCTTCTTTTCTGGTGTATATGGCTATCTCCAGTCCTGCTTGTCCATCTCTGGTTTCTCTGTGCAGGAACAGAAAGAACAACGGGGGGAATAACACTGTCATTCAGGAAGAGGGAGCTATGAATTTACAGATCACAGTCCGCATTACAGTTGACACCAAGATAGCTTTTTTACTTGATCCAGGAGCTGAGGATCTTTATCCTGGGCCTCCATGGTCACAAGGGACACAAGAGAGACCATAGCTACCAAAACCATGTCTCTTCTTCAGATTTGATAATCCATCCGATTAGTAGAAATCCATCATCATCTCTGGTTTCTCTGGGGTGGCTGAAGAACCAACAGATCTGTCTGGACACCGCTGCCCCAGCTCTTGGAGCAGCCACCAGCAGCAGAAGGCTCGATGATGGCTTGGTAGGTAAAGACACTAACATCCAAGGCAACCCTAGCACACTGCTTGTTTAAAATGTTGCTGCTCCGTGCCATACACATCTTCCAGATAACCTCTGGAAGATACCCTGAAATTCTGGATTAACAAAGGGTTTGACTTGTAGTATTGTAATGAAGAACTGAACTGAAATGGCAGTCTGGGGGGGGGTCTAAGAAGGGTCCACTTCTTACCCCTTCTCTGAGGAAGGAGTGCCCTGCCTGCCCTGCAGTTCACCAGTGCAATTTGTTAACATTTCATCCCCCTGAGCCCTCCTCTGCGAGAAGCAGCCTTACAGCAGCACGGTGCCAGCCGCAGGCCGGGGACTTTTGCCATCGAATACTTTTATCCCTGGTCAGACCAGATGCTCACCTGCCCTTCTTGTCATACCGTAACACACACGCTGCGTACCTTAGCACCAGCTTCCAAAATAACCCTGCTAAGCATCCTGTACTCTGTGTAACAAACAACCGTGACACAGACTCGGCACCACAGGACCCGGCACCACAGGACCCGGCACCACAGGACCCGGCACCACAGGACCCGGCACAACGGGGCCCCGCCGCCATTTCCTCGCCGTTCGGGGGGCGCCTCCCCGGCAGCCCCCGCCCGCCCTTCCCCGCCGCGGGGCTGGCGGAGCCGTGGCCCGGCCCCCGTGGCACCTCCCAGCGCCCTGCCCCGAGCCTTCCCCGCCGCCCGTTCCCTCCCTCCCCGCCGCCTGTCGCCTCCGGCCGGCATTTCCTCGGGCGAGCCATGGCCGCGCAGGGCGGCCGGGGGAAGGCGGCAGCCGCCACCGCCGCCACGGGGGGCTCTGCGGCGGGGCCGCCCGCAGCCTGTGGGGACGCGGCGCTGTGGTAACTCCCCTTCCTCCTTCCTTCCCTCCTTCCTTCCCTTTCTCTCCGGGCCGCGGCTGCGAGGAACGTTGCGGGGCCAGCGGCAGGAACGGCCGCAGGGCCGCGGTTGGGCGGGGAGGCGGCCGGGGAGGGCTCCGGGGAGCGGCCCCTCGGGAGCGGCCCCCTCAGGAGCTGCGGCTGCCCCCGGCTGCGGAGGAGCCCCTCGGGCCTGCCTCGTAGCCCCGTTATTTGTGCTCGCCTTCTTTTTGTCGGTGACTGAAACGGCGTGGAAAAAAAAGAAAAAAAAAAAAACCGCAGCGGATGCAGCTCTGGTGGCTCTGCCTGAGGCCGGGTTAGCTCCTGGGCGGGGGGACCGAGGGCTGGGGGCCAGCCGGTGCCCGGCTCCTGAGGGCACGGAAAGTTGTGGGTGCCCCTGGGTGCCCCAGGAGAAGCTGCCCTTCTGGGTCCGGAGCGTGGCACTGTTCACAAAGCAGCGATTTTTGCCTCTGGCAGCTGTGAGAGCTGTAAGCAGCCAACCCAGGTCTGCCGAGCTGTGGCATCAAAATTTCACGCGCTCGTCTTCGGTTATAGCCTAGCGCACACCCAACTTGTTGACACCAACAAACGCTAGTAAAGAGAGGGGTGAGCATCCCTCAGGGACGGGAAAACCTCTTGCTTTTTATGCCGTAACATTTTCAAGCTGCAGTCCGTCATAATCCTCTCCGTTATTTATTCAATGTGTTTTTTTAGCACCTTGAAATGATCGCTACGCTGCTAACAACTTTCTGGCTTTTGTTCTAGAAGTACTGCGGATCAGCCCGTCATGGAGGGAACCAGGCAGACCAGGATTTGTCGCCCACACAAGATAAGTGAATCCTCAAAGGTCTGTGCTTTTTTTTGTTGCCTACCAATAAACAAGCTGAAAAATAAACAAGAGTGGTGGTGGGTGAAAGGTTCTCTGTTAGATGGCCAATTTTGGAGGAAGGTGAATATCCTGAGCTTTTAAAAGCAGGTATAAAAAGCCTGTCTACCTGCACCTGTATTTTTTAATTAAGAAGTTGCTACCTAGTGATTAAAAAAAAAAAAGGAAAAAAGGCAGCAGCAGTAAATGGGCATCTGCTCATCATGACTCATAACTTAAAAAAGAAACCCACATCATCACAGCACAGTATTTTCTCTACACCAAAACTTCAGTCATTAAAAGAGATGTGTTTATGTTAGGAATTTTACATATTGATCCATCTCATAAAATCAAAGATAATTACAGGAGCAAAGCTAGGATTGCTTTTCAGATTTAATCTTTGTTTTGTAGAAAACAGGAGCCTTGATCCTGTAAGCAGTAGCTATTCTGGTGAACTCAGGATATTTTCTTGGGTTTGTGAGGCTAATTTTCTTTGTATGGGGTCTCTTTCCGAAAAATACTGTGGTCCTAATTGGGAATCCACAGAAGGCCATCGTAAGGGACCCTTTACCCAGAATTAGGGTGATGGCCTGAGCTTTATAAGATGTTAGTATAAGCAGTAATTATGATGTTTATTTTATTTCATATCAGTGCCACGTGTCTCAGCTCTAGTGTGAGCATTGGGTTACAGGTGCTGCAAAGAACAAACGTGGTACTACCAAGAGTTGCTAGCCTAGTTGCCTTCTCAGTGCTTGTATCTGTCTTATCAAAGTTGAATGAGACAGATCTTTTCTTCTGCTTCCCTGGGAGCAGTGTTACTGCATTAGCAATCTGAAACTAATTGGATCGTTGAATCCAAAAGAAGTTAAATTTTAAAAGTGATAACAATAAATGATAAAAGATAAACAGAACTAATTTTTAAAAGCATCCCTAGCAATATAGTCTATCCCTGAGTGCTGGTCCTGTCTGCCAATTAAGTGGTTTATTCTGAATGTTAATAGTAGTTCATCGCATTAAAAATTAATTAATTTGACAGCATTGTTTTATTTTCTTGCTAAGACAGCAGCTGTCACTATCTGTTAAACTTAGAGTTACTAGATAATACTAAAGCTGTTCTACAGAATATAAATAGCTTGAGAAAGCTGTTTGTGTTTAATAAAAAATTTGTCTTGGTTTTGAAATGCGCAGCCATCAGCTTATGCTATTTGCTCACTGAACGAAGGAACGTGCTAAGTGGCTGAAATATGCTAACGTATTCTGAGTCCCTCCAGTGCCATGCGTAGTCTTGAGCTTGATTTGTGAAGTAGCAGCAGTTCTGCATGGCAACAAGGATTTGAGGAGTACAAGTTGTTATATGTATTTGTGGTCAGGATTATGCTGCCGACTCCACAGCCGGTTAAGTAAATAGGGATCTCTGGCAGCTCTTACGGGCTGGTGTAATCTTGTTATGCACGATGGTGGTATCAGAGAATATTAAGAGAGGAGCTACTTACAAAGACAAGAGGGAAGATGTTTTTGGTTTAATATAATGACTTTGCCCTATGAATCAGGCTCGGAATAGGGTGCTGTGAGGTGTCAGTTACTGTCTGTTGTCCTCTCCTTCATCATAGTTGCCACAGATGTATGGTTTGTCCGCTGCCATGTTTATTCATCTTCCCACCTCCTCCACCCCTTTGGCACTGCTTGGGCTACTGTATGGCATCTTCATTTCTCAAGCTAAGAAAAATGAAGATGAAAACTTACAGTCCTTAAAACCCATATTTTTTCTCTGTTACATCACCCTGGCAAGTTTATTATTCAGTGGAGGTTACTTTGTTGTCTGTGCCCTAGATGCCATTTTAATTTCAGAGCATATGATGAGGCAGACTAAAGAGTTTTGGCCTAGAAAGCTTAAAATTATTGAAGCCTCTTCAGTTGTATCGGTTTAACTCTGTATACTTGCGTGTACTAAGTTAGTCCAGCAGAAGGCTTTTTTGGCAGCTTAGTCTCCATTGTTTAGAAAAGAGCATAAGCAAAACTAAAGAGAAGCCACTTGGATATCGCAGTAAGAGCATCCATTTGGGAAGCTACATCTGATAAAACTTCCTTTCTAGTCGACGTCTAAATAGAGAAGCAGGCAAAGGCCCAGATGCGTGCTGCACTTCCTCCTGACCCTAAGTGTCAACAAAGACAGTGTGATTATTGAGTGGCCCTGCAGTTTTCCAGTTTATTGGAAAATGCAAATTCCTGTATAAATGTTAACTAGGTTTTTTGTTGTTGTTGTTTTTTGGGGGTAGGGAAGAGGACTCTCTTCAAGGTGAGAAAGCGTAAGTTGTTAGGGAATAATCCTGTCCCCTGAAGGTCCTTTCTGAGCCTGCCAGGTGTACAAAGGGCTATTTTTCTTCTACTAACTCAGAACCTGATCCTCAAAGTAAACGAGCAGGTTCAGTTTTGCCATCGAAGCCTGCTCCTGTAATGCATCGTGTTGTGGAAGCATGTCTTGCTGTGTGGAATGGAAATGTTACTGCACTGGCTGAACCTTCTCTGTTGCAGCACATTTGGTTATTAATTTGGATCTAATCGTTGGCAGACTGCCTGTCAGCGTACTACCAGCTGCTGGAAGGCAGATGTGGGAGGTCAGGCTCTCAGACTTGGTATTAGCTCAGGGTGATTGGCTGCCATCATGTCTGGACAGTGGTGAGCTGTGCATGTTATCCCGGTTATCTCGCTGTATAAATGTGCAATTACCGAATTATTAAACCCAGAGCACGTATCTAGAGTGAGGTTGCGTGCAGGGGAAAAAAATGGCTCTAGGACTTGAACTTTTCTCATCCAGGTGGGTAGAGTAGTTTTCTCACCATGATTTAACCAAGCCATTAATGGCTTAGCCAGACAGAAATTATAATGTGCTTTCTGCTCAGGAAGCTGGGAACGCCAAGGATATTTAGGACTTCTAAAGCAATAAGGGAGGAGCAGCAGTCTGGGAAAGGAAAGGCTGAATGTCTGGGAGGCTTGAAGAGACCTCAGGCCATCTGTGTGTCTGTTTCCAGTATGGATATGGACCGAGGCACCTTTTCAGGGTGTCCTTTCTAGGAGTGCAGTCTGAAGATACAGAACTGGGCAAGATCTGGAGTCTTACAACCAGAGCTGTTGAGAACCACTGTTGGTACAATACTTCCTTTCCACCCCCTTTGGTTTCTTCTGCATGTTCTTACAGGCTCTGCAACTCTGTCTGTTTTGGATTTGGTAATTAAAGTTATGTATTTGCATTTAACCTAACCTAGCTTTTATTAAGAGAGATCACAAGGTAACTGACTGTACCATAGAGCATTCCATTCCCTGGAGGATGGACCTAAAAGCCATGTGGCTTGACATGCCGGAGCGAACAGCCCCTTCAATAAATGCTGTGCAGGACATTCAAGGGATAACAAAACATCTCCCTTTTGGTGGTTCTTAAGGCTGGTAACATGAGTCTGTGAGAAAGGAGGGACCACTGGCTGCCTCAGAAGCTCCATGGCACGTACAGAGCTAGTGGGAAGAATGCCTGGACCAGAACGGTCCCAGAAGGGTACTTAACAGATGCATTCCAAAGGCATTTTCCCCTTTCTTTAAAAGAAAAATATTTAGTCGTGTTTGTTAAAACAAAAACTACCTTGGCTTCTGGAAGCGTGTAGTAGTCTTACGGGAATAAGTCATCCACATGTGTGGCTCTGCACATAAATAAACAGCTATTAGTTCTGAATGCAGTGTGTGTGTCTGGAATAATATGGAAAGAGAGGACTTTTACCCTAACGAGCTCACCAATGCACAGTTCTGAGAAGATTTAGGAGGGGGTAGCTGTCAAGTAAGCACTAACGTGGGCTGAATGAAAATCTGGCGTGTTGCTGTGTGTGTGTCTCCCACTCCAGATACTTAGCAAGCAGCTTAGTTGTGAAGAAGTCATTTGGGGGACAAGGAAGAAAGGAAATGTCAGCAAGATGTCTTGAAGACAATGAGTGGAAGAGTTTCAGAAAACTCGGCCTGTATAAATCATCAGGGAGGAGGTTTGGATTCAGTGTGGTGGAGGAAGTAGGAGTGAATTATAGCAAAAATGGGTAGTAGGAAGGGGTAAGAGTCTGCTTAGGCTATTCAACGTAAAGGTGAGGAGCTGGTAATACATTGTGTGCCAATTGCTTCAAATCAGAATTTGTTATTCATGTGCAACATAAATAACTTTTTCTTCTGTTTGAATATATCTAAGGGGAAAATGCTCTGTGAACGCTGATTTTTGTCTTGGTGAAAACAATGTCTGATATTCCTGTTTGTTTATTGCAGGTGTACAGATGGGACGACCACTCTAGTCTGGTCCTTCAGAGTCTGAACGATCAGAGGCACCGAGGCCTCTTCTGCGATATCGTCCTCGTGGTGGATGAGCAGAGAGTCCCTGCCCATCGGAACCTCCTTGCTGTCTGCAGTGACTACTTCAACTCCATGTTCACCATTGGCATGCGAGAAGCCCACCAAAAAGAAGTTGAGCTCTTTGGAGCCTCTTACATCGGTCTCAAGGCTGTGGTGGACTTCCTTTATGGCAGCGAGCTCTCTTTAGATGGAGGCAACATCGATTACGTGCTGGAAACAGCTCACTTGCTGCAGATCTGGAAGGTGGTTGACTTCTGTTGTGAGTACCTTGAGAATGAAGTGAGTGAGGAGAACTACCTGTACCTGCAGGAGCTTGCCTCTATTTACAACCTGAAGCGCCTCGACTCCTACATCGATTCCTTCATCCTGCAGAACTTCGGCACGCTGTCCTTCACCCCGGACTTCCTGCAGAACATTTCCTTGCAGAAATTGTGCCAGTACCTGGACAGCAGCAACGTGCAGCAGGAGTGTGAGCATGACTTGCTGCAGGCTGCCTTGCAGTGGCTTACCCAGTACCCAGAAAGGGAGAATGAGGCTTACCAGGTTCTGGATAACATCCACTTCCCCTTGATACCTAAAAGTGATCTCCTCCACCGCGTCAAGCCTGCCGTGTGCTCTCTTCTTCCCAAAGAAGCAAACTGCGAGGGCTTTATAGAGGAGGCAGTAAACTACCACAACAACGTCACCGCTCAGCCAGTGCTGCAAAACAAGCGGACGGCTCTGCGGACCTGCGAGGAGAGGCTCCTCTTTGTGGGCGGGGAGGTTTCCGAGCGGTGCCTGGAACTGAGTGACGATACCTGCTTCCTGGACGTCCGAAAGGGGCAGTGGGTAGCAGAGACCCCTCTCCCAGCCAGGAGAAGTCACCACTGCGTTGCAGTCCTGGGAGGCTTCATCTTCATAGCCGGGGGCAGCTTTTCAAGGGACAACGGAGGGGATGCAGCTTCAAATCTCCTTTATAGGTATGATCCCCGCTGTAACCAGTGGATAAAGGTGAGACTTAAGCTGTATTATTTCTCTGCCTAAAGTTGTTGACGTTTAGGGTGTTTTCTTCCATTTGGTGGAAGGGAAGGGCTGGCATGTAGGTATAGCTAACGTGTAGCGACACTTGCAAACAGAAAATTGAGTTACTGAAGAGGAGAAACAGCTACTTGAATCTTTTGTGGGCATGCTTAAGTTATGCACGCAGCAAAAGAGTTTGGGAGAGATTTTCAGCATCATTTTTTGGGCATCTAAACTGTAAAACTCCTGGCCAACATCCACCTGCAGCCCTTTAAATTACTTCTGGGAATAGCGCTAACATGAACCTAGAGGTGATTTAGTTCATCTTTCCCAAGCAGTAGCTTTTATAATTAAATCAAAAATGGGCTTGATACAAAAAGAAAATGTCTCTGACATTTGTCAAGTGTCTCTGTGCTCTGTCTTAGAACAGGTTATTCACTTACCACTTACAGTCCTGCCGTAAAACCCTGCAGCCCGTGCAGGACCTGTAAAATATTACATTGTTCCTATGTTTCCAGCCAATCACCCTGTGCAGTTCAGTTGTGGTTTTGAGTGCTTCCAATGTACATTACTTGCAGAGTTTTGGAAGGTGGTCTGTGTAACGCTGAAACATTTATAGAGTGACCTGGCTCTCGGGTGCTTTCTCTTGTCCCCTTTTTTTTTATAAGGGGTGCTGCGAAACATGCTTCTGCAGGAAAAACAACACTATTTTCACTATTTTATGAATATGATGGATAAAAATGAGTAGCTCAAATAATAAACAGGAAGAAGCAATTATCCTGTCGTCAGACATAAATATACATCAAGTCAGCTTGCTTTCCAGATGCTTGAAGATGTCAATGTGTTGTTTTTTGACAGGTTGCCTCCATGAGACAGCGCCGTGTAGATTTCTACCTGGGAGCCATTGGTGACATGCTGGTAGCCGTTGGTGGCAGGAATGAAAATGGGGCGCTTTCTTCCGTGGAGACCTACAGTCCCCAGAAGGATTCGTGGTCCTATATAGCAGGCTTGCCGAGGTAACGGGGGTGTTTGGAAACATGTTTGAAAACTGGTAGTGGCAGGAGCTCGCTGACTTCAGCTGATGAATGGGTATCTCTCGGAGGGAAGCAAGGAGAAACGTTGTCAGCGTGTTATCAGCAAGTAACAAACCATATCAGCAGGGGTTATTTGAGCAGCCATCTCTTCCAGGCAGTGCACTTTGTGTCAGCTTGACTGGTTTTAATTTCTGTCCTGAGGTACATCTGAAGGATGGAAGGGAAGAGACCTTGAAATTTCTGCGTGCTGTTCTCAGAATATTTTCCCTGAGGTCACTCGGAGTTGTGTCTTTTCAGAGGCACTGTTGAGATGTTGATCAAAGGCTTTTATAATTTATTTGGCCTTACGTTGTCACCTTGGTGTGATTGTTATTCTGTTAGGTGTTTCTGCCTGTTTGGCTGCTTAGATTGGCTTTTGCAAGTGAATCCTGTTTACCTGTCTTGCAAATACCAGATAACCCCAGTCAATATGTCCCAGCCCAAACGTGCAGTCAGGGTTAAAAACTTGGCTGCTCTGCTTCTGAGCAGATACTGCTTGTATCTTGAATCAGTGTCTGAGTGGTAAAAATGGTGTCATAGTATTCCATTTGCAAACAGCTATTCAAATATTGTAGCATTTTAATCTTGAAAATTACAGCGGTATTTGCATGATGCCTGTAACGTCAGCAGCACTGCTTGCTTACTTGTCAGGATCGCTGATGAGATCCTTGCAATGTGATTTTGGAGTCTGGGGCTTTTTCCCCCTGTTCCCTTGGCTGCAGAGCCGCAGGCAGCCAGTGAGGGCACAGAAGCCTGCTGCCCAGTTCTATTTTGGGCAGGTGCTGCAATGCGAGGCTGAGCCAGGCTAACAGCTGGGCTCGAGCGCTCTTAAGAAGCAGGATGCTGTTTCTTTCTGCTCACACAGGCAGATCTAACAGTTGAGGCTAAGCACCACGATCTTTCCTGGGAAGCTGTGTATGGCAGAATCTTTTGTTCCTAAGCCCTTCTGTTAATTGGGATGGGCTGCGAGAGCCCGGTAACAACTTACAGAAATTGTAGCACAGCTTTTCTTTGGTAGCATTTTCAAAGAAATGTGGTTGTGACCTGACTGCCTTTTAGGTTGCTAGAAAAACACTCACTTTAGAACAGGCAAGGATATCTTTTTTCCCAGCGTATAAATGGTGCTGAGAAAACTTGTATGGCTGGCCTAAGCTAACCAGGCTGTTGGCTGTCTGAAAAGGGGCAGTCTCACCTATACGTTCCTACCAAAATCTCTGTGTCAGCTTTGGGAATTCGGCAGCTGCAGCAATTAAAAATGAACTTTGGTTTCCCAGGGTGTTAATTTTTCATTAAATTGCCTAGCTGATCCACTTGGACTTGACAAAAGTGCCCTTTATGGGGTAGACCCCACTTATGTTGGATCATCTGGTTGAAACTGCAGAGTTAGGCTGTAGTACAGCAAGTATATTTATTATTGCTGCATCCCAAAGAAACAGTTTTGTGTCCTCTTTTTCTGTCTGGGTCCTGTGCTCTGTCCCCTGTGCCAGCTCAGGTGTTTGTGCAGCTGCACAGGGAACTGGTTGGTTTCCTAGTTTCCCATGTAGCTGCTCTCTTGCATATGGCTTCAGTTAGATTTTAATGGGCACTTAGAGAGGGCTGAAAATCTAAATGTACTCTCCTGTTTGAGAACTTTTCTGTCAGGCAATATAACGTTAGCAACAACCACTCTCCTACACAGCAGGAATAAAGTGGCAAGAACTTCATGCAGGTTGCAAAAGGCAAAAATCAGCACAGAGATAAACAACAATAAAGAAGCATTTTGAAGCAGAAAGACAAGCAAATGGTGCTGGAGCTCAGAGAGGTGTGGCTGGTGGGTGTGGATGGCTGCGGGAAGGGGTCTGGGCAGTCCTTTGCTGATGTATTTCAGGCATATTTGCTGAGAGCAGCGGAAGGATGAGAGATAATTCTGTGCTCTGCTCAAGGTTAGAGAAAACATGCTGGTTTAGCTTTTGGGTGCTCCGGTCTTCTCTTCAGCACATTCGCAATATGATTTCTCTTTTCCTTTCCATCATATGATTTTGTTCCTCAAACTTTTTTAACCCAAAGGACATCTTGGTGAGGGACTTCTTACAAGGGCATGTAGTGATAGGACAGGGGGTAATGACTTAAAACTGGAAGAGGGTAGGAGCTGCACGCAGGAACAGGAATGCTCATCTGAGGAAGAGCTCTTCAGGCTCTTTTTTTTTCCCTCTTTTCTTCCTCCCCACCCCAACATGGCCAAAATACCATGTTGTTTCCACATTCTTGGAAGGAGCTGAGCTGTGGGCACTGAAGCGGTGCTGTCTTACCGGAGAGGAAAGCACAGCATCTTAACGTGGAAAACTTTAGCTAAGCCATCTCAATGACACACACGGTCCAAGTCTGCTACAAGTGAGACCTGGTCTAAGTCTGCCAAAAGCATTTTGCTCATTAGGGCCTTGGCTGTGGAATACTTTTCCCATTCTTAGGAGACGTCCTGTCTTTTTTAGCCACTTTCCCAGGCTCATTGGGAGCAGTTGCTGCTGTAGTTTCTAGCCCAGAAGGGAACAGCAGTGACTCCAGGTCTGGCTGAGCAGAAGTTTGTGCAACGTATTCTTGAACAGACCTTGCAAAAGCCTGCTGCAGACATCAGTGAAATTAATGGAGTGGCCCTAGGTGAAAGTTTGGCAGAACAACTGACGGCAGCTGCGTAAGGAAATGTGTTGCAGCAGGTTAACGAACGATGGTATCTGCTCTGCTAGTCATGTCACGAATCGTCTCGCAGGGTTGCAACAGGTGGACATCGAGATTCTGAGCAACCTCAGCTTGCCAGGACTTCGCTTGGAACTGGGGATTCCCAAAGCTTTATCGGGTAGGGCCAAGTGTGTGGCATTTCTCCTGCTTAAGAAAATAAATCCCGGATACTCTGGGGCTTGCTGAGTGGTGTCGCTGTGACAGAAGCTGTCATTTTTTGCAGCATTATGTCTGGGAAAGCAATTCAAAATTGGCAGCTGACTCTAATAGATATTCTGAACTGAAATTTTGTTCTCCTTAATGCCTTTATCTTTTTTTTTTTTGGCCACTCCTATAGCTGATGCTGCCAAAATACTCCTTGCTTTCTGTCAGTGGGTTTCTGGACCCGTGGTATTGACGCATCCTGTTCTGTTGCACATTTGGAAATGGCACTGTTCAAACCACAGGGCTTATGTAGAAGATTCTTACTGATTTTTTTTTAATTTGTGCAGTATATTTCGTGCAGTTTTCTGTTAAAGTGAAGCCAGATATGTGCAGTTGTGGATGAGCTTTCCAGAAGTCAGGCTAAGTGAAACACCTCTAGCCTGTTTCACCAGGAAATCTCCCTGTATTGGAAAACAACAAATTGATGGGCAATTTAATGCTTCAGATATGATTGCTTCTTTCCAATTACTGTCGTAGCTATTGCTCTTTGCTGGGCATACCCTTTGATTGAGGGGAAAAAGAAAAGTATCTGGGCTTTTTCTGAGGCTGTTTATGCTAGGCTGCTTGTGCTTGAGAGGGAGTGCCTACTTATCTGGAGAGAATTCTCTTTCCTGGTAGTGTAGGAAAATATTTAGTCTACTTCTCTAAATGTCACTGGAGTTTTTATAACTTACGTTTTATGTTGGTGGTGGGGGTGGTTTTTTGTTGTTATTTTTGGTTGTTTTCAAATGTTGTCCATCCTTACTTCCCAGATAGGTGCTCTACCTTTTAAGACCCCTTCCTGTGTATATAGAGAAGCTAAGACAACCTGACTGTGTGCCTCTGGAGGCTTACACTCCCAGTTCTTGTCCCTAAGGGACCACGAGCGAGGTAGAGCAGCATCTCTATGTTACACCTGCCACAGCGTTTCTGGCAGGTGCAGAAGCAGGCAGGCACGTGCTCAGGGAATTTCACGTCAAACAGGCACACCAAGCACAAGTTACATTCTTCCATGGGTAGGCAGATTGTGAGCTGTGGAATTTCTGAGTTGCCTTTTTGGTTAAGGTCTCATAACTATGCCTTAGTCCTTTTAGTTTTTTCCTTTTTCTGAGTGGCTAAGAAGCAGCATAAGTTGTGTCTTCAGGGTCTCCAGGGATGGTGCTCAGCCCCTGTAGCTGCAGTGCCTGTCCTGGCCGCTCATGATTCTCAGGCCAAGTGTGTCAAGGTTTTTTTCTGTTTCTTCTAGCAGGAGCTTGTTAAAATATCTGATTCAGACACTGGTCAGGGATCAGAAGCCTTGGTAGGTATACAGAATAATAACCATCTTTTAGCTTTTCTCAGGAGTATCATGCTTTCAGGGTAAATGTGGGTTTTCTTTCTATTCCACCTTTTCTCCTGGCACAAAAGCGCTTGGCACTTATTTGCTGAAGCAGTTATGATACAGTTTGTGTAGCTGAGCTGAACTATTCCAGTACGAAATGAAAACAGCTTAAGGTTCTATCCACATTGAGTTTTGAGCGTGTTCAGGCACAGTTCAAAAGCATTCCAAGCTCAAGTAATGCTAACGTAGGTTTGTCTGCCATGGAGGTTGAGTTGTTGAGTCCTTGACTATAAAGGATGGTAGCAGAGGCTCAGGAGTGCAGCACGAAGCGTACGTTGCTCTGCAGCCCTGTGGGTATTAAATTGTTTGGGCTCTTTGTGTCAACGTGTGAGCCAGTTTGCTGTGGTTGGTGCTGCAGCTATTTCTTTCAAAAAGAAAGAGGAGAAAAAAAAAGGAAGGGTATCTTCAAGGAGGCCGAGGCTGTCCCTCGCCTTAGCAATGCGAGAGCTCAAAAGGCCTCGGTCAGAAATATCCCAGTGTGAAGTTAACAGCCTCAACAATTCGGTTTGTAGTGCCTTTAATATAGCATATCAAAGAGGTTTTCTCTCTGCCCTGTGCAAACGGCATGCATGAAGTTGGCTTCTGCCATCTCATTTTGTCTTATTTGAAATGTGATCTCTGCTTGAAGTCTGTTGCCTTGTTGTGGGGTGACCAGAGAAGTTACCACCTGTATAGCAGAAGTGGTCTAACAGGTGGATGGCACACAAAAAGGACACTACGTGTATCATGACCGTAAATACGTGGTGCTGTGAACACTGGTGGGCAAGAAACACGATTCATGACCCTTGAAGCTGTGAAAGGGGACGGCAACAGTGGTTTTGTTGTTGGTTTTTCTCGGTTAATCGCTACCGGTAAGTCTGAGAGGTGTCATGATTGTCTCCTTTTTCTGTCATAGAATCCCTTGCTGAGATGTGGATTTTTGCCTCTCTGGCACTCTCAGACTGATCCAACCCAAGCACTGGAGCAGGAAAATGGGAGTGGAGGCCATGGCGCCTAGAGCAGGATGGGTTACCTCTGTTATGTGACACACTGCAGAGGATGTGCCTTAAAAAGTGGTTGTCATACTTTTAGTGCTCTGTAGCGACCAGGTATGAAGAGGATGCCTTAAAAAGTGGTTGTCAAACTTTCACACTCTGCAGAGCAAAGTGAAGCAGCGTGAATAAGAGTAGTTACTGGGTAACTAAGCAGCTTAGGAATTGTTCTGTCTCTAGTTACTGTTTATTTTCTTCTTTAGTACCAGTCCTTGTTGAATGCTTGTGTATTGGATAAAATCCCTGAGTACTAAGTTGGGTTGTTTCTGTTGCCTGTCCCAGGTTTACCTACGGCCACGCCGGAACAGTCTACAAGGAATTTGTGTACATTTCAGGAGGCCACGACTACCAGATTGGCCCCTACAGAAAAAATCTGCTGTGTTATGATTACCGCACGGATGTTTGGGAGGAGAAGAGGCCGATGATCACTGCCCGGGGCTGGCACAGCATGTGCACCTTGCAGGACAGCATCTACTCCATCGGTGGCAGCGACGACAACATAGAAACCATGGCCCGTTTTGACATTTTGAGCGTGGAGTCCTACAGCCCGCAGTGTAACCAGTGGACCAGAGTTGCTCCTCTGCTGCAAGCTAACAGTGAGTCGGGGGTGGCTGTTTGGGAAGGCAAAATTTATATACTTGGAGGCTACAGCTGGGAAGAAACGGTCTTCTCCAAGACAGTCCAGGTTTATGATAAGGAGAAAAATAAGTGGTACAAAGGAACTGATTTACCCAAAGCGATTGCTGGCGTGTCTGCGTGTGTCTGTGCGTTGAAACCCAAAACAGAGGACAAAAAGAAAAAGACAAAAACAAAAAAGCATCAAGATCGAGGAAGATGACTACTTCTGGATAACCACCCTTTGATGGTGGACTCCAAAAGAACCTTGTATTTATCATTTCTTTCTAACCTTGATTCTTTATTTTTCTTTTTAAATGGGGGGGTGGGAGGGGGAGACATCTTCTGAAGCCTCAGAAATGTTCAGTTGAATGTGCTTTTTGGATTGAGCTCATGTTTAAAGCAAAAACGAGAAAAACCAAAAAGTCCCTCCTACTGTATAAGGGGTGATGTGGCAAGAGAGGTTATGCTGATCTCCTGAATGTTAAGGATTAGTCTCTAACATCTGTGGTTCATGGCATTTCCACACATGTCGTATTATATTGACATTTTAAAAATACAGTTGAATCTTTGGCTGAGATGATAATGTCAAGGGTGAGGAGGCAGAGTAGTAAGCAATCAGTTGGAAGTTACAGAGCAGTTCAAAGGAACTTGGAAGGAACTGCTCTGAAAAATGAAACATCTTCGATGTTGTAAGTCTTGAATTTTTGTACCATTAAAGTCCATTTCCAATGCGTTCTTGAGTTGTTAGTATCAGATTTCGGGAACATGTGAGTGTTCAAAGGAGAGTTCTTTAAGTGAATGCAGGTCAGGTCAGCTCAGTGAGCAAGTAACTCCACCGTGCTCTTAAGGTTAAGAGGGTCTTATTTATTGTGTGGCCAGAGGATAGCTGGAGCTGATTTGGGCTTGGATAGATAGCGTGGTGAGCTTTGAAATCTGGGGAGTGACGTGACTTTTGCATCCCTTGTTGCAACACTTTCCGTATCTAGGCACAATAGCAAGAATTTTTTAGGCTTTAAAACGTGCCCTGGAAAGAGGGAGAAGGACCCCTTTAAAGAAGTTGAAAGAAGCTTTGAGGATTTGGTTGGAAACGGTATGGTTTGCTTTGAGCTTCAAAAACTTCAAAGCAGACAGAACTGAAAGAGCTCGCTATGAGTTTGGGGTTTGCTTTTACTGGGGTACAGGGGTAGGGAAATGGCAGGAGGATCCTTTAGCTGAGTGTGAAGCAAGAGTATGTCCTTCCCCAGCCCTGCCCGGCTGTACAAGCTGGGATTTGCTTCATTTAACTTGGACCTCGCAGAGGTCACAGCTGCTAGCCAGTGGGAGCAGGGGCCCGTACTGGACTTGTCTGCTGTCAAGCAGCAGATTAACCAGGATGATTAATTGGGGCTCAGTAATCCCAAGGAAGAGCAACTCACTTTTTACCTGAGCTAGTAGCTCCTGCTTTCCTCCTTTTTCAGATTCAGATTGGCTTCTCATGAGAGTAGGCTTTTCTAATGGGTTTTGTGGGGACTCCAAGCCATCAGGTGTGCGACAGAGCCTTTCCCAGTGAGGTGGGTTGCATGAGAAGAAACCTAAAATATGTTCAGGACCGTGCTTGGGATCCAGACAGTAGGACCGAACTGAAATCGTCTTCTAGATCCCGTGTCACACTATCCTCTGCATACCAAGTAAAGACATTTCTGCCCCAAGTGTTGGTTCACCCTCTACAAACACAGCTGATTCTGCTGCAGATATTAAAATTCCCCGACTGTCTGGCCAGCTTGCAGGCATTCACCCTGGGGCGCTTTACAAACGCACCTCTTGTTCGCAAGGAGTCGATCACCAGCAATCTGATACAACCACTTCAGTTACTGTAATAATGCCAGGCCACAGATTTCCCCCCTTCCCCAAAATAAGTTTTTAGAAGGTTTTTAAAAACTTTTATACTTTTTTATAACACATTTTGCTAACTCCAGTCTCTTGTTTGCCATATATTACGTTATTTACTACGGAGGCTACCTCTCCGTTCTTGTGGCCCCGTTGTTGCTGTCAGGAACTCCTAATTTGATGGATCTTTTAGTCTTTGTGTAGTTGGTTGGGATGTGGTGCAGCTGTTAGAGCAGCATTTGCATTCCCAGCATTGTCAGGCAGTCAGCTATAATTGTAATTAGCGTACGGCCTCTGCACTGACAGCCCAGCTCGCCAGACACGCTAATAAACACGGTTTATTTTCAGCTATTGGGGATCTGCTGAGTGGTTTGATTTAAAGTTCTGCCGGGGAAATATTGATTGTAGTTATTTTTTATTTTCTCAGTCCTTCTTGCACCTCTCTCCTGTGCGCCATAACCCCATATTTCACATTTGCCCTCTTTTCCATCTGGTGTACATACGGCTGATACCTTGCTAATGTCCTGCTACCCTCCCAGTTTTTTTTTAAGGTTGTTTTTTTTTTAATTGTATTTTATTCTGGCAACAATTTACCTCATTAATTGGAAAACACTAAGAGAACATTTTTGCACTTACCATCATTTGAGCCTCTTGCAATGCAGAGAAGTCACACGTTACAAGAACCTATTTGTGTTGGAAGAGGTACCTCTGAACAAACTTCGAGTGCAAGGAAGTCACAGGTGTCGTCTTCAGTGCTAAGAAATGATTTAAGAAAATGAGTTTTGCGAAACTCCATAAGGTTTTTTTTATTTTTTATTTTTATTTTTTTTAAAAAGCTGAAGAAATTAATCTCGTTTGCATTCATGGATTTGTTTTAAAGCTTTTGTACGCTGCATGAGGTAATTGATATTCATTTTTTTAAATCCTAAAAATTAAAAAAAAAATGGTTATGACAAACTCGTTAACAAGTTGTTTTTTGTTTTGTTTTTTTATATCTGAAATCCTTGCTATGTTGACTGACAGCTACTTAACTTTTTGGGACATTTTCATGTGTAAGTATAAAACGAATTTCAAAGACTCGCTTTGTTTTTATTAATGGGTTACTTGTTACTATATTTCCTCCTTCCCTCCCTACCCCCTTTTAATTAAAACGTGTTTATGTATTACGTTAATGCCTGGAAAAAATAAATCCAGTTTAGAATATTGTATTCATCACTGCCTGATTTGTGTATTGATTTAACTGATGTCTTCCTTATTGAAAAATTGGAAAGAAGTAATTTTAGAATTATTTTAGGTAGCATTGATAATGATGGAAACGTTACAGCAGGCAGAAGCTAAACACAGCAATTTGAGGTACAGACGTAAATTGTTTGGCTAATCCACCTTTTCTGCATCATGTTCCAAACCAGACACTCAGAAATTACATTTCACATTTTTTTTTGCAGCTGTGACCAAAGACCCAATCCAGTTTACCATGCTTTCAAGGATAGCGTTTAATGGGGAGTAGGCAAACACAGTTAGGACTTCATAACATGAAACTTAATTGCATAGGCAAAATATAACCTCAGTTCTCATCAAAGTAAGCTTCATTTTTCCTGGTCCATTTATCATCCTTCCAAAACCAAAGGCTATGTGAGCGTGTGACATCTCTGACAATACCGGAGGTCACCAGGGTATCGTACCTGTTGTTGCTGTAAGCTTTTTTCCATTATTTAAGCTACAGATGATTGCCATTTGCACCTCTGAGACCCAGGGCAGTGAGCACTGCCAAAAGCCCCATCTGGGTGCCTCTGGCCGTGGCTCAGCATCGCTCGCAGGGGAGCAGCGTGTTAGGCAGCGGCACATTGTGCTTTAAAACCACCTCCAAAAAATGGCTTCATGAAATTGGGGTGCTGCAATTTAGCAAGAATGAAAGGGAGGATACGTGTGAGGGGATTTCTGCTTCGATTCTCGCAGCCCAGACGGCCCAGTCTGGGTGCAATGAGGGTGAAGGGAGCAGGCGCCTCCCTCCGCTCTCTGCACTTACAGGGTCAGCCCAGCACCTGTACATTCCTCAGCCTTCATCCCCACGCTCCGTACAACGCTTTGCTTCTTGTCAGGAAGCGCAGCTCTCTTCCTGCCCTGGGGAGAAATAACTGCTGCTCTACCTCATTTCCAAAAAGGCTCCTGCTGCCAAATTCTGCGGAAAGCTCGTTTTACCTGACACAGCTACCGATAACTTCAGCTCCTCTCATCCCACACTTGCACCGTGCGTGCACCTCAGCATCGGCACGTCGGGGAGCTGCGCCTCTACCGCTAGCGTTAGATAACCCAAATCCCTTGAGACGCCCCGAGGAAAAATTACACCACAGCGTGAGATGCGGTTGTTTTGAAGGCTTGAGAAAGAAGCAGGAAATATTTTTGTTTTCAGGTTGAAATCTTAAATTAAGAATAATGGGCCTGAGTGTCTGCATTTTCTCTGTAAGAGATCAGACTGCTTTCTTCCAGGCACTGGTGGTTTCTGTGTGCTCCTTAGGATCCAATATTCTTCAGAGATAGCAAAGAAGGGTCTCACCTCTAAAGAATTTAGAGGAAGAAATTAGCTTTTAGTATTCCTTCAGTGAAGCACTTTAACCTGCAGAAAAAAAATCTGGCTTCCAATTGTGATTCTTAGCTTGCCGATATGTCCTAAAGATCTGAGCAGTAAGTTTCTAAGGAAAAAGAGGTAGCACAACAAATCTCATGTATTATTTTGTTTCAGAGCTGATTATGGCTTCATGAACTTACAGCTTTGGGTTGTCTTTGGACCCGGTGGTCAATGCAGGTGCGTCTCCAGCCTGGGTGGTGATACAAGTTCGAGCGTACACAAGCTCCAGCTCCTTACAGTTCCTTCTCCCTTCTGGCAACTCCCCGACTGGCAAGAGAGAAACAGGCCAGTAGCAGGTTTGCTGATACCAAATGCTTTTTTTTCTTTAGCATCACACGGGCTTTCTCTGGAGCTCTGTATAGCTTTGGGGGAAAAATATCAAAGTACACCTTTGTTTTTATCATGACAAGTTAGTTCAGTGACAATAACAGAATGTGAACGGAAGGTGAGAGAGACTTGCAGGTTCTTTGAGATTGCAGCCCTGAAACATAGTTGCATGAAAGAAGGTTCATGTTTGAGATAAGGTTGGAAAAGGCACAGGTAATTCAGCCAAAGGGTCTGCGTAGATAATTGAAACGCAAAGTATGTGGAGTCAAGCATCCACATGATCTATTAGAGACCTGTCCAGGCTTGATATTTGTTGCAGGCTAACTTGAACTAGTTCATGCTGAAGTTCCTTCCGTCAACAAATTAAACATATTTTTCCAGTTCTTCAGAAAGTTTAGGAATAGGAAGTTGGTTTTTTTTTAATGTATTTTTTGAATAAAATACATCGGTGTCCTGTGCAGCTCCACCTGTACAACCATTCCTGCTGCTACTTTGACTTCCTTTGGTAAATCCAGGCTGCCTGGCGCTGGCCTGTGCAGTTTAGGTCACGGAAAGTTCAGAGCTTACGATCATTCAGCATTCACGGTATGCTGATGTCTGAGGCTTTGGGAAAAGCCCCAGGAGCGACTATCCAGCAGAACACTGTCCGGTGTGCAAGCAGCTGACCGAGAGAGATTTCACAATGAGGACCTACGTAAGTCTTAGATGCATAATTGCTTCTTTTAAGTACTTTATGGTGTGCGTCTGGATGGATGGAACTAAAAGAACTTCCTTCCCAAAGCCATTTTTGTGCCACTACAGGCACGAGGCTGGTACCCGTATGGTCCCTTAAACTCCTGATGTTTTAGTATTTGTTTTTTTTCTCTAAACACACAGCAACCACCCCAGCTTTGTGTCTTAGCTCCATCAACACACTGTATAGTGTTGAGGGTTTTTTTTTTAAGCTTTAGGTGGACATCAGTAAACTTTCCACAGCAATCAACTAGCTTGTGCAGCACTCCAGGAAGATATTCTGCCCCTGAAAGAATGGATGGGTGGGTCCCATCCGGTGCTTCAGTGTGGAGAAGTCAGATGTGCAAATCCTTCACCTCCTGGGCACTGTCATGCGCACAGGTCTTTTGATCCTGTGAAGTCATGAGGAGTAAGGAATGGCAAGATAAGCCATTCCCAAGCATTTACAGTAGGGTAAGAACAATTCCAGCAGTTAGTGGGAGGAAGCTGACCTGGAATACTTTATTCAGCTCTCTAGGTAACGTTAGACAATTTTTTCTGATTTACACAGCCAAAGCCTTCATTTGTTCTTGATCAAGTTACAAAATAATTGTCTGTATCATGTTGTTAGGTACACTACTCCATGAATCTTCAGAACATGGATACAAAAAAGCAAGATACAGGACCATTTTTTTAAAGTTGGAAAGATGACAAGTTGTTTGTTCACCGCCAGCATCATAAAGGATAGAAAAAAAAATGATTAGTGCAACGCAGTAACTAGTAATGCAGTAACAGATCACTAAAAATGGCAAAAATGATATCGCAGAATTGAGGACAAAACTTTCTGCAGGTAGAAGTTCCTTTCAAAGAATGCTATTACAATAAAACTTACAAAATTTATTATAAAACATCATGGTAAAATTGTAACAGTCTTTACAATGAAACTCTCCTAAGAGAGGATAAAATTGAAGGTGTTTTAGATGTTGCTGAAGTGTGAGACAGCAACATCCATTCTGCCCGCAGGTCGGTTTCCATCATCAGCTATGGCTTCAGCAGTACTGGTATGTGAAGTGACTGGTTTCCAGATGGGAAGCTCTGTGCGCATTTGTATTTTCAGCCATTTGAAGGGGCAACCTTTTCAGCAAAAAGTCGGTTTACTTAAGGAGTGTTGTGGGCAGAGGGAAATTTTGCCTTCAGCTAGATGAGCTGCTTAAGGGTTTTCACTCCATTATTTACCTTGTAAATTAGACTCCAGAAGGGAGAGAAGATTTCAGATATTTGAAATGCTATATGCAAAAACCTTATACATTTCTCTCCCTTTTTTGTTTTTCTATTTTAATATTAAACAGCCATTTTCACTGCCGGTTCTCTGCCTTAGGACAGAAGAGCAACACTTGCTAGAAACAAAAGAAAGGGAGTGGCAGCAGGGTGTGTCAACTAAAAGGCCAGAAGCCGATACAGAAAATCATTTACTGCTCCTCACATTACTGTCATGAGCACAGATGAAGTGTTGCAGTTCATAAAATGAAAGGCAAATGTCCTTATTCAATAACGAGGTGGGTGAAGTCTCTGTTTCCAGTGAACCTCCTCTTTGAGCAGCCAAACTCACAAAGTTACGCCCTTTTCTTCTCTTCAACTTTCAGGCATGCTAAATTTCTTCATAACACTTCCTCCCCAACTGAAGTGGACTTTTGCAGGATTCTGCAACTTCAGGAAAAAATTACAGAGTATATCAGTGATTAATTGGATGGACTCTTGCCTGGGGGGGGGGGTTCAGCATCCACTCATGACTCAGCCCTCCCAAAATCATGAGATTGGCTTAGTCACTTATTTTTATTTTCTTTCCCCAAACAAGCGCTGCCCTCGTTTCCCTTCTTGCTGCTTGGGAGCAAGGATTTTTTGCTGTCAAATCCCTTGGCCCTTGAATCTTCGGGTGCCAGCTGCCTCCAACCTACCTGCTGGGGTGACGTTGGGCAGGTGGCCTTTGACACGAACCCCAGCATGTTACAGATCATAGAACCACAGAACTGTAGAATCATAGAATCATTAGGGATGGAAAAGACCTTCAAGATCACCTGCTCCAACCATCCCCCTACCAACTTCACCCACTAAACCACGTCCCATGTGGGGCAGCCCAGCAGCTCACATCCCCAAGATCTTTCAGCACCAGGGCGGCAGAGGGCCCTGCTGCTGCCCTTGGGTCACTCAGCATGGATGGATGTTGGCTCCTTCCCACACAGGGACGAGCTGAGGGGTGCCTACGAGGGCTCACCCCTCATGGCTGCTCTCCTCATGACCACTCGCCTCATGGCTGTCCCACAACACCCGAGGGCAGGACGCAATCCTTTCCAGCATCCCCCCACCGCCTCAACCTGCCTCCCCCAAACCCCCTACCCACAAAAAGACCATCAGGCGGCTTCCTTCCCCCCTATAACCCCCAAACTCCTACGTGATCCCCCCACCTCCATGCCCTCCCCTCAGGGCCGCCCCCTCCCTCCGCAGGCGCAGAGGCGCCACCGCCCCCCCTTCCCCACTCCCGCCCCGCCACAGGAGCCGCCGCGCATGCGCAGTGCGCACCGCCCGCCCGCCCGCTGCGTGCGGAGCGAGAAGATGGCGGCGGCGGGGGCAGCGGCGTGAGGCGCACGGCGGACGCCGAGCTCCCCGGGGGCGCCATGGCGCTCAACAGCGCCCAGGTGAGGCGAGCGCGGCCCCCGGGGGCAGGCCGAGGAGGTTTCCCCCTTCTTCTGGCTCTCTGTAAAGGGAGCAGCCGGGCCCCGTGAGCGGGGAGCGTGGCGGCCGGGAGTAGGCCCGCGGTGATTGTGCAGCTTGGCGGGGGCGCTGCGGGGGGGTCCCGCCGCCGCCCGGCCCCGCTGAGGAGGGGGTCTCCGGTGGACCTGAGGGGGAAGGGGAAGAGGGGGAGGCCGGAGGGAGCCCCCGGGGGGGTTGGAGAGGCTGCCGGGCCCCTCCAGGAGCCAGCGGAGGGCTGGAAGGGATTTGGGGCGGGATTTGGGGTGGGGGGTTTGGGGAGGGGGGCGCCGGGAGCCGGAGTGGGATGGGAAGGAAGGGGGCGGTGAAGGGGGCCGTGAAGGAATTCCCTTCCCCCAGCACGGCACTCGGTCAGGCTGCGCCCATCGGGGTGCAAAGGGCCGGGTGTCGCAAGATCGAGGCATGGGGACGCAGGCACAGAGGCCCCAACCCCGGCTCCAGCCCCAGCTGGGCGGGGAGCGGCCGGCCCCGGCCCCATTCCCGGCCCCGGCCCCATTCCCAGCCCCAGCCCCGTGTGCTCGAGGCACGGCGGTGCCTCAATGGGTTAAGTTCAGAGTGGCCTTTGTAAGGATTTTCTAATTTTTTTTTTCCCCTCCCAAAACGCTTTGTAGCGAAAAGGTTAGGCACGATGCGTGGTGTGCATTTGCAAGACTTGATGCAACTTTGGTTTTAGTAAATAATAAAGTTTAGGAAAGTTGGCGTTAAAAAATAGTTCTGCTAACAAATCACGTACTTTCTGGTGGGAAAAAAAAAAGAAATTTGTTTCACACAAGGTGATGTGCTGTCCTGTACTCTGTAATTCTTTTGAAGGGTGATTAAGGCACACACGTAATAAAGGTGTGTGTTAGTGGTGCTATGATTTTTCCTTAAAGAAAAGTTAGTGATTGGTGAAAACTGACCTGAAATTTCTCGTCCAGTGGGATTTATTTGTGCTCGAGGGAGAGAGGGACCTGGTTTTGTTGATGTGGATATTCACAGTGCAGTTGTATTGCTGGAGTTTGTTTAGAATTTAGTAAGGTAGCCTGGGATTACAATGTTTTGTATCCTTTAATTTTTCTTTCGAAGTGGAGGAAGCTCAGTTTTGCACATCAACTGCTCTAATTAATGATGTGTATAGAACGTGGTGTATATCAAAAAGATGTAGTGTCCAAAGCAGAAGCTCTTTGACTCTTCTTCTTTCCCCTCGCTTTAGTACTGGGCAGCAGCACATGTAGTCAGTTTGATAAGGCTGAGTTTTTCACTGCAGCTTTTTTCTTGATTTAGAAGAATAAAGGCAATTTTGGTGTTTGCACTTAATTAAGTTGCTGTACCTTGGAATGAAAAAGAGTTCAGGTGATGATCTAGTTTATGGTGAAGCACTGCAAAGCTGTAATTAAAAGTAGGCTGTGCATTCATCTTTAGTTGTAACTTGCAGTATGTACTCTTTTAAATCAAACCAAAGGTAAAGATAGATAGTTAGGTCTTGTGAGGATTGCTGCTTCAATTTATATATAATTCAGGAAATGAATCTGTAAGATATCACACAGTTCATGTTTTGTTCATGTCATTGAGCACAGCATATTTTTTTGTTTGTTTCATTATCTTTTTTCCTAATTCAAATGATTTATTTAAGCACTTTATGGGATTCATATGAAATCATATTCTAGAGTAATAAAGCGCTGTACTGCTGAATTAAGGTAACGATATTTTGGACTCTTCTAAATGGAGAACCTGAAGATATGTTTAGGGATGTAATTTTCCTTTTTATTTTAGGATGGTAGTATTGAAGAGCAGTAGAAAAATGTAAAGCGTTCTGATAAAGTTGTAGATTCAGAGCTCAAGAGTAACTAATGTTGTCATTATGTTTGTCACAGTGCTGGCTTCTAGGCAGAACACAGAGGTTTGCTGTATGACTGTGATTTGATAACAGCCATTTTTTTGTCCCATGGGAGAAAGTCTTCTAGGAAACTGTGCTCTCCTAAACAGTTGAAATGCATCGTCGGATTTCTGCTGGCTAATGGATTCACGAAGCAGCATGCAGAACTACTTCGTTGGTCGCTTTGCGTGTTGCAATGAATGAGTCGTGGAACATGACCATACCGTGTATTTTCAAAGGGGGGATTAATTTTGGATGGCCGGCTGGTCAGCAAGCGTACGACTAGACGGTAATGCAGTTCAGATAATGCTTGTCATTCATTCGTACCTCCGTGGTCTCTGTCGTTTATTTCATAATCATTTAATGAGATATTAAAGTGTTGCTGTCAGTTTTCTGGGCGTGTTCTGAGTGTATTCAAAATTCTGAAGGCAAGCTAGAAGTAAACCTGTTGTGTCACTCCTGGTTCTGTGTGACACCACAGAGGGAGAGCTGAGTTAATATTGAATGTAGTGGGAACCATTTCCAACGGGGACATCTAAATTTTTCTTTTTAAAGAAAAATAATTAACAACTGTTTCCCTGATTGAGAAAAATAGTGCTCTGTAGGAACTGCATGCGGAGTTGTTTTAACCGCTTTCCTATGGTTTTGATAGGGTGAATTAATACAAACATTTCTAGTACAAATCTTGTGAAAACAAGGTGAGTAGAAGAAAGGATACCGTAGCGGAATGAATCATTTATGCTTGTTTTGTTCTTTCACCATTAGTGCAGTGTCAAATTAACTTGGTGCCATTTTAAAAGTACCGTATTACCCCAACGCCAGCTGAAGTAAAAACCAGTAGAGTTTGTGTTCAGAAGGAGCTGAACAAGCTGCTGAGCTGCTCATCCTCACCCAAGCCTGAGTCTGGCCTGACAACCAGAAGAACTGGAAGTCGGAGCGTGGCATGCAGCCCGGCTGCCTGAAGTACCGTGCTGCAGACCACAGCTTTTACGGCTCCTCGCAGCGGTGCTCCCTCGCGGCTGGAGGCTTTGCCGCTCCCTAAAGCCAGCGCCGACTCTGGAGGGGTAAAAAAATCTGTAGGCACGTGCCTTGTGCTGTCTTGGCAGTGTGCTGCCTGGAGTTTGTGAGTAGTGACTTTGATTAGGAAATTGATCTGTCTCAAAAATAATCCTTTTTTGAAAAAAAAGGGTTGTTACACAGCTGGAGGGGTTTCTTGTGCTAGCTTGCTTGTATCCACGCAGATGTGTCTAACGCTGTGGTGCCCTTACAGACAGAAGGGTTTGAAGAGAGGGCAGCAGAGGTTCCTTCTGTCGGGATCCTGAAATGAATGGAAATGTCTGGCTTTGGGGAGTACTCCGAGCACAAAAAGTGGCCTTGGGCCAGTGCTGCAAGTGGATGGATTGGGAGAGAGGTGCATTCATCATCCTGTTGCTGCTGCTGCTGTTACAATTAGCTGCTTTTCCGTGTTTTAAGGGAGTAAAGAGTCTGGATTCATGTCTGCCTGTTTTTAGAGCCCCTCTTTCCTTGCTGAGAACTGGTTGCTTCTCTCCTTGCGCTGGAGCTGTTGCCGCCGTAGCCAGCAGCTTTCCTCGGCGTCCAGGTCTGGGGAATTTGGGCTGTAACCGAAGCTGTGAGTTTAGGTAGCCAGAAGGTATCATTTGTCTCTGCAAAATGTGAATGGTGAATCCCTGCAGTGCAGTGTGTGAGTGTGGGCTGGTTAGCTTAAAAAAGGAAGTCTGGGAAAACTGACATACAACTTAAATTTGGAGCTGTGTGGCAGCATGCAAATAATAGAATGAAAACCACACTTCTTGTGAATCACTCCTGTTTATTCTGTGAATTTCAGAGTACAGCACTGATTCAGAGACATTTTAGAATGGATCCTGCCATTTACCTATTAATAAATCCAAATTTTGTAGGCAGTTGCATAGACACGCTGCTTTTTCCATTTGTGTAGCTGTTAAAATAGCTGTAAAGTTAAGTGGGGTTTTGCTTGTAAGTAAACTAAGCTGTCTGGTTTCTTGTTGGGTGATATACGTGCAACATGCTGTGTCGTACAAAACAGGCAAAGCCCCTGGAATAGAACTTGCTGGTCTTGGGCCACTGGATTACAGTCATTTGTCACTCTAATGCCGTTTCAGCAATGTAGATGTTCGTTTCCAAAGAATTAAACATGCTAGAACTGCGGTTTTTCTTTTTGATGGAAGCGTTTTATGTGTGGTCATTAAACATACAACTCAGGATTATGGGACAAAGGGTTATGCTTCATGGTGAAAAATAGCTTGTGTGTATGTGTACACATGTACATATGCACAAACACCATCATGAAGAAGCTAATATTTTAAAATCGGGTTTCTAAACCCTATTTTTATTTCATGAAATTGTAATGTATAGGTTTATTACTACGTATTTTAAGCGTTATTCCCAATAATGGTGCCGTGTGGATTAGTTTGAAAACACTTCAAGGATTTTGCTAGATCAGAGCTCATGGTAATATATTCATTAACACCCTAATAGAGTAAAACTTTGAAGTACATTAGTCTTTTTCATTTTGTATTTGACTCGCTAATGCCTAATTTAATTGCAGATATTCTTGATATTTTAAATACATTTAAGAACTTTTCCTCTTTGTTTGACTGTGTAAGATCTATTAATCTGCAGTGCGCATTGCAAGGGCTGTTTTTTCACCTATAGCTAGGCTGGAGGCAGTTTAAATCACAGTAGCCCTGACAAAGTGGTTGTGTAAGGCTAATTTAAAGCATATATCCTATGGAAAAGTATATTAAAAAGTTTAACAAAATATTAAGAAAGGCGTTCTTTGCAGTCCTACGCTGGTCACAAAAGTTAGCGCAGTACAAATGAAAAATGTACGAAGGTGCTTTGGGGAATTTTGCTGTTTATAGCATTGTATGTGGATTCGCATGGTCTATGAAAGTTTTAAAAGAAGTATGAGGTGTTGTTTGTCTTGGAATTAAGTTTGGAAAGAAAGGGATGTGGATCAGCTTCCCCTGAATGAACTGGAAAACCCCTTCTTTAACTGTTTCACTTTGATAAAGGAATTGGGGTTCAGCTTTGAGCTGGGAGAGAAAAATGCCCTATCTGTAAGAAGAAACATCTTGTTTCAGGTGGTGTGAAAAGATGCATTTATAAAAAAAAAAAACATAAAGTAGATTTTCTTGCAAGAATTGTGTGTATGGAAGACATTTCTCTCTTTGTTTGAATGAAGCTGAGCATACGAGCAGAAATAGCCTTGCTGTATTCCCTCAGTGCAGTAGGCATGTTTTTTCATACGTTCAGAGTCTGCTGGAGTGACTCACAGGCTTCCTGCCTCATTTTTCCCCGTGAGTTTTGCAGGCTGGCGACGGATTTACAAGTGTAATTTAAAATACAGGAATCGTATACCCTTCATGCAAAGAAGTCAGGGCTTTTGTCATGAAAATGTTTTGTCTCGTTGGGGTGGGATTCCTTTGGAGGTAGTGTAGCAACGTGTTCCCCAGAGCGATCCTTACAGCGGCAAGGTAATGCTGCTGCTTTCACGGGTGCCTAACAGCGTGGCCATATGCACATACATATCTCAGTGGGAACTGGTACACAGCTCACTCTGCAGACCGTGTCACAAAAACGCATGTGGTTGAGGTTGGTTTAAGATCACCTGATTTACAACCAAGGAGTCCTGAACTGCAGATCAGATCGCCACGTATTGGATGGCAAGAGAGAGTCCTTTGGAGTGCCGGCTTGCAGTGTGTGAGGACAAGGCTGTGGATGCAGTGTGTGGTATCAAACCATGGATTTCTCCCTCCTGGTTTTCCGGTGAAGCAGAGTTCTTGTTGCACACACCACTCGGATGGTCAGATTCATGGACCTTGTAGAGAGGGACACGAATTCAAACCATACTTCTGTACAAGGTGGGAGTTCAGGAAACATCGTTGTCAGAAGTAAAGGGGAGATGGGGCAAGATTCTGACACTCTGTTTTTTGCTATGGGATTTAGGTTGGATCAGGAGGCAAATGGAAGAGGTTCAGCTGCGTTGCAACAGGCAATTACATTAATTACACCCAGAATATTTTGGATTGTGCTACCTGGGAGGGTATTTGCTTAAAATTGATGCTCTACCTGTGCATTATGTGGGGTGGTGTTTTCAGGTTAAGTATGAATAGGTGTGATAAAAGGAGAGGGAAATAAAACAGAGAGAGAGAGTCAGAGTCAGCACAAGTTCCAGCTGAACTGCAAGACGAATCCCGATCTATTGAGTTCCAGTCAACCTCGGTCTGTCCATTAAATCATACAGCCTCTAATAATAGCTGGTTGTTACCAAAGAAAGAAAGAAGTGATGCTATAAATGTCCATAAAACATGGAAAACCTTGCTGTTCCTTTGTTGCCTTCAGGATAGAAAACCAAAGCTGCCACTGTTTGGAAAGTTCTGGGGAGCACTGTAGTTAATTGTAAAACTGGAAGAAAGTCAAAGACAACTTACTTAGGCAAGTCTCAATACTCATTTACTTCTCAGCTAAAAGTTGTGATCATGGGCTTTTGCCCCTTCACAAATTAAACTTCCGTGAATTACCGATAGTGAAAGCTCCTTAACAAAACTTGTGACAACAACAAAGCATTTATAGAAGTGTTTGTGCAGTTAATGTGCTCTCATGGCAAGCAAGGATGAAATACGTAAAATTACCATCCTGGAATTGCAAGCGACAAAAACTGTAAGCACAGCAGAATCTTAAAAGTGTGAAAGAAGAGCAGTCAGCTTTCAGAGCAGGCCAAGTAAAGCTGCTGAGAGTGCTCACACCAACGAGTTTGTGTTCTTGGGCTCTGGAACTTTACCTTTGTCCTGGCGCAGCGCTGGGTTGTGGTGGTCACTTGTGGTGGTGCGTGGCAAAAGGGGCGTTTCAGGTGTTGTCACAGTCCCTTGCCTTAATGGACAGGATAAAGGCAATGTGCTTGTATATGCTCAGTGCTAACCTTAGTCATTGGAAGGCCATTACCATTTCTACTTTGCTTAAAATAGAGGTCTTTCAGTGTTTTCCTCAGCATTTACTCCTGGAAGGATTAGGCCAGTTGTGCACCATTTTTTTTTTCTTTGTGGTGCTGCTTTCTTTGATGGTTGGTCCTGGGATGAGAAATTGCCCTGGCGGGGGATCCCTCACTGCCACAATGGCTCCTGGCCATGTGCTGAGCTATGTGCAGTGCGCAGGTGCGACATTTCCGCGGTAGCACGACTTCACAGTTAGTCTGAACTCTTACACTTTCTACAGCTTCAACTCTTCAGGTTAGTTAAGAGCTGTGGTGTTTTATAGCAGTTTGCTTTGCACACCTTTTTTTTTATTGGTGTTTGTGCTTCAAATTTGTTTTACGACAGCATTTAAAAAAATGCCTGCAATTAGTGAACAACGGCTGATTCGATTATCTTTGATGGCTGGCTCCAAGTAGAAGGCTGCCACATCTGGTCTGCTTACTGAGAAGCCAAAAGTTGCAATACTTGGTAATGGCAATGTCAGTACTTGGAAACTGAGTTTGTGTTTTCTGACTGTTATTTGCAAAACAGCCATTTCAGACAGTAGCGTGAGTGACTGATTGTATTTACCAGCTGTTTTAATGATTTTTCAAGAATCTCTTTTCCTGGATTTGGGACAAAAGGAGTCATTGTGCGCTTAGGTATAGAAGCACATTGTTTCAAAAGCTTCCTAAATCGGTGGTGTTTGAGAGCAGAAAGTGCTATAAATTCACAGTGTGCGGGCTGAGACGCGAGGGTTTGCTCCCAGCCCAGCCATGCCAGCCTTGCAGATCAGATGACACTTTGGTGGCACACACATGGGGTCCCCCCACTGCTCCCAGTCCCGCACAGCAATGCGGGGACTCTGCCAGTCCAGGGGTGTGCTCTGATCTCCCAGGGTCCTCGCTTCAGCGTTCTAGTCTAGGTTCTCTGCCACGGGAAGCAAGATACCAAAATTGTCTCACCAATTTTGCAAAAAGCATTGGAAGTACCTTGGGCGCTCTGTTTTGCATTCTCTGCACTCATTTGTGCAGAAAAAGGCTGGCAGGGGATCTCGTATGAGGGAAGATGTAAAGTAGCATCACAGGCAGTGTTGCTCTTTTGAAATGAGCTACCTAAAAATGGCTTGAAAATCAACAGCATTATCATACAGTGAACCTACTGCCGTATTCATACCCGGCTTTTAAGGCTGCCGTTTAAAAATACGGGTGTTTAATGCGCTGACTGTCTGGGATTTAGTTGCGGCAGTATACAAATCTGTGAATGCATTCTAACAGCTATCCTGTAGCTATATAAAGTTGTGTTGCAGCTACTTAGGCTCTAAAACCATCCTCGGAGGAGGTGGCAGAGGTGGCGTATGTGTGGTGTCCCAGTTTTCACTTTAACTTCGATACCAGTGCAAAATAGAAAACTGCTGCCACGGGCAGTGCCATGTTTCTGCTGCCACTTACCTACCATGTGTCAGGATGGCAGAGGAGGTGGATGGCTACGTCTGGACTGGGAATCAACATGATAAATGGTGTCCTCAGCCTCTGTCTGCCAGGGGAACGGGTGGCATGCGCATTTGTCACCTGCTGAAGCAGCACGAGGGGCTGGAGGTCCTGCCAAGAGAAAATGGAAAGAACCTCTGCAGAATTGCTGTCAAACTTCAGCAGGATTGGAGGGTTGGTGTTATTAATGTGGTTATAGTTGTGTTTCATTTTTGTGACTCCCTTGAGTCAAATCATGATTTCTTTTTCCCCAGATTGTTTCATTTTTGGCTGAGATTTTAACCCACTTTGGGCAGGTTGCAGCTCTGCAGAAAGAAAAGTCTCCCTGTTCCTTACCACTTGCGCCTTTTGCTTGATACTGGTTCCTCACCTGGGATCCCCACCCCCAGCGCAAAGAAAAACCATGGATAGTTTTCTCTGTTTGAGTGTAATCATCTCGCCGATATGTTCAGTGTGTGCCAGCACTGGCACAGGAGAAAAGGTGGGATTGTGCGTCCAGCTGGAGGAGAGGAGAATCTGTGGCCATGCTTTATGAAGCAGATGGCTCCTGGTTTAATGGTCAGGCAGCCTTTTCTCTTAGTGTCACTGTTAAATGCACGGTACTGTGCCACGTTAGTTGGTATCATTAGCTTTGGCCACCAAGAATAATAATAATAATAAAAAAAAGACAATGCAATTGTGGTTTTATAGGACTTTGCTCCGCGTGTAGATTAATATTAAACTGCTTAGGTTAAGGCTCACCCAGCTGAAGTTGTGAGCGCTGAGCACTTCAGCAATGTGGGGCCGGGATGCTGAGCTGGGCCTTCAGGAGAGGCGTGCAGCTGGTAGCTGGGCTCGACTGCCTTCCGAGGGAGCTAATCTGCCCTCCTGTCAGGTTGGAGTCCAGACAACTAATTTTTACCTCGCCTAATCTTAGCCATCTTAAATCCTGCCTTGAGTAATTGCTTCTGAAAAGCGCTGTGTGGATGACTGGTTCAGCTGTGGTGCTGTTACAAATGGATTTTAGTTTTCCACAACTTCAGTTAAGCACAAGCTATCCATTCTTTTCCCACTTTTTCTTTATTTCCAAATGCCTTTTTTTTGCTCTCTTGACAAATTGGAAGAGCAGCAGTCCCCTTACTGCCCAGCATGGCATCCCCTGGGACAAGCCTGCGTTGATTCTGTTAGGCATTAGTTCCCTGGGAAGATGTCAGCTGTGGAAATAAGGAAAAAATATGGAATATACGCAACTGGGTGAGCAGAGTCAAGTGAAGATACAAGCCGTCTTAATTTTTGGACAGCTTTGCATTGAGTACTTGACCTTAGAAGTGTAACATTTTGGTGTAATTTCCTTGTCTTAAATACCAGGGTGCTGTTTGGAGCCTCACCCATAGCATCTGCAAGGTGAGCACCTTTAACTACAGCTGCTATTTAAGCTCATGGAGCAGTTCATAAGAGAAGGAGCATTATTAAAAGGATTCAAGATAAACACTGCTGTAGCTGGATTAGAGAGGCTTCTGACAACACTAGAAGAGTGATGTGATTCCATAATTTTGGGTGAGAATTCAGCATTTGGAATGGAGAAGGGTCTGGCAGGCACAGATGAGTTCTTTCCATTTCTTTTTTTCTTTCTTTTTTCTTTTTTTTTTTTTAACTGTGCTGTCCCCACCAATAACTTCTGGTCCTGTGTCTTCTGTTCATTTAACGTTTGTTTCCTTATCTTTGGCCTCATCAAGCCAGTTGTAATCTCCTTAAACGACTTTAAAATGTGCTTATATTCAAACTTGTTCGATTTCTAAAAGCTCAGGGCCTTGCTGGAGATTTTCTTCCTATAACTCTACCTCTCTTTTTTGTTCTTTACTAACTTTGATAACATCTAAATGCATTGGTTTTGATTTTTTTTTTTAGTCATCAATTTGAAGGATAAAAGTTGCCCATGAGGTAAATGGAGGTAAAGTTAGCACAGAAGAAGGATGGATTTCTTCTGCCAAGCACCTCTGAAGCTCTCTGGCTGGCAGTCACTCTGGGGAAAGGCTGGCTGGGTTCTGCTAGCCCCGAGCACCTTGTGCAGGCTCCTCGATACTAGGAACTCCTGGATAGTAGGCAGGGTGGCATATGTGCTGTCTTTCTTTCCACTTGGAGAAATGGAAGGAAGCTTGTTGAAAACAATCCTTCCAGATCTCAGCTGCTAAATAAAGTTCTGTAAACTTCAGAAAAGTGCCAGTTTATATCGTATGTCTGGAATTTGGGTGGACTTCTGTGAGCTGTTCAAAGATGATTTGCTATTTAACGTGGCCAAGATAGCATTCTCCAGATGCAAAACCAATTTTACTGCTGTGTTCTTAGAGGTTCTTTCTGCTGTAGGTATGTGGCACAAAAGGTTGCAGCCCTAATGATTTAGTCTGGCAGAGAGAAATGGTTATCACTGAGGTTATTCTGCTGGCAAGTATTAGATAAAATTAGTAAGAGATTGTTTTGTCTGCCCCACCTACAAGAAAATAGCGTTCGAGTGGCTGTGTTGTTGAAAAAACTTCATGTTCCAACTTTTCTCTCCTCAGTGCTTATCACATTATAGTAAATCAGAATAGTCAGGTCTTAATTATTTTTGTTTCTCGTTATAGGAAAAGCTCAGAGTTTGCAGACTGGATACAGTAACTTGTTCGCTGCAAGCAGAGCTCTGAAGTAAATGTCTGCTGATTGTGAGCAACCAGCTCAAAGCTGGTGTTTTCAGACTCTTTGAAACGTGTGAAAATGGAGGCTTAGTGTTCATGTTTTACCAACAGCTGCTCTTGAATTCAAAACTGAGTAAGGACCTATCTGCCCGTTTTGGAAGCATTTATTTTTCTGCTGCTAATTGCAATGACTGCCTGCTTGGGGAATTCAATAGGAAAGAATTTTTGTGTTTGGCTCGTGTTAGGATTGAAGAGATCACAAGAAAATAGATTGGAAAAAGTTACTTCTGTGGGTCACAGGCAGATGTTCTGTGGGCTTGTACTGACGCAGCTGCTGGTGTAGGGGTGTCAGAAGTACTATCTTTTGCTCTCCAGAGTTTGGATGTGATCAGCTCTGGCAGTTCAGTAGTTATCTACCTTCCTGAAGGCTGGAGAGCTCTTACTGGGTCCTGCCGCTGGCGTCCCAGAGGTGCTGTGCTTCCCTGCCACTGCTCTTTGTGTAGCACTCTTACCTTGGACTCCAGGGGAGGGCTCAAGGAAGATCTTCTCTTTGAAAGGGACTGAAGTGAGAGTAGCTGATGTTCTCCCACAGAATGCATCACAGAATTAAAAAGTATATAAATGATGCCTATATCTTCCTGTCACTGGGCCATTGCTCTACAATCATGTGAAAGTGATAAAAGTGTGTCATCCTCTTCAAAAACAGAAACTTCTCCTCTTTACACTAGCATTGCTTTAAAAAATATGGTGGCTGTTGGTTTTGGGCCTCATTTTTGTGGGACAGAAGAAAAATCACCACTTCATGGGCAGCTTCCTTGGACCAGTTGCTCTGTGTGGCAGCTTCTGTTCAGTTGAAATGGAAGAACTCCAGTAAGTACCTAAGTTTTAGTAACAAGAAGAAGAGAGCACATGAACAGAAGTTGTTTTGGTGTAAGAAATGAGCTAGAGTTTTGGCACATTTCTGTCTGATTACTGATCAGTGCGTTGGTCTTATTTAAAATGTTAGGTAATTGATGAGAACTAATTGTAGTGGAAGTGTGCAACCAGCTCTGCTTTCGTGTATTAAAATCTTCACGAGAAACCCCTGTGATTGCATAAGGTTGTAGGTGCCATTTGTTCATGAAACCAGCCCTTTATGAACTCTGTGGAGGAAAGTGAAATTTCACCAACTTGTGTTTTAGTACCAGATTTTTCCTGTGATCAGAAAATGAACTTTTGAAAACCATCATCTTTTTTTTTTTTTAATAAATAATGGAATAAATACTCCCTAGATTAATTCAAGTAAAATGTGTGCAAAATGCCTAACATTATTCATCTGGAAGAATTCTTTAATAACATCCCAGAAACCCAAATTGGAATAAAAGGGAAAGTACAGCCATGCACTTTTTTTTTTGAGCCTGCGAATGCTCAAATGACAGGCAGGCAGGCGGAGTTGCACTGACTCATGGGCTTAGCTGACCTACATTTACCTAGCTCTGATCTTCCTCCGGGCACTGTGTGGATTTGTTAGCGTTCTGCTTACGGGCTGCAGGCAAGCGAGAGAGGCCTGTAAGCGGTGCAAAGGGTTTGCTCACAATTCCTTGGGTTTTCAACTGTTACAAGCTTAATGTGCAGCCCCTCCACCCTCAAGTACAACTTTATTCCTGTGGTTTTTGTTGATAAAAATGGACTTGGACTTCCTCTTTCATTCATACAGAGAAATAACTTCAAATTAAGTCTTCTATTTTTGTGCAGTCTTTTTAGAGGATGTATCACTTTTCAGAAGCTGTTTTGTCTAAAATATTTCTGATTCTGCTGTGATACCACCATAAAGACGGACAGTGGTTTTTGTAGCTCCTGGATGTGGGAGTTTGTCTGCTTTTATGAGCATCTTAGCATGTCAGAAAGCCTTGTGTCAAAGTAACAATCCATGTACTGGGACTTAATGGATTTCCGTTTCAAAAGGAGGGAGGACCTGAAGGAAGGTTGTTTTTTACCTTCATCTTCAAGAAAAAAAAGAATTGACAAATCCTGACAAAGTGCAAGCAAAGTAAAGGATGAGAGAGACCCTTCATGTCCTGCTGGGATGCCTAATATAAGAATATTTTCTCTACTACTAAAACCCATGTGCTCTCGGACACGGGGCTTTCCACTGCCGCGCCTGTCCACATGGTTCGCTTCCTTCCTCCGCTCTGGGTCATTCTGGTAGCTCCAGGAATAACCACGCTTTCTAGAAGCATCTCGATGAGCAAGATTGTACAGCTTATGGCATACATAAACTAGTTTGTCAGTTTATACATGAACTAGTTTTTACTTGTCAGGCCTTCTGCTTAGATACACTTGAATCGTTCCCTGTTGCCATTAAGTAAAAAGCTGTATTTTTAACTCCTTTGTGAAAAAGCCGTTGAAGTGGGAGTATTTGCAACTTAAACTAATTTGACTGGAAGATCTGAAGCTGTTGGTTATCAGATGAAAGCCACATTAATGCTTCTTGAAAGCAAAAGCTGACACTTCATTTTCCTAGCTTTCTCGTTGCACAGGTGATGCCGAGATGATGATGCATGAGCAGTGCTATTTCTACCCAGTTTTCTAGGACAAGGAGCTGCGTAACGTGCTCTTCCTCCTAGTGCTCCTCCGGAGAGCGTTCATGTGGCAAGACTGGAATACAGCGGAGGTTTAATTCCAGGCAGTGGGGTAATATTTGCATTCGTTTTGTAAGTGGTTAAGGAGAGCACAGCAAGAAAACTTGGTGTGGAGAGAGCTTGCAGGTCAGGCTGTGTAATTCTGTGTCTTTTTTTTCTTTTTTTGTTCAAAATGGCATAAAATCTGCTGGAATGCAGATGTATTTCCTTCAGTTGTAATATAATTGTAGAGATTAATTGGAAAAGTGAGTTTTTCTTGTCAGTTGGTGCTGTTTCAAGTGACAATTAGGGGCTTTATGGATGTTGCTCTAAAAAAAGTGTTTTAACATGAGAACTTTGTGAGGCAGGTACTTGACAAAAGGAAATGTGATCCCTTACAGCACGGCAGGCTGAAAGCAAAAACCGGTGATGCCAGGCTTGCTGTGCGTTTTGGAAATCCTTCCTGCTGTACCAGCTTCAGTGGGATCATTCATTCAATACTCTTAACTTATAGAAAAAAAATAATGTAAACGGGATCTTTAAAAAGAAAAAAATACATCTGTCTAGTACTTGTATGATATTGTAGTCTGTCACAATTTTAAGTCCTTGAAGCAGGAAGCAAAGGTCTGGGGTTTTGATGTCCCCTGCTCAGATAGGAAGGAGTTCAGAGTACAATTGCACCTGGTTCTTTGAAACCTTTTCAGGAATTCAGTAGTATTTTTTTTGACACTATCCAAAGCTGTATGAGAATGTTTCAAATCAGTCCCAGAGCTGTAGTTGCAAATTTTTGATAGGTGGAAATAAAGCAAATAAATTAAATCTGAAGTACTGATAATACAAATTTTCATTAAAACCTGGAGCACCCATGCCGTTAGCAGCTTCATGTGGAAGAGGTGCCATTTCAGATTTGCACAAAGTATATTTCATGCTGCTTTGATTGTGGTCACTTGTGTGCCAGTTGTGTCAGTGTCTGAAAGAAGAGATTTCCCATCATGCCTTCTGCTATCTTGTTTATATGGTTAAAAACCTTAGAATTAATGGCAAAAACGTCAATTTCTGCTCATGCACTGTAGGGAAGGCGTTTCGCTGTGTTGGTATGTGATTACTTACATTAGCTAAAATACTGTTTGTTTTGAAGCGTTTTATAACATATTGTATGTGTCTGGCAAATAGTCAAATTGGTTTACGGTTGTGACTTCCAAACTGGAAGGGATCCATCCCTTCGTTCAGGGATTGCTATTTTGTTTTTCCATTCCCAAGGAGAGGTCTGGAAACACTGACGAGAAACTGGGAAGGTGGCAGAGAGGGATTTATTTCTCCCAAGAGTTCCACAAAGTCTCCTCCTCTCCAGCCCCCTGCAGAAGAGACTATTATTTTCCAGTTGTATTTCTAAAAGAGCTACAAGTGGTAGATAGTTGAAATTTATAATACAAGGCTGTTTTCACATTGTTCTTTATCCATGGCAGAAATCAAGCTCACTGGACAAACAGGAGAAACACAGTGCAAAATACCTGCTCACTAAAACGGAAGGGAGGATTGCTTCCCAGGAGCTGGAACAGAAAGCTTGTACGTAGGTTGCAGAGGTAGTATGAAAAGGAGGGGGAGATCAGATTTGACTCTGAATTAAGCCTCTTAGGGATTATGCATCTGTAAAAGACTAGGGGCAACATTACAATAGGAAATTTTCAGAACTGTCCTCTCAATTTTTCTCCCAACTCTGGTGTTGGCAGAAGACTAGACTGTCCTCCAACCATTACTTCTGCTCTGCTTTGTGAGTTGCCATTGACATCATTGACTACTAACTGTTCAGCGTGCTTTTCAAGCAAATGCTCTTGTTCAGCAGCTGAAGATACAGATCAAGATAAATTTTTGAAATACGCAGTTGAGTGCTAAACAGTATTTTTGCCTAATTATTTTAAAAGGAAATTTGTGAAGTCCTTGGAGTAATTAAGCTTTATCTTTTCACTGATAGTATCTTGTAATATTTTGGGTTTGTGCTTTGCCATACATGCTTCAGTTGATGTAGTAAAATACATGTATTTTGTTAACTGCTCCCCTTTCTATAGTCTTAGAATTGTAGTCTTTCACTATTCAAATACCCAGTGCTTCTGAAGTACTAGCATCCCTTTTGGTAAACTAATTTACGTAATATCACTTCGTTATTCTGTGAAAACATGGAGTTAGTATGAAATTTATGTACGAGATGGATTTATTTAATGTGCAAGGAAACAAGATCCTTTCTCATCTCAACATGACCTTTTCATCCAAGTTTTTAGTATTTTAATTTTTCATACCTTAGTATTTGACTTGTAGACTTTTTGAAGAGGCCTGAGGACTAAATGGCGATGTAAGACAAATGATTTCCATGTGGGGCTGGACCTGCTCCCTGTTCTAAGCATTGCCACAGCACAATGTTACCTCTGAGCAAGTCAGGCTTGCTGCATAAAAGCTGGGTGTAAGCATTCTGAGTCCCTTTTCCTCGGAGCTTGTGTGGTGAAGTCCCAACCGATTTATTATCTGTGAGCAGGACATTGAAGTATTGTGAATGGCGTGGAGGTGCAGAGATTGATGCGGTGTAGGGCACGTTCCAGGCAGGCGTTTGAAGGAATCATAATTCAGTGTGTCTGATTTCTGGGCAGGTGCACATCGGAAGGTATTAACCTTGGAACTGAAAGAGTCTGAAACAGCTTGTAGAAGTTTTATCAAGTGCTAGTGTATGCCTCTTGTCTTCTGAATGTTATTTATAGACTGTAGGGAAGTTAATGTTGATTAATGGGTAAATTGCTGTCCTGAGTGCTCAGACGCTCTTCAGCTAGTTACGACTGATGAGAATGGTTTAGAGAAACTCCAAGTGCTGTAAAGTGCCAGCATTACAGGCCTTTTGCTTGCCAGTGTTTCATTTGCTGTAAACTAAATGCAAACTGTCAGTGTGACTTTTTTTTTCTTTCTGTCTGGGTAGATGCTTTGTTATTATGATACAGGCAGTATCTAAGAGCGGAGAAATTGATGTTGGGAAAAGGCATTTCATCTTAGGTTGGTTATGCAGAACTTCAGGCATTAGGGTAACAAAACTCATCAGAGCAACTGTCATGAAATTGATTATTTAGACCTTGTGTATTTTTCTGCACCTAGGCAGTTTCAGTTCTGTGGCTCTTCTGTTGTGAGGTGTAAATATTTGTGTTGCTTTAGAAGGTAACAGATCATGTCTAGGGCTTGTATGAACTGATGCAAAGCCTCACCCTACGTTTGTTGGGTTAGAACTGGTCATGGGATGAGCTGGAGCTCATGCTGTGGATACCTCTCCTGGAAATTTTAAGGAAATCCTTTGTATAGGATTTTAGAGACTGTGATGTAGTTTGCTAATGACGCAGGAAGAGTGGGGACTGAAATGCGAAGAGGTGAGATTCTGGCTTCCAAAGCACGGGTCATTATGGTTGTCAATATCTTTATAAACTTTACTAGGAATTTATTAATTGCATAGAATACAAATCCTTCTTTAACAAAGATCCTTCTCTTTTATTTGTAGTATATTTTTGGGGAGTTCAGCCCTGATGAATTTAATCAGTTCTTTGTGACTCCACGATGCTCTGTTGAGGTAAGATCTACTTTAAAGATTTTGTTTAGAAATAACATTATAAAGCTACATGTATTGTAGTATGTTACAATAAATGTGTAAAATGTTCTATTTGAAACATAACAATGCATTTTTTTATTATGCTCTTAGCTTGCTAATTTACGAACTGAAGATATTCAACAGGAGTCTTTTCTCATGTACATGGATATTAAATCCATTTTTAGAAATAAGAAATGAATTATTCTTTCTTCTTCATGCCATCTTTCAGAGCTGAAATAGCTGACATTGTAGTGACAGGATGTGGAAAAATGAGTTATCCAGCCCTATTACCTCAGCTTTGATTTGGATTTGCTTTTTTTTTTTTTTTTGTTAGAGGTGGATATAGAGAACTTTTTCAGCAGTGTTCTTGGTTGTAAGGTGAGCTTTTAAATCTTTTGAGCCTTTTGAAGCACAGGTTTTTGTAATATGTTTTGACAGGTGGAACACTGCTAACCATCAAAGCTAGACTTAAAAGGAAGGCTGTGCATGAGGTCTGAGAAATGAGAAATTAATGTGATCTGTGGATCAATAATGAACCAATTACAATTGCAGTGAGGACCACAGAGTGGAAACAGTTGTCTAATGTGTATTTGAGTGTATAATGTACTACAGATACTGTTGCAGATTCTTACTCTCTAGTTTTTGGTAGAGAGCGAGAAACCATTCCCTGTGCAGGGAAGAGTATTGGATTATGTCATTGTCCTAGTCTCCAGACATGAAAATATTTTTTCCTTTAGGTCAAGTTCCATGTTTTTCCTCCAAACATTTCCATCCTGCTTCAATCCTCCTCCCTCAGCATAAAGGAAACGAACACTTCAGCTGTAGCTAGGCATACTCTTTTGTCACGTTTTACAAATCCGATGAGCAGTGAATGTCACTTAGTTTCCTGTAACATAATTTTTCTAGTATAACTAGAGTAGAGCACCTCTAGCAACAATAAAAGTGTATGAAGGGGATTTGGGGGTGGGTCAGAAGTAAAAAGATAGCTTCTGCTTTGTGCTTTCTCTGGGAGATGGGAAGCAGTGCAGAATGGATCTTCAGGAAAAATACACTTCTGGTTTTATGACTGTTATTCCACCATTAAATACAGCAACAGTAGCATGAAGCTTGTGTCCTACTTCATGCCACTGGAATGTCCTACAGCAGCTATTCTAACACTCGCATTGTGGAAGATGAAAATGTCATATTTTGACTTCTTTAAAGCTATTCTCATAAAGCATGTTGAAGAAACATGAACCTGTAATGTAAAATGATGCAAGGCTGGTTCAAATAACTGTCTCAAGAGTACCACTTGCTGGTTAGCTGTCAAAATCAAAAATGGGTGAATGCTGTTCCTTATATTTGTCCTTGATCTGGTTCAGTTCAATGTTTTAATTATCTGCATAATGAAAGAGGAGAGTTAGATTATAAAACTGCAGCGATGTTTGACATACATTCTGTCGGGGCAGAGCCTGTTCTGTGAGTCCCAGCATCTGTTGCTGCTGGTGTCCTTCTGAAGCCCCTTACTTAAACGCATACTGAGAGGCAAGGGACTAATTAAAACTAAAACTTGTCTAGGAGATCTCTTTTTTTACTTGGCATTTTGAATATATTCTATCAAACATCTGTTGACTGAGATGATTCAGATGACCCAGCTGCTTTAAAAAAGTCAACTCAGAATCTCGAGCAGAATCAACAGCACATACACATGTGCTGTTGATTAACCATATATATATAGGTGACCGATAGGTGGACTATTCTTTCCTATTTTTTTTTTCACTTTGTATTTTATTAAGTCCCTTGAATTGTAAAAATACCGAATTACTACATTTACCACAAGCTGTTGACTGTGGACTTCTGGGGTAATTTTTCTCATTTTAACTGTAAAAAAATGCATATTGCCTTTGTTCAAAGTTAATTTAGATAACAGATTCTTAACATTTTTGAGTCTTTTTTCCACCAATGGATTTTTTTTTTTCCAGTGGATTCTGATTTTCAACCTGGAAAGTTGATGCATTAAGATGTTTTATGAATTTTACAATATGCAATCTTACGTACTATTTAATAATGCAATTTTAGAAATGTTTTTCTTGCTACCTCTGACGCATTGTTGTCTACAGTACTTTAAGAAGGCAACATTGAAGTGACTGCACTTTTACACAAGTGAAGTCTTAAGTGCATGTCTTTAAAATTATCGATTATTGAATTAATATTTAGAATAGCCTCACAAACTGCACTGTACTCTTACAGCTTTATCTCCCACTGCAGAAACAGTTCAGCTGTTCTCCAGGCAGCTGCTGGAAAGCTCTGTGGCGGTGGCTACCAGTTTATGGCAGGCACAAGAGAAGGCATTCAGCTGCTGGGGAAGTTTGGGCGGAGTTGATGGGGGGGGATTAGAAATTGCCCACCTCTGGTTACACAGTACAAAGAGTTCTGTCAGCCACCGAGTCCATAAAATGATGCCAGTGTTTTATACTTGAGTGATTTACAATCCAGATGGCTTCTGTGTAGGTTGATTATATTATGCTTAGGCTGATGTTCAGAAATCTTTGCTTTTGTTAAATGTGATTAACAGTAGATTTTAGGTGAAACATTTGAAGGGCAGTGCTGTAGCTGAACTAAGTTGAGAGTTAAAAGGTTTGGGTGTGAATATTGTCTGTGCAAAGCTCTGTTTTTGTCCTTCCACAGATAATTGGGTCTATCCTTGCTTCAGTTTTTATATAAAGAGGATAGATTCTTCATTTTTTAAGATTGTGGTGAGTTATTGTTGATAAAGGAAGATCCTGATACTGGGAGGTGAATTGGTTGAGAAGTTGATGAGCCTATGATGGGTAACCAAGATAATCTTTATCTTTCAGTGATTGTTCTAATCTGCAAGGACACTTGAAGCTGCCATGCGGGATTTGATAAATATAGAAACAAGAGTTCAAGACACGCTCTCAGAAAATTAGATCTTAACAATGGGGTTATTCTTAAAGAAATCAGATGTTTCAAACGAAATTGTTATTAATGATTTGTTTTCATTTCTTTTTTCATACAGCTTCCCCCTTACAATGAAACAGTTACGTGTGGTATTAAGTCCACAGGTAAGTTTCATCACGGTTAGAAATCAACATACTTTTTTGAAAACATAGTTGGTGAAACCTAGACTTGCTACAAGCTCTCTTTAAGTTTATTCTTGAGAGCTCAGTTAGCAGGTGTATGTGTGTATATTTGGCAGGTTGCTTTTTTAAACCCATTTATTGCATGAGATGGGTGAGACTATTTAAAAATATTGCATTGAACTTCAGCTTCTTGCTGTGGACGTGCTTCTTGATTGTGTTACCACACAGTCTTAGTGTCCTGCTGAAATAGTGCAGTAGCTGTAAAAATCTGGAGGCCTGGAGCTTGCTAGAGAACTTGGACTGAAGAAGCAACTAACTTGCGTGGCATTCAGCTGGCCCTCTTCTAAGGCCACAGACTGAATATTTTCTGGCAGTTTTAACCTGAAGACAGCTCTGCAAGCGTTGCTCTCTCCAGTGTTCCCTTTGACACTGTTTCTGTCTGGCTCAGCTATTTTTCTGGATTATTTTTTTGGTGAAAGTATGACTCAATGTAAAAATGTGTTAGAGTTCCTGTTTTAAAGCTGTAATGGTCACGTTTCTTCTCCATCTCAGTCCTAAACCTTACAGTTTGAAAAAGAAACATGGCCTTACTTCATAGTTGCATGAAGCTGAAAGCTAAGTAGGAGTCACCCTGTGATTATAGATCTGTATGGTATAAAACTTTCTCAATATTTTATGCAGCAGGTAAAAGTGGTTTTATTTTTTTTAAATGGTGATGAGCAGGGAAGCTGACATCCCGATATTCTTCAAAATAATCCAGGTGTCTGACAGGACACAGCTCAGAAGTATTTAAGAGGACCAAAATGCACATATTAAAGTTTAAGAACATATGATCATTATGCTTAGCAACTTTGGCCTTGAATTTAATGGTAAATAAGATAACCAATCACAAAAGGGAGAGCAGATCCTACTTGAAAGCAGATGTGCAGTATTCTGAAAATTGGGGAGCTCCGTTTTAGCTCAAGACCCTTTTTAGGACCCTGAGTAGTTTGAAGGAGGCGTTTGACGAGTTCATTAAAAGGCCCTTGGAGCAGTGCAAGCTGTCGCTGATGGCAGGGACATCCAGTCACACATTGTTTTGTCTAACTATGGGTTTAAGTTTGTTAAGACTTAGATTTCAATATTAACAAGCCATGCAGAAAGTTGGTTTGTACAAATGTTTTTCAGATCATTCCTAGACCCTGAGAGAATCCCTCCCAGCCCTGAGATTAGGTAATGACAGCAAATTAGGCTTTGCCTGAAAAATGTCTTTAACAAGCTTGCACTGTACTGTGCATGCATATTGCACTGTGATGGCTGCATAGGAAGCTGTGGAAACTAAAATGGAATGCTGTGCTTATGCAGAGTATTTGTGATTACAACGAGACGACACCTACTGACCATGTTGTCACCCCCTAGCCTAATTTTTTCTGCTCATCTTCAGTATTTAACTTTATTACATAATTAGAAGATTTGTTAATACTTAAATAATCAAATCATGGCTGAAGCTCTAATACTCAGAACTGTGTTCAGACTAATTAGTGCCAAGTATTCACAGCTTTGGTTATTGTACATAGACTGTCCTGGGAGCATCTGTTGATGCTTGTTTCAATATGCTACCATGTTGTTTGTGACAGATGCATCTGTTTCAGTCCATTCAGGGAGTGTGCTCTGAACTAGATTGAAACAAAGTCACCCAGAAGCAAGTGGAAGGTCAAAACAAATACAAAAAAATACTTTTCATTTTTTTTCAAAGGAACTTGACACAATCTTATAGCAAATGAGCTTCTGCCAGCCACCCATAAACTAACTGTAGCGTAGATACTGGTGTTCATTATTTTATTCCTGCTGTAAGGTTCAATGCTTCAGTTGTCATCCTAATTTGTGTTAAATGCTAGAATATCAGTTAGGCTCTTGGCTGGATATTATCCTACAAAGTTCACATTGCAACTTTAGCTAAATTAGCTTTCTACCACAGTTATAAAGGATATGTTTTGTTTTCTGCTCCCCACTTGCCCTGAGTTGGCTCTTGTGATTGTCTAGTGTACGGTAAGCTGATTAGCTCACCAGAACAGAAGAAAATACTCTTGAGGATTGTTTTTTTGCCAGGTTAGCCTTTGGTAGCACCAGTGCTGGAAGCTTGCTGGAGAATGGAGGAGCAGGCTGGGAGGGCAAACATGAGCCCCCTTGCTTTTAGCTGTGGTAGACTTAACTTGTCCACGAAGGGAAACCCCAATCTGTATTTCAAAGCAATTACTATTCGTTGATTCTTTTCCAAACTGAGATTTTGGAAAAGAAACAAAAGTTCCAGCTAATTTTGAATTGGCAGGGATTTGAAACAATTCACTCTTACTGTGGCTGGAGGAATATTACGTGTTACCAGTTGCTGCTTGTGCTTTTTACTGTTTTAATAGCAGGTAAAGAACTAGCTCTCGGTTCATGTGTGAACTAACAAGTTGCTACATCCTCAGGTGAACTAATGAGGACTGTTGTGTTGTGGATTTGTGTCCCACGTCCTCTAAAACCCATGGCCAGCCTTTGCAAGCAGATGAAGCTGCAGCTGGTTTTGAGCTGTGCATCCTGGCAAGGCAGCCAGTGCGTAGCACTGATTCAGTAGCCAGTTACTGTTGGTGCTGAACAAAGTTAGGTGATGCCTGAGATCTCCCAGCCCTTCCCTCTTAAGTGCTATCAGGCAACATCACTTCACCTCCCTGCCACCAGGCTGTGGATTTAGAAAGCAACTTAAGCTCTCTCTTCTGCTGGGTGATAGCTAGTGCTGATTGCAGAAGTAGCTGGTGAAAGGCAGCTTGACAGGCACGGTGTTAAGAAATCCTGGGTGTGGGGGGAAGGCTGAGTGAATTTGAAATTCAGGCTCTTGTTAACATGATTTAAAGAAAGAAGGTTTGTATGGAGAGTTTTTCTCTCTCCCTTTTTAAGTTTCTTTTAGCCTAACTGGCAGCCAGATCAAAATTGATAGAGGTCACATCAGTTTACAGCTCATTAATTAACATATTGAGAGAAAAGCAATTAACAACTCTATTTATATTTTTATATTGTAATTTAGCATGAAGTTCTATTCTGAAATCGTGTGAGCTATTGGTCATGCAAGACATCATATATGATTACTTGACTGATCTTTATTAATTAATTTGGAGTATTTTGCTATTGCATGTGTCAGACCTCAGCACACATTGAATGTGTGTTACTCTTCACTTGATTTTAAAAATATGTACATCTCTTTTTTTTTTTTTTTGAAGTTAATATTTTTGCCAACTGACTGTGCTTGAAAGGACTTGGAGTTCTGAAACTTTCTCCACTAGACTCTGTTCTTCCATAGGATTATTTCCTTTGTTTTTCTTTTGGAAATTCTGCTGATTGATTTCATTGATACACTTGAAAACACACACCTGTTGACAAGTCATACATAAGTTGGTCAAAAACGTTGAAGATTTTTGGTGTGCCAACCAAATTATTCTATTGGAAATAGTGCTCAGTGTTGTTTGGTTCTCTTGTAAAAGTTTTAAAAGTTTGAAAAGTGCTTTCTAGCTCCTCATCTTAGAGCAGACAGAAAATACTAAATGTATTTGACACAGTGACATCCGTATCATAGGAGGACATGCAGGCACTAAAACGTGAGCTTACCTTTAATGTTTCTGAGACTCAGAAATTTCATTAATTTTATCTCTATTTGTGAAAATGGTTGTAACTGAGGTAGTCAGTGTTAGTAGTTGGAGCACATACGTTATAAAACTAATTAAGTTCCATGAAATTGCAATACTTTGTGGCTGATAATTTTTAGTGATATTGATGTTCTCATGCCTGCCATGAGAATATTTCTTACCATTTCATGTCAAAGTTCCAGGATAAATTTAAAAAATGTAATCCACAAATTTCTCAGCATTGATTGTACATACGAGTTGAACATTGACTTGCATTGAGGTACATCTGTTCTATTTCTTGTCTTGGAATCAGTCATATATATCACGCTGTCAGTAATACATTCAGCTGTCATAAAATTCACTAAGTTATTGATGAGCCTAGAGTTCCAAAATCTAGTTGTACTGTTTCTGTACAATTTATAATGAAAATATTTTTCAGTTGTTAATGATTATGATAAATCTTTATGTGCCAGGAAAAAAAATAACAAACTCTACATTTTTAAGGGCTAAACTGTTCAAGTATTGCATTTTCTAGTTGGCTGTGGAAAATGCTGACTTTGGAAGAAGTGCGGAGTTAAATATTGCACCATATTCTAGATGCACTTACTCAGTAATTAACTTAATGCATTATACTGCTAAAGTCATTGGGTTTTAATAGTTATTCTTAATAGGTCGATTTAACAGGTGTTCCTTGCAGGAACAGTGCAGTGGTTTTGAAAATTATATATTTTAGGAAACCATGTTTAAGAAAAGCTGAGATGTACTCTGTAGTCTTCAGAAAAATGGTGCTTTTAAAAAGGCCATTAGGCTTGAGATAAAGAATGAGAACAATTTGTGTTTGAGGGAATGTTGCTTGTTTTCTGTGTTTCAGGAAAATATTGTTTTTGTAGCTTTTTGATTAGATGTCATTCAATAACTCAGGTGTGCTTTCTTTTGTCCAGGGGAAGAGTATCAGAGAATTGAATTTGGTGTTAATGAAGTTATTGAGACAGAGTCCTCTGTACTAAATAACACTGACTACAGTATTTCAAGCACTCTGAATCCTCAGGCTCCAGAATTCATTCTCAGTTGCGCACCTGCTCAGAAAACCCCTGATGATAGCCTCAGCGAAACAAACTACAACTCCATTGACTGCCAGTTCAGCGATCCAACCCTCGCTTTGGATAGCGGTTCTAACGCTGAAAACGATGGCTTGGCTGGAGGCCTGGGGCAAAGGGAGCGCAAAAAGAAGAAAAAAAGACCCCCTGGATACTACAGTTACTTGGAAGACGGCATCGCTCCCACAGAAGCTCTTGTAAATGGCCACGCAAATTCATCGGGACTGAACAGTATAAGCACGGAGGATACGGAACTGACGGGAGACATCCCCTCCCTGGCCACCCCAAGGACTTGCAACAGCCCGGACAATTCTGTGGACTTCGTTAACGAAGCTGTTTCTGATGATTCTGTTTCTAGCGCACTAGACAATACCAGGACTGCAGGGCAGCCTGAGGTATGCAGTGTTACTAATTCTGAACAGTTTTGCATCCCCTCAGAGACTGGCAGAGATAGCCCTTTAAGGACAGCTGTTGTACAGTCTTATGCTGGTACTGATACTACTGAAACTCTTGGCGTTACTAATGGACAAACACTTGAATCCTCGGGTGAGGACACGGCTGCCAATGGGGTAGAATTGCACACTGTGGAAAGCACTGACTCAGACCAAGCTAAGCCTGAGGAAGCTTCACCTACTACTGAGGCAACTGTCCCGGTTGCAGGATCAGTCCCTGTTAATCAGCCTGCAAAATCGTGGGCTAGTCTTTTTCACAATTCCAAGCCCTCTGCTTCCACATCTGTGGTGTATGTTGAGACTAAGTATACCCCTCCTGCCACATCTACTCTGGTCCCTGAAAAACAGGTTGAAGTCAAAGAGGGGCCTGTTCCAGTTTCAGAGGATCCTGTAGCCATAAAGATTGCAGGTATAGTTAACACACACGAGTGGATGGTACAGTAGAAGGGTATTGTTTCCTTGCTTGCAAACAGGAGTGTACAGTGTTGAGAGAAGGTTCCTCTGCTAATGTTCTTAATAAGATGACTGTTAATGCACATCTGGGAAAGGTGCTACTTAAATAAGCTAGCTTTGTGTCCCCCTGAATTGAGTAAACATTGCAACAAGACATTATCATATTGTACCAAGTGCAGTAAAAATACTGCTGCTTTTCAAACAATATGCTCTAATGGTCTGTGATTTATTTTCTTTTTAAATGGATTAGTTAGATTCGACTGTGTACTATTGTAATAGGGAGAACACATTAGAAAAGTATGTTGTGAAAACAGTGTGTCATATTATCTGGTATTTACGATCTTGTAATGCATTCCAGAAAAGAAAAGTGTTAATATTTTTGTGCTGAAGTACCTGAAATTCCTGGATGCTTGCAGGAGCTTAAGTGGAACACCTAAATAGGTTCTGCTTCAGGAATTCTAGTTCAGGAAATAGCATTTATATTTATGGATCTGTTGTTTTAATGGTTTGTCTTCTGAATTTTGAAGAATCATCCTTACCCATTTTAAACTATATTATTCAGAAATAATGCTATTTACTGCCTGCTAGAGTAATCATAAGAAACTGTCCAAAGCGTACGTTCAGAAAGAAGGTGTGATGTAAAGGCTCGGACTGTTGGTATTTTATCTGTGGTTCTAATGAGAAATGCTAGGACGTGAATGACATTTGTTTTCCAACTGAACCTGCAAAAATATGAAGAAAAATAGCCAGTTAGTTGTATTTTATGTCACTGAACAAAAATAAGGATTTTAAATTTAAGTAGTGTATATGTAAAAAGGTTTGTGCAAAATCCTGCTGATAGAGTCCAGAAGCTAATTGACAAGTACCGCAGCAGTTCGTGTGTGACAACTTCAAGTCAAAGATCATTTTATCCTCTTAACTGGAAGCTGACCTGGAGATTTCTGTTCAGGATACCCTGAAGTACATGCCTGCCTCGCATCCACATGCTTGCTCAGTAATTTTATCATTGCTTAAACCTGTCTGCTGAGAGGAAAGCTTATTCTGTGTATTTTTCACTTCTGTCACAAACGCAGTTGGCTGTACTAAGGTGTGTGTATGTACAGGTGCTGGTTTGTTGGAACCCATACATGCAGTGTATGTTACACTCTATACTTAACGCTGACACTTGATGATGATGAATTTTAACTTAAAACTGTTTTGTGGTATCAGTAAAAATAGAACTGCTTACCACAAATAAAGAAAGTAATTCATCTTGTCCCAGTTGCTTCAGCTTCAGGTTAACTTTGTACAGAAACAGTAAACGTCTACAGTTTTTTGCCACCAGGTGGGAGCAGAGCTTATGTTTTGTCTTGATGCATGAAAATAGCAGTATTATTTTTAAGCTGTTTTCTTTGCACCTTCACTATTAGCTTGCTTTGCAGAGGAAAAAAATGATTATAGATCCTTTCTTTACCAGTGAAAAGGAATACATCTTCTCATTTCAGTTAGTTAGTTAGTTGCTGCAGTTCCTGTTGTTCAGATGCTGCTGATTTCACTATAAAATGTTTACATGAGCATCTGAATGCCATGCGATCAGTACTTTGCTCTGTGGAAGGAGGTGACTTTCTTTAAAAAAAACAAAAATAAATGAAAGAGATGGTGTACCTATTTCCCAAACAGGACTGAGAACACTTTATTAAGTTCTTTGTTTCTACACCCACATACAAAAAGGTGTTACGTAAGTATCTCGAGTTCAGCAAGCAAAGTTAGCAAATGTTCTGACTTCATGTTGAAGCTCTGAGGCTCTTCTGCATAGCTTGTTTAGAACACGTGCTCAGGACATGAGCGCAAATCCCTTTTCCATAGATAAATCAGTATTTCTTACCTTAATTTCACCAGTTGCTACGCAGTGATTAATGGTTCACAGGCACCTTGAAATTAATTTGATGCTACTTCATTCATCCACAAAGGTCTGTGGTTTCTTAGTCCTCAAATTCAGATCAAAGCTACAAAAGATCAGGAGGTGAGATTCAGGACCAGAAAATAAAACAATTCTCATTTTAATCTTCATGGGGACAAAAGTCCTGAACAGTTAACTTCTAGCAAGTGGCTAAGGTGTGTTGTGAGTGGTTTACTGGCATTGCTGGTAAATAGGTAAAGGGAACTTTTGAGGCAAGTTATGAACAATTGATGTTTATTTGTTCAAAACAAGGAAATCTGGGAATAGCAGAGAGGTAGAGAAGAACAGGTGCAGGGCTTGCGTATTTAGAAAGGGACCAAGGTATGAATTTTTCCTGTTAGCCTAATGTAAATGCTAGGGCAAACATTTTAATAATTGATTTCTAAGAGGTAGTACAGTTATAAATATTCTTTATCTGTCAAAAGATACCAGACTTGGTCAGGTTTAACTTGCCACATTTCACAACTAATAACTACACTGTAATGCATAACGGGATGATAGTTGATAGTCTTATCTATGCTCAGAGTAAGCTATTCTCTGGGTAGTCTTTTAACCATGTTTTTGGTAACGAGGAAGAATTTCTATGGGGGAATCCAAATTCCATGGGGGAATCCAAAAAGATTTTTGGAGTCCTGTTCCCTTGTAGTATTTTCATTATGGATGTGGGGGATGGAATGAACGGCGCACATAACATTTGTTTTAGTAGGCAGTTTCAGATGAATTGAAGAACACATTTAAAATTTGAATAAATCTGGAATGCTTGTAAATTGGAAGTTAACCCAATACACATAAATGTGGAAGTACACACCGGAGGAGAAATCAAATGCAAGCATACAGTGCAAGGAAAAATTGTTGGTAATAGTGTTAGAGAATAAAAGGATCTGTAAATCCGAGGGAGTTTGTAAGTGTCCTGAGTAAAGCTGAAGATGACTAAATTTGATTTCCAGTTTGTCTTAATACCAATTTATACAGAAAAGATGGAAGCTAACTGTTGTCATTCTGTTGTTGCTGATGAGGACTTGACGGAAATGTTGTGTTCCTCTTTGAGCTTTACTTCTCTGGGAAGATAGTGCAGCAGCAGAAAGAGAAGTAAGATTTGAAAACGGTAATCTTTCAACAAACATGGAAAAGACTGGCTTTGTCTCAGAAGGGTTTTCAGGAGCTGCTCTGAGAGATACTTCAAATATATAAACCAAATGTGAATTCCAGTTAGTGAAGTGTGCTTTAGAATAACTTCAGAAATCTTAAGAAACTTTTGTTATGGTTGTAAATGTATTTTGCTTTCTTCCAATATTCTTGTAAAAGTTATTTTACTGTGTAAATGTTAGATGTGGTATGAAAATGTGGTATTGAATGTAATTGCTGTAAACAAAAATAATTCTCTGTTAAAAGAAACAAAACGTGCTGCAGTTACTTTAGACATTGTTTACAAAGCAGTTTTATGACCACAAGAGGATGCTAAAGTCCCTAATAATATTTTTATTCCATATGATATGGTGGGAGGAAAAATAAAGTTATCTTAAAAAGGTATTGGTAGGCTTTAAGAACAAGAGCTTTTTAGTTATTTTATCCTAATTTTCAACAGTAATTATTTATGTTAACAGAAAGATCAAATGTGTGGACAACACATTTAAAACTTTGCGTTAATATATTCTTAAATACCTGAGCTTTAATAATTCAAAGACAAATACGTTTCAGCAGTCCCAGAAGGATTTTCATCTGTACCCGCACTAGATGCTGAGGTCTTCCCTGTTAGATCTGTGTGCTCTCTGCCCTTTTGGGTGCCAGGCTCTTAATGTAATAGAGGACTGCTATTGTTGGTTAGAATTAGCATGTTCAGACCTGATAGTTGCAGAGAGGTTGGAAGAAGAAAGCCATGGATTTTTTGCCATTATCACCTCCTCTACTTAATGCTCTGTGCCTTGTTCTTCTGTCACCTCACTGCATCTGTTTAGACAGTTCTAGTGAACAGCTCCAGCTCTTAAGTTTATGTGGTGTGTAGCATCACGGCTTTAGAGGCCCTCACATTTATTATAAAACCAAATGACCCTCTTGGTAGGCAATTGCTAAGTTTATTTGCATTTTCTGTTCTGTCTAGTATGCTTCTAGTCCTTGTTTCACAAATGTAAAATGTGCCAGGCCCGATATTTTCCTTAAATAGGTTTTATTTAGGTATCTAAATAATAGGTCATACTTCTTGGAAAAACTCCCCTGCTTGCTCTCCATTTCATAACAGTGACAGACTTCAGTTTATGAGACGCAGTTTTTATACTTGTGCCATTGCTGATAGATTTGGCAGTGTGAAAGCAGTAAAGCTTTAAATTGTGTAGGCCAGTAAGTAATCCTGTGAATTTTGTCTTAAAGCAGTAAATAAAATGTTCTGTTCAGAAGACTATGTTAATACCTGCCCATCCTGTTTGCACTTGGATGATTTTGCTGTGATAGTGTATGTTGAAACTTGTAAACTAAGGCTACTACATCAGCATCAGTTCTCTTCAGAGCAGGAGAGGAATTTCACAAATGTTCCATACAATTGGTAGCAAGGGATTGCAGCTAATGGGAATTTATATCTACATATGCATCTATATCTATCTATCTATCTAAATAAAATAATCTTACAGTAGTAAAATAATGATTAAGACAAATAGTTCTCAATTTTGAAATGACAGTGATTATTTTTTTATACACCTGACCCAAATTCCAGGACGTCTTCTGCTGAAGAAATCTGATTAAAATACGAACCCTGTTTAAATGAAGTTAAAATTACTTGCTAAAGTTTCTGGGAATCTTGTTAACTCATTTGCATTGTTCTGTAAAGCGTTAAATTCTTGTTTTGATGGTTAGCGTGTGCATTTTATTGATGCTCAATTTACTGTTTCTCATTCTGCAGAAATACTGGAAAATGTAAAACTAATACATAAACCAGTGTCTTTGCAACCGCGAGGGCTGATCAACAAAGGAAACTGGTGCTACATCAATGCTGTATCCTTACCTTGGAAAAAAATAATATGCTTAAGTTAAAACATGTATTCTGTCTGTCTCAAAGTTTTCCTGGTTTACTCTGGTAAGTACTGCAGAAAAGTATCTTCACATAGCATAATACTGTTGATGTTTAATGCTAGCATTCAGGTATCATTGAACTCAGTGTCTGAGGTTCTCTGCAGCTGGTTGCACAGTCCTGTTTACTTTCTCGTACCTCTGTCAAAATATTTCACAACTGTAGTTGTCCCATGACTGGAAGGAAACCTCCTTGTAAATTCTAGTTGTGTTTACTCATGGCTCTTTGTGCAACAATTTAAGTGGTTCTTTTGTTAAGTGCTAGTACTGCTGGTGACAATATTAAGACTAACTTCAAGACCAATCATTGCAGAACCTAACCACCAATTTCCAGGTGAGCAATTCTGCTTTAAATACCCACTTCTATCTTACAACCAGTTCTGCACTCATCTCATTTTCTGTATTAGCTCCCAGTGTTGCCTCTTAACATGTTCCATGAGAACTTGTTACTGAATTTTTGCACGCTCTAGGGATCAGGTTTATGTCTCACTAGCTGTTGAGATAGATGCTTTTTTTATTTCTTTGCCCCTTCAGCGTTGTAATACATTTCCTCTTTTTACTATTTTCATCATGTAGTAGCAGATTGTTTTAAAAATATTTTTCTCCCAAGGCATACTGTAGTTTTACTCATTGCTCTAGACTTGTCCTTAAACCGAAGAATGTTTCACATCACTGTTTTGGTTACCAGGGTGAATCACCACCATTTTTTTTTTTTTTCTTAAAGAAGACTTTAGGTCTTCTGGCTTCTTCCATTCTTTTCCGAAAACACACAAATTTTTCTAGGTTATCACGTGCTGACTTTCAAGTAGTTAATTTTGTGAAGTCATTCCTATGAAAATAGCTTTCCTGTTCTGTTCCTAGACCAAATGCTACTTTCATTTTTAGTTAAAGTATTTGGAATGATTAAAATGTCAGTGAAATCACTGCATGTTTCAAGATGCTGTTTTTTTTAAGTAGGGCTTCTGTACGTTAGCAGCTAATATTTTAATAAAAGTTCTTCCATGAACACCACTATAGTTATCAGTTTGATCTACATAATAAAGAATTATTTGTTTTGTATACAGTTTTAATATGATTTAATATTTAGTTAATATGCAGATCATTTTTTCTGAATATTTCCTTAATGCCACTGCATAGACCCTGCAAGCCTTGGTTGCTTGCCCTCCAATGTATCATTTAATGAAGTCCATTCCAATGTATTCAAAATCACAGCGGCCGTGTACCTCAACACCAATGATAGACAGTTTGTAAGTAGCTTTAAGAAAAATCTGCGATCGGATTAAGTTTATTAAAAAAGCTCTAAGAAATGATTGTTACTGCAAATGATAAAAGCTAGTGTGTATCCGAAAGTTTCTTGTGCTTTTTTAATGACACTTGACTTTCATAACAAACTTTATAATTACTTGAATTGTGAAGGAAGATGCTTCCTATTGCCAAAGTATAGCTTTTAATTAGTGTTCTGTGTGCAAAAATGAACTGTGAGAACTGCAAGAGCTAATCTAGCACCTCATCATGATTAGCAGTGGTCCGGTTAATTTGTATGTCTGAACATTGAGACTTCTGTAGTGATAATTTAGGGGTTTTGGTTGTCTGTAATGACAATGATCTAATTTTATTATTTGTCCTTTGAAGTCTTAACTTGCTGCTCATGTGTAGTTGTTCCTTCCATTCTGTTTCAGTGTTCGTTTAATGAATGAGTTCACTAATATGCCTGTACCTCCTAAAGCCAAACAAGGTGAGTGGGAGTAGAAGGAGAAAAGTCTTTAAAAGCATAATAAGAAACCTTTGGGGTAAGGATCTACATTGTGATGTACCTAAGACCTATAAATAGTGGTGTTTGATCCCTTCAGACTTTGGTCTTCAGACTTTGAGGGTTTCTAGGTATCTTTAAAAATTTGCAGTTACTTTTCTGTCGGTGTCATGTTTTTCCTTATTGGTGTTTCATATCAAGAAGTCATACATGTTGGACCTTATATACTTTCTTCCGTTTGGTAGATCAAATGTACAGTTGCAATAAGAATATGTATATTTTATAAAGGTTAGCTTAATTGTTAAGATGTCTTCTGGAAACATCCCTGTCCTAACAAATCATTTGATATTCACTGTTTCCTTTTTTATATATTTCCAGCTGTTTGGTTTATCAGCTTGCTCAGTTCTGTAATTCTGTGTTGTTTTTTTTTTTTTTTTTTCCTTTAAATACATTGCCTATATATTACTTCATAACAAGGGCCATAACAAGTCTCTTCAGCAGTTAGAAATTCCCTGCAGGATTGTGATCATGGCTTCTAATTCCTCTCCATCATGTGCACTATTGCAGTGTTAAAACTTTGTATGATTCTTGACAATAAGTGTTTAGGATCAATGACATGTAGTGGGGAATAGAGTAAGCGTACTGTCTTACAGGTTTCATTGTTCTATCTCTAAACCAAATCTGTTATATTACAAACTTACAGAAATAAAAATCAGTTTCAGGAATGTGTTTATGTAACATGACAAGAAAATACCACAAGGCCTTGATTGTTCCAGTGATTTCCAAGCAGTTCAGACATTTCTGTGGTTTGCTGCTTTGAAGTTTTGTTTCTGTAAAACAAATCTTACTGCTTTATGCAACTTATTTTACTTCTAGGTCATTTTCATTGTGTTGTAGTTTTCAAGTATATTTTCTGAGGCCTTCCTTGTATTACCACTAAGTTGAACGCTGTGTCAAAATGTTTCAGGGGTGTTTGTTTTTTTTTTCCTTCCTCCCTGCAGGAAGGAAAAGTGATCCTGTACAAATACTTCTCTAAAACAAAAGTAGTACAAAAATTTAAATAGAACCAGAGTTATTTTTTGTGGTGGTTATGGATATTCTTGTTAATTTTCATAGTGTTAGGTGCAAAAAGAGAGTAATACAATTTTCCAGACCATCTGTAAGTAAATGTAGAATCATGTACGATGTTTCTTGAAAAAAGGTTATGAATGTGAGTTGTATCTTAAGGATTCTGAGCTTCAGTTACTTGGCTGAAACTGTAATGAAACTGTTAATGAAACTGAATTTTGGATTCCAAAACCTACTGATACGCGAAATGAACATGAAGGTATAACGTAGAGAAACTTCTGTATGATATTACTTATATATACTTCTCTTTGTCTTGCAGCTTTAGGTGAAAAAATTGTGAGAGACATCCGACCAGGAGCTGCCTTTGAACCTACGTATATTTATAGACTTTTGACAGTTATCAAGTCAAGTCTGTCAGAAAAGGTGTGGCTTACAAGTCTCTTCTGTAATTGCATCACAAGAGAGTCACTATATTTAAAACAATGTAAACGCCATACATACATCAGTTTCTGTGCCTAGATATCATCAAAGTCAACTCCTTGGTAGTTAGTTATAATTAAGCTAGATTTAAATTGTAGGAAGATGTTCATAAGAAGTTTAGCAATTTGGTGTTTCAGAACAATGAAAAAATTAGAACAGAAAAACTTCTCGTTCCATAGGGAAGATACTATGTTGATTCGTATTTAAGAAATAATCAGTTGTTCATTTCTGCTTGGGCTTCAGCATGGAATAATGGAAGTTCCAGTGAGGCTTAAAAATACCATTTCAGGTTTAGTTGCAATTTGAAAAAAAGATAATGGTTCGAGCCATCTTTTGATTTAGGCTTGGTTTGTCTGCAACTTTTGGTATTACTTCTAAAGGAAATTGCAGAAATATTATAAACTAGCATGTTAAATATGTATCAAAAAGAATGAAAAAATGCTTGTATCTAGGTGAAGCTTATGTATGTACTCACTGTCACGGTAAGTAAATCAATTAACATGTTGGTTCTTTTTGAAATAAAAATGAGGGGCTGTTACAACAAAATGAAAACTTTGACTTTGCACTTTAGACTCAGTAGTTGATAAATTTTAATGGGAAAGCCAGATATTCAATGTCTCCTGTATACTGTTAAGTTGAAAATATGAAAATGCCATACAAATAATGGATTTTTTTTTTTTAGGGCAGACAAGAGGATGCTGAAGAATACTTAGGATTTATTCTCAATGGACTACATGAAGAAATGCTGACCCTAAAGAAACTTCTCTCTCCACATAATGAAAGTTAGTTTTTTTTCTGTAGCAAACTTCATTTCATTCAAATATTTGTCAGTAAAGATGTTTGCCATCTTTTTGTGCTAGTTTTGTAATACTGAGAAATGTTTGGATTAGCAGTTGAGATAGGTTTAGAATGCTACATTTTCAAGAGTCATCATATGTGTTTCAAAAATAATACTTTGCTGAAGTCTGCCCAAAGGATAAAGTAAGTCTATCCTGTTTATAAAAACCGAAATGCTGCACTGTATTTGTAAAAAGCATTATGCTTCTGTAGATAACTGAGTGACATCTGATAACACAATGTGTACCCAGCCCTCCTGAACATGAAATTTCTGTATTACAAATTTTTACTGAGTTCAACTGAACATTACTTGAGGCTAACTCAAGTTGGTTGGCCTTGTCTTAGGCATAGGTATGTTTCTCTGCCATTCATAATATCTGCAGTGTCAGTTGTTCACTGGGATTTTGGCTCTCTCCATAGAAGTACAAAAATACACTTGTGTATTTTGTCACTAATCTTCAAACCACTGTTGATTAAGATCTCTTTTTGGAAGTGCAGTTTTCTAGACTGACGGCTAATTTATATCTAATTTAAAACAGAACATATTCTATGACTTAAAAAGTCTTATTGACACAGGCGGAGACAAGTTTTCTTTGAAAGAAGTGTTAGGATTTGTACACAGCCTAAAATGCCATTTCATTTTACAGTGGCTTTATGTCTGGGTCCTCTATTAAAAATGAAACAAAACACTGTTAGCCAAGTAGAGAGTTTAGATCACCAGCTACCAATTTCTCTTTAGCAACGTAATTTTTTTATGATATAAAATGATCATTCCATATTTTGTAGTTTAACTGTGTGCAGTTTATAGCCTCCTGACTTTGGCTTTCACAAAGAAAATATTTGCTAAGTCTTGGGTTCCCTGTAAAATACCTGTGCAGAAAGGGAGTTGTATTTAATAATAGCATAATTATGCTTCCAGAATAACACTTGACTTTCTAATTTTCTAACCAATAAATTTATAACTAAAATATATCAAGCTTTGTTAGAAAATTGTATCTGTTTACTTACACTCATCAGTGAGCTGTTTTCTGTTCATGTATAGATAAGTCCAGCTGTGAGGGAACCAGAAATATACTAATTCTCATTTTCCTTTTCAAATCTATGGTCTGTGAAATCTATGAAAAATATTTTATCTTCTGAAAAAGTTCCTATCTTCCTTTTAAGTTCTTCACTTAGATGTAGGTTTATTTGCAAAATATATATATATATATATATATTCTTCCCTTTAAGAACTCACAGTTTCCAATGGCCCTGAGGCTCAGACTGTTCATGAAGAAGAGGAGCAAGATGAACAAGGAGAAGGCAGTGAGGATGAATGGGAGCAAGTGGGACCTCGCAACAAGTCATCAGTCACTAGACAGGCTGACTTCGTTCAGACTCCAATTACTGATATTTTTGGTGGTCACATAAGGTACAGTATTTGTTAGCAAAAGATGTTGAGACTGTAGGGTGCTTTGCATTCTCAAATAACTTCTTCCTTGTTGTGTTTTTCACAGTAGTTGGGTAGAAGAAATTTAAACATTCATCTCTCCCAGCAGGAGCAAACTGTTGTGCCGTGAAGCATTTGTTATGCAAGTGAGGGTTCAGAAGATGAACCAGAATGATCAAAAGATTGCTCTAAATGGTTCTGTGATTTGTTGAAGAGTATGAATCTTTTCTAAGCAACTTAAATGAACTGGTCGTTCAGGGAACAAAACTCCTCAATTATATATAGAGGAGGAGTTTGAAATGTGTGCTTTGTGTAGTCATATTAATATCTAAAAATTCCAAAGAACTTTACAGCTGCCTAATTTTTATGAACTCTGAGGAGTCTTTCCTCAGAGTAGAAGGGGATAGCGAGATTTGTCAAAAGCTAAATGCAATCAGTAAGAGAATTGAAATATAATCAAGAAATTATTAATTTTTTATTGTTTAGACACGTGCTTCACAGTGGCAGGAAAGTTATGTGTAATAGTTAATAAATCATTAAAGACAGAAGATGTAAATTGCTACAAGATGTTACAGGAATGAAAAGCATGTGGGACATTACTTGTATTCAGGTCTGATACCAGAGGAAGTCAGAAAGTGGATACTGAAAGACTGTTTTTTGGAAAGGATGCCTCATGGCTTGTTTGGAGAAATGTATAATTTAAAATGAAAACAAGGTAAACACTTATTAAAAACATATTTCGAAACAAAAATGTTAGACTTGACAAATTATTTTTATATTGGAGACAGACACTTAATTGCTAGTGTTTGACTCCTTACGTTGCCAGGTATTCAGTTCAGAGGTGTGAATAATGTGGGCTAGTTCCTCCTGCCTGGGAAATACAGTGAAATTATTCTTGAGGGATTTGAGTCAGACAGCTGGCAAATAAAACGATATTTTCCATAAAAATTGGCAGACAGATGTTTGTATGCATTGGAATTCCGTGTTGATGGTATCTTCACGTATCCAAAGTATTGTTAATACCCTTTGGTGTTTTTATCATGGTTGGAGTCCAGATCTCTGTAGGATTCCATCAGTATGTTAAATTATGAATATTTAGGGAATGCTGTCTTCTGTAGAAATCCACAGGAAATGACATAAAATAGAGATGGTACTGAAAAAGGCAAAAAGTTGCACAGAGCGACAGAACCATAAGGTCCGATCTGACATCTGTTGTCTACAGTCACCACACCCATTTTATTTAGCCTCCAAACTAGGTCACACAACTTACCGCAGAAACAGTATCCCATGTTGTGATGTTGGAAGGCTTCCTCCTCGGAGGCTGAGGGTGGAGATAGGAAGAATTGAATACAGAATTGCCAGTAGAAGTCTACCAAAGAAGCATCAAAACTTGGAAAAAATCAAATGTAAAAAGCAGCTAGGAAAACACCGTGTGAATTGGCATTTTCTGGCTTGGGTCAGACTATTAATTGCCTATCTGTGTGTAATCACTTATTTTCTTAAGGCAGTGCGAGGCTTAAATGTAAGCACATAGAAGAGTTCTGTCAGGGTCTGGTTTGTTCTTGTGCAGAGACCCTTTTGATATTTTCACCTCTTGTGAATTTCAAATATTAGTTACACAGGCTAGCTCCCATCCAGTTAGAAGTCTGCTAAATATTTCCATAAATAGCAGCAATTCTTCCCTTCAAATGCACTGTTATTTTAAAAGAAAAATACATATAACGTATTGTGATTTAACCAGGGTAGCAATGAGCAGTGACTGTTTTCATGAAAAAAATGTATCTGGGAACAGTACTGCTAACTGTAGAGTTCTTAGAATGCATGAGATGATGCACTCAAAATGATGGATTTTCCCTTGATCAACTGAAATTTCTAATTATTCTGATCACTAATTTTATCTATGGAAAACTAAATTCCATCAAAGTTTTGCTGTCAGATCCATTTCTGCATTTTGAAGAAATGTTGCCATCTCATTTCATATGACTTAAAAACAAACACAATATTATCTTTTCAGACATTATTAATGAAGTCTTTAATCTATGGACTTGAAAACAGTTGGTTTTGCTAGCAATTTTCTGTTGATTATTGAACTAAATAATGGTTAGCTTAAAAAGGGCCTGGGAAATGTATCCAAAAGCAGCAAGACTTACACAGTGGAGAGTTTGTTTGTTGGAACACTGCTTGCCATGTGTTGAAGGTTTTGTCCTTAAATATAGCCAAGGAGGAAGTGTTGGACTGAAATAAAGATGCCACTGTTTTTCATAGGCTCTCTTCCCTCTGAAGAATATACGTTTGCCAATATAAAGATGCATTGGCTTTCTGTTACTGCGTTAGGGCTTTGCCTGAATCAAAAGGGGTCTTTTGACAGGAATTTGCAGTAGAGGCAAAAAACCTATATGTTACTGTTTAATATATTTTGCAAAGAAATTTCATCATGGCTACATGAATTATGATGATGTTAATTATCTCACTACTTTCAGGCTTAGTGTGGCACTATAATAAACTGAACAATATCATAAACAAATAATTTCTTTAGTATAAAACAAACAGATGGGACTTTTTAATGTAAGTACTGCTTTCAAAATAAAATAAATTCTTGAGCCATGTTTGATGGGCTTCAGGAAATCAGGAAGAGTCCACTCAGTGCAGTGATGACGTGGTTGAAGAGCGTACTGTCTCATGGCACGAAACAATTAGCACCAAGCCAGATTACTTACAGGTTCCAACTGAATGTACTGAGGAAAAAAAAAAAAAAAAACAACTGGAAATGTGTTCCCATGCCCTAGGTCACTACCAGTACCGGTTCTGCAGAAGTCTCCAGTTTTTGTACAAAAGAGTATGTGGACAAAGTCTGGACACAGAAAATGATGGGAGGAAAAGGAAACTCCGGTCCTTGACAGAACATAGTTTATATTTCCTATGGCAAGATCTAAACAAACCAATTTATAATCAGTATGAAATTGGACTTAGTGAAGTAGCTGAAAAAAACGTGTTTTTATTGCAGAATTTGGACTTGGTTGTAATTTTTTACAGCAAAATGTAGGTTAGGTAAGGATTAGTATTTTGCATTTCTGAATATTTCAAAAGCATAACTTCAGAAATCTGATGTGAATGATCTTTAAATGGTAGGAATCATGGTTTTGGATTTACATACAAGCGTTCTGTGCCTCCCTGCATAATGAGCTGGGTTCCAAACATACTTGCCAAAAGTAGGTATGTTTCACAGAGCAGAAATATTTTTGTGGTTGGCAGTGTAGAAACATACTTTAGTGGCCAAGGTAGGAATACAATTAGGTATAGTTTGGACTTTATTTTAAAGCTCTGTGTTTTACAATTTTTACAAAAATCTAACTATAGCCCTGTGGTATCTTACCTGCTTTTTTAATGTAAACTCTTCCCACTCCTGAGACTTTTTTTTTAACCTAAATCATACTTGGCTGTGCTTTGCTATGAAACACAAGTGTTTTTGTTTCCAGCTCAGAATAAAATGGTAGAACTGTCTGAAGGCTCAAGATGCAATTCAGTAGAATTGATCATAAATGTTTTAATGTCTGATACTTTGTCTTTTGGTCCTAATTTGTGATAGATTATTTTCCTTTCCTATATCCATATTTCACGTTTACATGGGAGAGAAAAAAATTGTCCTGAGTTGAATCTTTTTAAATGTGTGATCAAGAATTTCTACATTTCTCTTTAGATATCTGTTTTAATATATAACTTATAATAATAACTGTTTTAATCCTTGCATAAAGAAAACAATTCATATGTAATTCCAGCTAGTATACTCTAAGGGGGTGTGAAAGTCATTTTACTTGCATTAACGTGGATTTAAGTTGTTGAAACTTATGCTTAAGCTTTGTATTTGCTTGTTTTGTTTTGGTTAGACTATTAATTGAGTTACCAAGGTAGACTTTGATCCATTTTAACTTAAAAATTTGTTGAAAATTACTTTGCTTTTTTACATTTTTTTTTTTTCTGTAGATCTGTTGTTTACCAGCAGAGTTCCAAAGAGTCTGCTACACTGCAACCTTTCTTCACCCTACAACTGGATATCCAGTCTGACAAGATACGGACGGTTCAGGATGCATTGGAAAGTTTGGTGGCAAGAGAGTCTGTGCAGGGTTATACCACAAAAACCAAGCAAGAGGTGTGTTTTGTTGACCCCTTTTTACAGTCAAATATTAAACTTTTTTTTCAAGGGTTTTTATTCAGCTCTTGGTTTACAAATAGTTACTTGAACACTATTCCTTATGTTAATAAAAGAGGTACTAACCTTTTTGGTGTCCTCCAGCAGTAAAACGTAATACATTTGAATACATACAGTGAAAGTCATTCAAGGAAGAGAACTAACTCTTGAGCAAAACTGTGCCTGTAAATTGGTATGTTTTCTGAGTTGGCGTAGTAATTGGTTGAAGATTTTACTTGAGTATACATTAAATTAACAGGGTAAACTGTGATAATAATATGTACTATTCTAAGCAAAATGCCTTTAGCTGATCTTAACATAGTGATTCCTAGGATTTGCCAGGTGTTCTTGCTAAAGGAGCAGCTCTTCAGATAATTGCTTGAAAGTGCACCGTAATGTTAGGAAGAACGCTCTGGTAGCAGTACATTTGCGTCGTTGTCTGCGTTGCTATCCCTGATGGGCTTTTATTTACACATTTAACTTACAGATCAAAAACGAAACTAGTTGTCAATGGCTGGTTTGGTAGAGGCCCATGCAGAACCTCTCTAAAACACACAATGGTCATTATCATTGTCTGGAATCATGATCTAAAATCTTTCAATAGCCAATAGAACTGCTCGAGTGTCCATGACAACTGTGTAGTTGCTTGGTTTGCTGTAGGAATTTTGCAGGAATACTATATTCATTTTTAGGTAATCAGCTGAACAAGAATATTCTTCACAGCTGGGGAATATCCAGAAGAGAGCAGACAGTGAATGGCAGGCTAAAAGTTCTGGTACAAAAGGAAAGAATAAGGGGCAGGAGCTGTTCAACTTCAAGAAGAAACTATATGGAAGTAGAGGGATGAAACTGGATTTAAGACATGGCAAAGGCTGCTCTAAAAAGGAAGAGACTAATTATTCTGTGATACTTGATCAGGAAATAGGAACCTGGCTGAGCTTGCCTGAGGTGCTTGTGGAGTTGTCATTGCTACTTAAGGTTAGAGAAACGCCAGTCAGGATTTATATGAACTGTACCATTGAATTAGAGGGGATGGACTGGAGGACCTTAGGAGATCTCCAAGCCCTGTGATTTTCTGTCACTTGGAGGACCAAGATGTTTTGTTCTGCGCCCTCACTGTGCTGGGTCAGGCTGGGCTGGAGCAAACTTTCCCTCCTTTTTTTCTTTTTGCTTCTGTATAGCTTTTGTTGGTTTTGTTTTGTTTTGTTTGAGGAGAAGGAGAGAGAGTGATAGTGGTGCAGTTTACCTGCCCTGTAGGTTGAAGCCACCGGACTCATGCAGCTCTGCTGATTGCTTATCATAGTTCTCAAATAATACCGTATGTAAAAGGAATAATCGCTTGAGATACAGAGTAATAAATTAAAATTATTTCCTTAGTGTCCTACTTGTTACAGGATGCATTACTAAAGAACCACATCTCTGTTGTGCATGGATTGATCAGATGACAATTTTTCATACATTTTTTGTAATTGCTTTCAGTAGGCCAGGATGGAAAGAGACTCATCAATTGCAGTAGATCTGTCTGGAATTTTATTTCTGTACCTGTTAGTTTTCTAAACATGCCAAATTAAAATAGGGTCAGATTAAGGGAGGATGGATTACTTTATTTGAAAACCTGAGGGTGGACAGCTGAAATTTGTCTGCTTTGTATGCTCAGTAGGAGTGAGTGAGTGTTAGTGAACATTTATTTCTCTGGTTGTCTTCCAAGGAGAAGAAACATTTGCAATGCATACTCATCAAAATTTACATCAATTTTGTTTTGCTTTTTTTTTTTTTTTCTTACTGCAGATAGTATTAACTTTGTTCCTGACAACCCAGTGCTCAATTACAAGGTTTGCAATAAATAGGTGTTCAGTTTAGGTGCTGGAGGTTTGGTCTGCTTTATATTTTAGAATCTGAATGGAAATACAAGCATTCATAATGTCTTTTAGGTCTTTTTTTTTTTTTTTTTTTTTTTTTCTAAAAGAAATTCAAGTCAAAATAGCTGCTCTTGCATTACAAATTGTAGAGAAAACACTGAACACGTTGACTTTTAGGACTCTGCAGACAGTAAGTTTCTAAATGTGTTGCAAAGAAGCATTTCATCCTCATTTTCCAGATGGGGAACTCAGGAACTTTTGCTAAAGCTAAAAATCCTATTGTATTATTTCAATTTTTTAATTGTTTTCTGTTTGTTTTTAATCTGAATTGTATTCTTTACAAGTTCTGGGAATAAGCAATATATATGAAAAGAATAATCTTCCACATATGTGAATGACTTCTCTTACAGTTTGATTTTTTGAGTCATTAGAGCTAATTTTGAATTTTATGTGTGTATTAATATAAACAGGAAATCACTCAGTAAGTTGCAGTTGAGCTGGGAATAAATAGGGTAGTTTACACAGATGTTTAAAATGAAATGCCATTCTCTTGCTGTTTATGCCTCTCTGGTTCTTTGTGGTCAAGCAGATCAGTTTCTGAAATCTTGAACATTTCAACAGTGAACATATATATTTGAAAAGCTTAATTTTTAACCTCATTGGAGTGATTTTTTTCTTATTCGCAGACCTGTTCACGTTTTCCTACCAGAAGTGAATCTTCTTGAGTAGCAAAGTAGCCTTGTTTCATTTACTTTTCCAGGTTACCTTCCTCAAACTCCTTAGGAGGAGTCTTCACATCCCCTGGAGCTCTCAAGCTGCTCCTTGAGGCTCATACAAATATTTTCTTAGGACTCTGACTCATGTTCACTAAACACACATTTGTGGCAGTATTTGCTGGTGGTGTTGCTGCCAGGAATCGGGGCCCCTAGCAGTGTCAGTACAGCAGAGTGCGTGCCTGCTCCCCAGCTGCTTCTCTCTAGCCTGGCACAGGCACACACAGCTGCTTTGATCTGCGATCTAACCCGATGTGCTGGAGGAGGTGGCACAGCTGAAGGGCAGGCATCTGGTCCCATACACCAGCTGGGTTACTGGGAGTGGAGAATGGCAACTGCTGAAACCACTGCAGTGACGTTCTTCAGCATCCTCCTGTTTTGGGGCTGGGCTGGGGCCTGAGAAGTGTTTTTTTTTTTTTTTCCCACAAAACTGAATTAAAGATTTGAGAAGACTAAATTCCAGGAAAATCTTGAAGTAGTGTTAACTGTGTGAATCGATTGCATATTATTTTCTAAATATAAAACCTATCCAGATTTGCTCCCTATAAACAGGAGCCACTCTGTGCTAAGATTCATGATACATGCATGCTCCCTTCAGTTCATGGGAGAATTGTGTGAACCTCTTCTTGTCACCTTCCCTTTCACAGTCTGCCTTACAGCTTCTTTCTCTGCTTATTATTCCTGGAAGATGGACAGGTGGGCACCAGCAGGCACTTACTTGAGTGGAAAAGAACAGGGCTCTGTTTGGCTTGCTGGTTAAAAAAAAAACAACAAAAAACCAACAACGAAAAGCACAAAATAAAACCTCTCTTAAAGCTCAGAAGCTGCCACTGTTGCCAGTGGTTAGAATGAGTTTTGGATGCAGGAAGGTGTATTTTGAACCTTTAGGATGTAGGTAAAATTTTACAGTTTCTAGAGACTATTTCTGTTTCAAATGTCAAATTATTTCTTGTAAATCGGATTAGCTCAAATCCACGAGGAAGTCAAGTGCCCTACAAAATCTGCTTGCTTCAGCATCGTAAGAGGCCTAAGTTTTAATGGTCAGGCTTGGAAAAGTGATAGCTTTTCCGCATTAATTTCTGTTCCACATTCAGTAGCAGGATTTGTTGGAATACAACATGCTGATTTATCATAAAGACCATGAAAGTGGAGTTTCTCAATCAGAAAATTCAGGAAAAAAAAAAAAAAAAACTAAAGCCATTACCTGGAGATTTGTTTTTTACTTCAGAATTTCTAGGAAGGCAAAAAAATTTTCTTCTGAGTCCAGTTTTACGTTTCCAGACAGTAACTTTGTGGGTGTCTTGGCTAAAGATCTGGTATGCTTCAAGATTTTAAACTGCAGTTTTTATTATAAGTTAATAAATAAGCTGTATTATATTATGTAGACTTTTGTGCTAATGTATTTCAAATTAAATACAAATTTTAAAGGAGTTGAGCAGTCAACAGGAATCAGTTTTTCTTCATCTTTTTGTATTTTTAGGTGGAAATCAGTCGAAGAGTGACACTAGAAGAACTCCCCCCTGTTCTTGTTTTACACCTCAAGCGGTTTGTATATGAGAAGACTGGTGGATGTCAGAAGCTTATCAAGAATATTGAGTATCCTGTTGATCTGGAAATTAGTAAAGGTAAAATTTTTTGAACAGAAATTCCTTCTTTTTTTGGAAAGAATAGTGTTAAATTCTCTTTTTGTTACCTGTGTTTTTCTTTTTTGCTCACAGATCTGTGCGTAAGATTTCTTTTCCATGAAGGGTATTGCCACATAGAAACTTTATTAATTTGCATGAATGTCTTGCATGCTTTTTTTTTTTCCCCTCTCTAAAGAGAATATGTGTAAGCTTCTGGATTCAGTCTTGCTGATTCTGACATAGCCTGCAACACAGTTTGGGCTACCACTGTGCAGTGGTGAAAGATTTTACCACCTTTGCCACATCCTAGGCATTGAATTACCTGAAAAAGAGTTTCCTGCAGATGTAAGGAGTAAGGTTGTAGGCTGAGGACAAACAGTGGAAATGACCCTGTTCAACAAGGGCTATTTCCCTACCGAAGGCCATTGTCAACTAATACTGGATAATTCTATGTCAGATTTCACTCAGAATTGGCAAGTTGTTGTAATAAATTGTGGCTGATGGAAGGAAATAGGTACTTTATGGAAAATACAGCCTGAAGACAGACTAGTAAGCAGTAGTTTAGAGGTTAAATGATAAAGATCTGCCTTTTAATAAATATTTTGAGATGTTGATATTTATGAACTGCGAGAACTTGCAAGTAATCTAGCCTCTGAAGCTTGCAACATTAAATGCATTTTGTTTTGATCTAACAAGATGACTGTTAGCCATCCAGACTAGATAGGGAAAAAAAATAAGATTAATGATAATTAATCATTACTAATGATCTCAAGTTGGATAACATACTTTGTCAGATAGTAACATGCTTTTGTTTTCCGTAATATTTAATTTTAAAATGTCTTAATGGGTATTTGTAGAACTAATCTACAGCTGCCATGACAGGTGGTTCTAAGGTGACTTGGAATCAGAAATGGATTTCCTCATTTTCTGACAGAGTGGAAGGAAGAAAATGTCTAACCCGATCTCTTGCCTGTTTATTTCTTTTCATTTTTTCATGGTAGTTTTAAGCCTTCCGTGAATCCTAGGTTTCAGCAAACCTCAAAATTCATTGCTTTCATTGCCAGGTATCAGAATCTTGAACATCTTTAAAAATCACAGGACACAGTTAAAAACTTTCTCCATTATGCTGGTGTTGGTTTCTCTGTTTTTAGAAATAATTGATGTCTGTTGAAACTGAATTTCCACACTTGCTAATTACTGTCTTTGACTTTTTTCCCTCCTCTAGAGCTACTGTCTCCCGGTGTGAAAAGTAAAATTTTTAAAGGCCAAAGAACCTACCGGCTCTTTGCAGGTATGTTATCTGAAATTATCTGTGCGCCTCTCGTTCCTATATTGCAAATACAAATTCTGCGTATAGAATTCTAGAAATGCTGGAGTTTTCTGGATAAAGTAATAGTTTCTTTTCAGTTACACTGAAATAACTTGGGAATATCAAGTTCTCTTAGGGTTTTTTTTTTCTGTGCATATACACATATAATGCTATATATTTATATATCTGACTTTTCCAGCTTGAAACTCTTACAAAAAGAGTTCTGTAGCAGATCCATCCTGAAAAATATCACCAAAAGTTGAAATACAGCTGTAACATGGTTGTGCCTAAAATACACCACAGGTTTTCAGAATAATGTTTTAAATGTCTATTGAAATAGCAGTTTAAATGCTGGCCTTGCGTCCCATTCAACCCTCAAGATGAGTATTGCTGGCAGTGTATGAATAGCATGCTGTAGGTAGAAAAATTTATCTTGGAGGCAATGATGATTTTTGTGTGAAGAAATGATGTTTTTAAGAGAGTCTGCGATGTATACGGAATACCTAAATTGGTAGTTAAGATTGGAAGCTCATGTAAGAACTCAGAAGCAGCATTTTAATATTGAACAAAACAGTCTCTGGGCAGTAATGGCTTTCCTGCAGTTTAACACTCCTACACAGTTTACGATCTGCACCTGCTTATTTGTGTTGGCATCAAGAGAACATAATAAATGGGAAAACCAGAGGTTTTAACTTTCATGTCACCAAATCTGTGCCAGTACTGGTGGCCTTATGTGACTTGTTGGTTTGGATCCTGTTTTTGGCAGTGTAAATTTTTTTATTGGTAATAGATTTCATGGGACAAGTTTGGAGATGATATTTAAATGGTTCAAAGAAAAGTCATCTTGTCTGGGGCCCCCAGCACAAGGAGGACATAAAAGTATTAGAAGGAGACCAGAGGAGGGCCACAGACATGATCAAAGGCTGGAGCACCTCTCCTATGGAGACAGACTGAGGGAGCTGGGGTGGTTCAGCATTTATGCACTTTTTTTTTCCTGATTTCTTCTATGGAAAAGTTGAAGTACTTCAGTCTTCTGTCAGTCTAGGACTTCTCATCCACAGAAACTCAGCTAGTTGGATGGTTTTTAAATTATTAAATAAGGCTTTGAAGAATCCACAGATATCACGCAGGATAGTCCTAATTATGTAGTGATAAATTAAATTTTAGAACATGGATAATTTAAGTTGGAGTTGCCATAAAAGGTTTATTTCACAAATTCCCCAGAATTTTAATGTGGTATATTCCGCCTTTTTGCTTTGCTTAATTCACATTACTATAAAATGTTTGGCTGCATACAAGTTAGAAGAAAATCTGAGCAAGTTTGAAGTGTGTTTCTAGGCTGGGAAGACAGTTTGAAAAATGTTTCATAAATATGTACTTTCTCTGTTGTCAAATATGGCAATATTTCTGCCTTCTTGTTTTTGCTTGGTAAGTGTATGGTTAGGGCTTATGTGTTCCTGAAAGAAACTGCTTGCAACTTTATGCATTCTTAGGTTTACACATATAAAAGATTTCTTCCACTTAGAGGTACTGTCTGCACCTAACACCGAGAGCTCAGTATTGAGTTCTGGGTTTGGTTTCTCTAAGGAGAGCTGACATGTACCTTCTGAAAACATTTCAGACGTGAAGATAATTGAGGAGAGAAGACGGTTTTATCCTCTCCTGGAAGTAGTAGTATTCATAGTCAATTAGATATGTTCCATTTACAATTTTAAGGAGATTATTGAGAACCTAGTGTATGGGAAATGTGTAGATTGGTACTTCAACAGAACCTGTTTTCAGAATAAAATTCTAGTTAAGACAAAAGAATCATCCTGGATGAGATAATTGGCTTTATAATAATCAGTGTGATTTGAACAGTGTTGTGTTCTACTGGGAGTTTATTGTCCTCTCATATATCTTTTTTTTTTTTTTTGCATAAAGGAAAACTTTACAGTTGTTTGGCATATCGAATGCTCTATAATCTTGCCTGATTTTTTTAGACTATGTAGTTCTATGTGAGTTTTCTTTTTAATAAGTAGCTTCAAAAAAATATTGTCGTCAGCAGACAGAATGCATAGCTTGTAGTATCTCTTACGCATGGCAGTACCTGTGGGGAGTTGCAAAGAGTTACCTTCTGTTCCAGATGGCCTTTGTGAGGCAAATCCTTCCCAGAAAATCCTCCATTAATTTTTAAAATACACTTTGATGTTTTTCATTCTTAATTTACTTCAGTGTCCTTTAGATTCAGGAGATTTAGTATAGTGGAGAAATGTTTATTAATATTACATAGTATTTTGCATTTTTTCAGGCTGAAGTTAGATTTTGCAAAGACAGTGTTAGTAAGATCTTCCTCTGAATGAATACTGTCATGAAGTGTTCACGTTTGTAAGTGGAGGTTTTGGCTAAAGTTTACCACCAAATGTAAGGAAGCACATAAAGATTCTTGCTTAAGCCAGGTCAAACTACCTGACTAAACCATGAGTATGCTGTGAAGAAAGCAGTACTTGACTTTCTTGATTTCACCTTTCAGGGGATATTTATCTATGTATACCGTGTATGTGCATCATGAATTTCTCTTTGCAGTTGTCTATCATCACGGAAACAGCGCAACTGGTGGCCACTACACTACGGACGTCTTCCAAATTGGTCTAAATGGCTGGTTACGCATCGATGACCAGGCAGTCAAAGTGATCAATCAGTACCAGGTGGTGAAGCCGTCTGCAGAACGCACAGCCTACCTCCTGTACTACCGCCGAGTTGACCTGCTGTGAAACTTCTCCCTTATATGCTGTGTGTGCAAGATACCTGCTTTGTAGAACGCCAACTATCACTAACTTTTTTTCCTCCTGTAAATGCTCTTTTGAGTGAATCTTTTTTTTTTCCCCTTGCAACTATGGGATAGAGTGAAAAAGGAAACTACCTTGGGTTTGTGCACAACATAGTTTGTGTTGACTTTTGACTTTGCAGAATGAAGTCACTTGGTTGAAAGACTCAGTCTCAAGAATCACAAAAATATTAAAAAATTTAAAAAAAAAGAAAAAAAAGAGAAAAAAATCCGAGTTAATGCTGAATCCTAAGATGATAAAAGGGGATTTGCATTTGATTCCCACTTTCTAATTGCGTAGTAGAAGAAAACCCTGCACCAGCAACAGAACTTGTAGATTTCTGTGAAAATGTTTTATCTTTACTTAAGTAAAAAAAAGAAAAAAAGAAAAAAAATAAAAAGCGCTCTCTGCTTCCCCAATAGTTTTTGATAAGTGATAAAATATGAGCCGATGTGTATGAGATGGGAATGGTCCTATGTGCTTCAAAAAATGTACAAACGTACAAAATGCAGAGTTGCTGGTTCCTAATAGGAAGACACATTTTAATAATTGTGCGATGAGAAACTGCTTAAGTACACATTGCAGATCAAATATTTGGAGTTAAGATGTTAGTCTATATAGATGGGTGATTGTAACTTTATTGCTATTAAGAAATTTCAAACTGCATTTATGCTTCTGTGTACATGAAATTAAAAAAAATGGGCAAAATAATTAAGATTGATATTTCTTTAAGTCTGCTTTGTTTAATTTTGCTGTCTGCTCTCCTATAATGTTGAGTTCCTAATTGTACACAGTTTAGTGATATCTAGAAGTATAAAGTTGTCGCCCATCAATAAAAGTCACAAAGTTGGTTTAAGGTGTGTGCGTGTGTGTTTTATTTTTCCTCTAGTTTAAATTCTAGCCTTGGAAGCTCCTGAAACTGGCAACAGAACACTTTTTACAAGGTGGAGATGACGTCCCCAAAATGAAGTGCAGATGCTCTTTGTCTTTTACAGCTTCAGAAATGCTCCCATTTGGCACTGGGATCAAACTGAGCTGTGGGGAGAGAGGAAAAGGGAGAAGAGATCAGTCAGCCTGGAGGAGCTACGAGGCTCCTGCAGGGCCCACGCCTGGGATGCCTGTCCCAGTCCCAGAGCAGATGGGGGGGGGTGACTTCCCTTAGTGCCCAGCACAGATGCTTTGAGGTAATGTGTTTTTTTCTCACTAAAAGAATGTGTTCATTAAAAAACACAGCTGATTTTAACATGCATGGCCAATGTGAGGTTAAAGTTTATATACTTTGATCGAATACACTGCCTTTTTTTTTTTTTCAGAAGGTATTTAGATTTTTTTAAAGTCTTATTTTACTCAAAGCTGTGAAGAAAGTGTAGCTGCATTAATTTTTCAGGAATGATGTTCCAATAAATTTCTTTAGCACTTCTTTAAACTGCCAATTGCATTTAATTTGTATTGTCTGCGTGTCCAGGAGATAGAACGTCTAGGAGATAGGTGCAGGTCTTAGCTGTGTTAGCTTTTTCAAAAGAAGGATGCAGCTCTGTAAATGCCTCAGGTTTCAACACTTGCCCGTTGACACGGGATTCCCTCTTGTGTTCTCTGCCCAAGTAAAACAGCAGTTAGTCACCTTACAAAGGTCTGGGAGTTTATTCATGGCCGCTCCGCGAAAGGAGTACGCTAGAGATGTTAAGTCATGGCTGCAGTTTACAGAATGCCACCACGCAGGGCAGTGGACACGTGGCTCCTGTAGCGGAAACAAAACTCCCGCGACAGTCCCACGTGTTTGAGGAGCAGCGAGGCTGTCCTGGCACGGAGGCTGCTGAGTCAACAGCCTGCCAGTGGTAGGAGCAAGCCGCAGACTTGCTGGAGCAAGCCCTGCTGACTTGCCCTGGGACTTTTCTGTGTTCTCATCGGATGGTGGAGAACTTGGGCTTTCCTGCAGTGAGTCAGTCCTGGAGATGCTGTTCCTGCATAAGGAATGAGCGTGCTGCCCGGGGCCCCTTCCCAGGTTTTGACTCCCATGGGATGCAGCCAGCAGTCAGTAGGAGCGCTCAGCCCCGTGGCTCCAAGTTGGATGATCTTCAGATGGATGTTCTTCACTCGTTTTTAAAAAATTATTAGGTAGTGTTAACTGCATGCCATGCCACAATCCTGAGGATGAGAAAATATTATGGTATTTTCTCAATTGTTCTGGATAGCTGAGTGCATAGTTAGTTGTTTGATCAGCAAATTCTTACTATTTTCTAATCTGAAGGTTGGGTTTGAGATACTCTTCCTGAGTCCCTGCAGCCAGGGGTAGCAAGGGGGCATGCCAGGGGGCTGCTGCTTGCAGAGCTGCCCATCCGGGGAATTACCCTGGAGCTGGTGCTCTGGAGACATTGGTTCTGTGTTAGTTGTTCCAAATAGGAGAGAAACTAAGTTTTTTGAAATCGGTGGAACACGATTACTGTTCTCTGCTCAGCTGTCGTAGTTATTCAAGTCCTGTTTCTTTGCAGCTTAATACCCAGCCTGTGTGGCTGTAGGGTTGGCTTGGAAAAAAATAGGTTGTTCTGTCTCCTGGCCTCCCTGTACGCCTACAGCAGATGGTTATGGCTCTAGCTTTTGCTCTTATAGCTGTATGTGTCCAAAGTGTTGGTTTTGGAAAGAAAAGCTTACAGCTGTATAGAGGCGCTCATCTCGGCAGCTTCTGATACCCTCATTGGGAGCTTTCTGCAAATGTCGTAAACCTCAAATTAAAAGTACCTGTGCAGTACTTTCCTCTGTTACGTCTTTTAAATGAAAACATATTTCTCCAAATGAGACAGAATAATCTTTCTGATTGTGGGTTTAAGCATCTGTATGCACATTATAGCGTCAGTTTGGAGATCATGATCTCTTTCAAAGAGGCTTAAATGTGCAGGCATTTGCAGTTGTGTTGCCTAAAATCTGCTGGGAAAATTGCATGTGGGAGTGTATCGTACCTTAGTTGTCTGTTCTGCAGAAATCATTTTTTTTTCTTGCTGCCAGAAAATAAATGATGTGCATCTGGTATTTAACTGCATCTCAAATGGATTGTGAAAACCGATTCTTTAGGTAACACAGGCTTCCTGTGTGCTTTTTGCCTTTGTGGTGACCTTTTAGAGTAAGAACGACAGCAGCTTCACCAGCTAATTTTTGTCTTGTAGTGCCAGTCATGGCAGCAGAGAAGAAAATGAGCATTTCCCACATCCAAGTATTCCAGCTAAACTTGCAGGTGATCACTAATTGAAATATTACTTGATACCAAGTCCTTGCAGCAAGCATTGTTTTTGACTGGAAGAGGTGATAGGCTGGTGAGTTTTGACCGATGTCAAAAATTACAGGTCCAAGTTTGTGGGTTGGGTGTTAGATATGTTCAGTAGAAACAAATTGGATCCCTTGCCTGATGTACTGCACTAACAGGGGAATTCATAGTGGCAAGGGGTTTTCTAACAAAAAACTTAATATTTATAAAGGTCTCATCACCTATGGGTGGGTTTGTAATAAAAGTATATTAAAAATACAGGGGTAATAAAATGTTTTTTTTTTTTTATTTTTTATTTTTTATTTTGGGGAATAATACTTCTGCTCATAAGAACAATCCATTAAATATTTTTGCTGTCAGGTGGTTTTTGGTGTTCAGACACAAGGTTCTGCATTCCTTTGTACCTGTGGCAGCTCCAGGGCCTTTTCATATGTCCTGTGTTTTCTCCTGCTCAAAAGGAATACAGAAGGGATTTATATCAGAACTTGGATTTTAATATCTTAAAATCTTAAATGTTTATAAGAGACCTGTGTGGGTGTCTTAGAAAAGTTGTCTCCTAACTTCCTTTAAGTGTTAAACAAGTAAATATATTTGGAAAATATTGAAAGGTCAGATAAAGGTGTAAAAGAGGAGCTCCTGTCTTCAGAAATGTTGCAAAATTGCAATACACTCTGAGTCAATTGATTTCATTCAGTTGATATGAGCAGGTTACAAGTGTTGTTAATTATTTTAAAGAAATTGCAATGAGTAATTGCCAGCTTAAAAAGCAAGTGTTGAAATCCTCTCTCATTATGAAATTGAAGTTGTTCAGATGGTATTCATTTCTTCGATTTTCAGTAGGGGTATTACAAATGCACTTGTTGCTACAATCTGTCTTCTGCAGTATATTGCTCAAAAGAGAAAAAAAGTAAAAAGCATGTGGCAAGTCTGACACGAACACACACAACCACATTTTTTTAATATATTAAACTCCTCTCATTGTTCCAAAACAAGGATTTTGCAGCCTTTTGATTGCTCTGTCTGCAATTAGGTAGAGGAGAAAAACCACCAAAACACCCCCCAACCCACATGAATGCACCCTGAATTTGGTGGTTCTTCAATGATTTTTAAACCAGATTTTAAGAAACTAAACCTAGTTTTCAAAACCAGAAACTTTGGCCATGTGTGATGTTAGGAAAATCCTATGCCATAAGCCATTCGTGGGGAAGGATTTGATGGGATGGGAGAGAAAGACTTCCAAAACCAGAAGGTATTTGTGGGTTTTATTCTTCAATTACTTAGGAAAACATACTTCTTTTTAGAGTATCTTTTTTTGGTTATTGCCTACAATAGAAAGCATTTGTGGTCTCTGAGCAACACTTTAAGGCTGAAGGAAGCTGCCAGGTGGGGTAGGGGGGCAAGGGGGACATAGCTGCAACCCCACTCCTGCATGGCCATGCTGGCATCTTCTTCCTTTGCTCCATTGCAATGAGCAGGGAACATGGACTGTGATGCCAAAATGCCTGTGTGGAGCATGGAGGAGACCCCACAGGATGGCCCCCTTCCCTAAAGTTGTTGCAGGACCTGATGCTGTCCCGGCCTTGGGTGAGTGCCTGGGTATGGGCTGGGATGAGAGGTACAGCAAGGCAGCCAGCACCCAGCATTTGTGTGATTTTTAAGGAAAAGCTGTTCTGCTTCAATTTTCCATGAGGAAATTGAAGCATGGAGACCTTATGTGCCTTGCTTCTAATGACGTGACTTGTGCTGATGCAAACGGTGGAAAATACCCTGGTTAACTGGGGAGAGAGGGAAGGAAAATGAGTAAGTTTGGAGGGGTTTTAGAATCACAGAATCATGGAATATCCTGGGTTGGAAGGGACCCACAAGGATCATCAGGTCCAACTCCTGGCTCCACACAGCACCACTCAAAAATCAAACCACACGTCTGAGAGCCTTGTCCAAATGCTTCTTGAACTCTGGCAAGCTCGGTGCTGTGACCACTGCCCTGGGGAGCCTGTCCCAGTGCCCGACCACCCTCTGGGTGCAGAACCTTTCCCTAACCCCCAGCCTGACCCTCCCCTGTCCTAGCTCCATGCCGTTCCCTCAGGTCCTGTCGCTGTCCCGAGAGAGCAGAGCTCAGCGCCTGCCCCTCCGCTCCCCTCGTGAGGGAGCTGCAGGCCGCCATGAGGCCTCCCCTCAGCCTGCTCTGCTCAGGGCTGAACAAACCAAGGCACCTCAGCCACTCCTCATATACCTTCCCCTCCAGACCCTTCACCATCTTTGTAGCCCTCCTTTGGAGGTTCCCTAATAGTTTTATGTCCTTTTTATGTCATGGCACCCAAATCTGCACACAGTGCTCGGGGTGAGGCTGCACTTGACAGAGCAAGCAGGGTCGTGCCTCAGGCACCCCGGGGCTCAGATGGTCCTACTGCTGGCTCACTTCCATCTCGTCATTAACCAGAGCCCCTAAATCCCTTTCTGCAGAGCTTCTGTCCAGCCTCCTGTCCCCCATCTGCATGTACAGCCAGGGTTGGCCTGTCCCGGGCACAGAATCTGACTTCACTCATGTTAAATTTCACACAGGATCTCAGGATCTCCACAGTTTTACACCAGCTGCACCCAGAAAACCTAGCAGGCTGTTCATGGCCGTGCTGCTGCCCTCAGGCACCATGAGGGGACATGGGTGGCGGGGGACCATGGCAGGGGCCCAACAGGCTGGGCTGGAGCGGGGCTGCTGCAGTAGAGGGCAGTGGTGGCACACAATGGCAGGGCTGTCCTGTCACAAACACACTATTCATCTAACCAGCGTGGCTGTGACACGCAATGGATGTTCCCGAGGTGTTAAGTGGTTCATCCAACTGTGTATTTTATTCCACGTTATAGTTGAAGACCCAAGCAATTTGGGAAGAATTTATGTAGCAGACAGAATTTGGCTTCGCCGCTGCACGTGACTGATTCACCTTCTCCACCTGGGGGTAAAATCTCCCAAGTTGAGAGAGCTGGGTGAATATTTCTGAGCTGTTTCAGCCTGCAGTTCTCTGCTGGTCACTTCTAAAAAAAAAAAATAAGGAAAACTGAAAAATCTTTTACAGTGTTTCAGCGTTGTTCATTGCAGATGAGACCAGGAAATGTGGCCAGCTGCGATAACAAGGGGTGGGCCTTTGTAGTTTTCAATTGTTCTTGTTTCATTTGTGTTCAGTGGGGTCAGCAGTGCCTCCCAAATTCAGCAGTTACTTTTCTGAATTTTCTGCTGCTTGTGTGCTCATTTCCTTGTCTTAGTGACCTAAATTTTTGCTTGGGCATTGATGAAACAGCCCAGGCTTTGTGCAGGTTTGTTGTTGTTGAAGTTGTTGTCTTGCAGATCACCATCAGATTAAAAGTTTTGCGAAATGTTTGTTATTACAAAAAGGAGGAAAAACTGCTGCAAATGAACCCAGGAAATTGCAGCCCAGGCTGCCTCAAACCAGGAGAGAAGCAAGAGAGAACAAACTGGGGTTCACGGTGCCAAATATTAGTGCTGTTTGGGAGTAAATCCATACCTGCATGGCTTTCACTGCAGCGATTCAGGGTCCCCGTGCAGTTGCTCCCCCTGTGCTGGAGCAGCCTCCCTGTGTCCAGCAGCATCCTCAGCCTGCGGGAGGCAGGACGGGTGACCCACAAGGCACGGGGTGCTCACGGCTTCTGCTTTTCTCGTGGTACGTAACTATGGCTGAGTTTCTCTCAGTTATCTCTCATTACTGGTTTCCTTCATCCACATTATTCTGCTTGTGCTCCTCAGATCTGGAGAAGAATGATAAATGTGAGTTAGTACCACGGTTTTGGGTCTCTTGCCCAGATCTTCACTTTGCCCCTGCTCATCAATGGTGCCGTTATTACTGAGCTTATATTTGAATAAGAAATAAAGGGGAATTTAGTTTAGGTTGAAAATCAAGACATGCTGTCTGCATGTTCAATTAGGGATGACTAGTGAAATCTGTGTTTCTTCCTATGCATTGGCTATTACATTAAAAGCTTTCTCTCCTAATATGTACTTACATATGCAGCCTGCTTTATGTGGCTTTTACCACATATGAAATCGAGACGTTATAATCAGGGCAGTAATAACGCTGAATGATTAAAAGTAACCTGATTGTTTTGGCTTTGGTCGCATTTATGACCTGAAACTGCTGACTTGAAACAAAACAAGATGAATAAAAAGCCTCATTCTAGGCTGTGCTCATCCCTGAACAAAACCGTGCACAGTGAAACTGTGCTGGAATATATTAAAAATAAAATAAAATAAAAATCAAATCTTTGTAAGGCAGCAGAGTTGATGGAGGATTTAGACAGCTCTGACCAACCTATGAGGAATAATTTCCCATAGGAACGTTTGTGGAGATTACAAAATACCAAGTTTCTCAGGAAGCTGGAAATAATTTGTATGCTGGTACGTGAGATGTTAAATGAGCTATTCCAAGTTTCTGGTAACTGGAGTGAAAATCACCTTGGGGAACCCATGAGTCAGTGCTGCAGAGCTGCCCTGGGGACAGCCTTCATCTTGGATGGAGGAGCGAGAGAATGGGAAGGATGCAGTGATTTCAAGGTACAGCAGCACAGAGCCTTGTCCAGCCCAGTTTTGTGCTGTCTTTGAATTGCCTCCGTTTGTGGCAGCATCTCAGCCCTTTTGGAAGCAAGCTGCCCGAATTGCACCAAATCGCTGTGTGCAAAGTAGAAGTGCCTGTTACAAATGAAGCAGCACATACTGTCGGTTCACACACACGGTTTGCATTGAAGTAAATAGAAACTCTGTAAATACATCTGTGGCCAGAAAGGGGATGGTACCAGTGCCAGTAGGGACTGGGACTGAGTGGGTGGACTGGGACTAACTGGGGGGGCTGCATCCACCATGTCCCAGCTGCAACGCAGACCAGAAACGGTGCTGAACATCCCCTAGGTGATGAGAATCTGCTATATCTGCAAAAGTTATCTCAGGAAAAAGGTGAAAGACATTAAATTAGCAGAGATATTATGGGCCTGACTTCAGAGGGTTCATTGCCTTCGCCCTCTGGAGTTGTTCTGTGAGCTGTCAATATTTCTGTTTCGCTTGTGAACAAGTCTGATAAACATTGTCCTGCTTTTTGGGTGCTGCTGGAGTTGAAGCAAGCCACTTAGTGGCAGAATACCTTGCAAGCGTCCTTCTTGTAAACAGTAAATAAAATAGTTTGCTGTTTGGCTTCAAGAAATAAATATTTACTGTTTAGAAGAATGGAAGAACTTTTCTTCCCAAGAACCTTGAAGAGAGGACAGGATGAGATATTAGGAAAAAGTAAAGCTATTTTACTTGGGTGTGCTAAATCCAGGAGACAGGGAAAGCATTGGTTATTGGGTTTGCTGTGGTTTTGAGGCTAAACTGTGAGCTTCACAGGATCAGCCACCACCAGGTAGGAATTGTCCCCATTCTGGTCCATTGCTGGTGTCCCCTGATGTGCAGCCCCACAGGGATGCTGGTGCCTGTGGGTGGTGATGCCCAGACCTGCTCAGCTCACAGCAGCATCCTGCTGCTGCAGCAGAGGTGCTGTAAGACACTCACATAGTTAGTTACTCATGGTACTGCTTTGTGTTTTCCTGTTTGTTTAATAAAGAAAAAAAAAAAAAAAAAAAAAAAAAGATCTTTCAGCTTGTCCTTTGCTCAATCATTTCCTTTTGCAGTGAATCAAACTGTGTTTCAACAGTGCATGTGGGATTGCAACCGCAGGCAAGGGTCTTGCTGCGAAAGCTGGGCTGGGGCTCTTTGGGTGCCGGCCATCCTGCAGGAGAGGTGAGCCTTGCCCGGATGCTTCGCTCACTTTTTATTTTCCTCATTCTCTGTGAGTGCCGGCAGCAGCGTGTGTGTGCAGGGAAGGTCGGTGCTGGGCGAGCTCTGGGAACAAACCGCAGAGGGAAATAAATCTCCCTTTTCCCAGCAAACGCCCAGCTGTGGGACAGAGGGGTGGTGCCGCCAGCTCGGGGACCCCGCTCCTGGCACGGGACATCCCTGAGGCCACCCGTGGGCTTTTCCCATGGAGGGCTGGGAAAGGCTGATCTGGAGACAGCTGGCCCTTGTCCCTTGCAGAAAACCCCTTTTTTGGTTTTCTGCCCTAAAACTCATCGTTGGTCCTCACCCAGCCATCGTGGTCTCCCCATCGCAGCAGGGAGGATGTGCCCACAGCTCAGCCTGAAAGCTGCCTGCGGGGAGAGCAAAGAAAACCCTTTTTATATCCCGGTCTGCTCGCACTCCTTCTCCCGTCTCCTCCTCCTCCTTCACTCCCCCTCCCCGCGTGTTGTGTTACAGCCTTTGGGAGGATGGTCCTAATTTTCCTAGCCCCAATGACTCTTCAAACCGCCGAGAGATCTGAAGCGACACCCCCTCAGCTCCTTGCTCCTGCCTCCTTTTTTGCCATTTTTTTTTTTTAACCAGGCCGATTGCCAAACAGGATGATCCAGAGTTGTCCTCTTTGCCTGGAGAGCATAAATACCACTGGGGAGCTCTGCGAGACCGCAGTTGGTACTAGCTGCTGAGCTGAGACCTTGCATTCCCTGCACCTCCTCGGGCTTATTTCATCCTTTTCCCCCTCCTCATTTAAATAGTTCAGATCTATAATTTATTTTCCACAAGCAGGCTTGGAGGAGCTACAACTTCGTGGGGACTTGGAAGTGCTCGGCAAGGTGAGTGTAAGCTTTGGTCCCGGCTTCTGAAATGTGGTTTGGGTGTGTGTGTATGGGAGAAATGGCTCTGTCAAGTAGGCACAATTTTCGTAACTTCTCCAAATTGCTCCCTGCATGGTATAAAACAGCACAGTGCCCTCTGAGCTGTACTTAGGTGTGCTTTGCAGGGTAACGCAAGGTTAATATGCATTAATCTTGAATGAATGGGAAGAGGTTGCAAGTAGAGGAAGAGTTTGCCACAGATAATTAGGTAGATAACAGATAATTTTTATTTGAAATAATATTTTTAAATTATCCAAGGGATGCTGTAGCAGCCTCTATGAGTTGGCAGCCCAGAGGCATACCTAGTCTGCTCCAGGAAGCCTGTGTTTGTGCAGCTCTGCTCCAAAGTCCTGTCTAGAAGGAATTTCATGGTGTTGTCACATGTTGTGTCTGTTACCAGTGGGTTTTCTGTGTGGTTTTGCATAGAAACTCACCCACTTGAGTTCTGTGGGAAGGACTGTAATGACAGATCCAGATGTTTTTGCCCGTGGCCTCGAAGATGAGGGATCTGTGGTGTGCTCTGTGCAGGCTGTGTTATGTCCTCTGTCAAGGAACCTGTCATCCCACTTCTCTTTTGAAGCCAGGACAATATTTTAAAGCATGAAATGTGTGGATCTCCGTTAAGTGGATGACCTGGGATGCAATGCATGGAGCACACTGTGGCTTTGTTGTGACTGCTTTGCACAGGTTAAAAGCTGATCCCAGGCGAACTCCGTGCTGCTTTGCTATTTCAGATGCTCTGCTGGCATCCCGTGTAAACTTTGCATTTCCCTGCAGTGCCAGCTTGCCCCAAGCATAATTCCACAGGTGCTGGGGAAGGTGCTGCAGGTTTTGGCTGCAGATATTACTCATAATGAGGAGTAGAGACGCACTTGTGTGCTTCCCCAGGGAGGTAGCTAAAGATCAACAGCCACACGGTGCTAAGGGAAGCAAGGACGTAAGGAAATAGAGAAGGTAGCACTGTATGCCAGCCTCCCAACGCTGCCAGCCCTTCTGCTTTCTGTGACATGCAGGCACTGTCCCCAGGCTGCGGAAATAGCTTTCTAAAAATAATCTTTTCCAAAGTCCAGCGCTGCTTTTTAACATCCTCAGACCCCAGAAGAAGGCCTCCCCTTTGTCCCCAGCCCGGCTGTGCCTTGCAGCGTATTCCGGAGTCGCTTTCTGCCGACTCACTGATTTCTGATTGCTCCCAGATGTTTACCTGGCACCAGCATCAGGGGCCTGATGCATTTAAAGGGAGGACGTGCTAATGCTTCTCTCGAACTTTTGAAAACAACAACAGAGACTTGCTCAGCTGACTGTCAGCTGATAATTCTCCTTGAATAATGTCAAATCCCATCTCAAATATGCTTTCAATCTTCCCTAATGAGGAGCTTCGAGTGCAGCCCCCGAGGCTGTGCCCCAGCTCTGCAGGGCACTTGAGCTGGCTGAGCTCTAACACATGGCCCAGTATTTTGTTGCACCTGGGCATGAGGATATTAGGGGAGGCAAGCAGATGGACATCTGAAATCAATAAGAGCTTTCTGAAATGTGAGCATCTATCTGCTGCTTCCAATTAATCTCTGGGAGGGGAGCTCTTTGCTCCCTGTCCCGCTCCCATCACGTCACCCTTCCTTTGGATGCTCGCTGCTGAGCGCTCCCCACCTGGACCCAAAGCAGGGGAAGGGGCTTGAACCCCTGAAGTGGAAGAAACACTAAAATTACCTAATTTTAGAGAGGTGCAAAACACTCCTGAGCTTGCAAGGGAGATAGAGGGAGGACCATCCCGGGACATAATGCACCATCTGTTGCAGGGCTCTGGCCGGCGGTCGAAGCCAGACGCGTTGGCTTGGTCGCGGAGCCGTGAGTGGGGCAGATCCTCTGGGCTTTCCCGATGGCACAGCTGATTTTTCAAGCTGCACTTTCTGTAAGTTCAGTGTTTGCCTTAGATGGGTGGTGGATACGGGCTCCTATTTAGCGGAGGGCACCCAGCCAAATGAAGGGGTACAACTGCAGCCTATGTTGTCCGTCTGTTTCTGCCCGCTCTACCTACAGGGCAGGCTGCAGTTAAAATTGCTCACGCTAAATGGCCGCATTGTGAAGGGCTGTGGCAGCGCATCTATTTTTAAACTCTTAGGGAAGTGCCTCAAAGTAGGAATTGTTGCCTGAATTTGGGTCAGACAGTCTACAAAAGCAACAGCTCGTTTTGCCTCCCCTGCCTCTCTTTAGCAGGGTTAGAAAGTTGGGCTCCTGCTCTGGGGGAGGCAGATGCCAGCAAACAGGGCTGGGAAGAGGATGAGGTTACAGCAGTGTTTGTCCCCAGGCAACCAAGAGCCCTGTCTTTCAGGTGTGCCCGGGGCTGAGGACAAGGCACGTGTGTTCAGCTTGCTCTGCAGAGCAGGGAATAATGAGCAGCCGTTACCTTAAACTTAACAAATTATATCCCCGCATTCTACCAAGGCAAAGGCTTAATGCTCTGCCTGGAGTGAGACAGACAGCAGCTGGTTTTCATTCTGCCTTATTACAGTAAGAAGCCCCGAATGGGGACTTTTGCTTTTTTGTGTAGACACCCTACACTTTTTTCCAGGTTTCCTGGTGGGAATTTTGGGGGCTCCCAGCCTCTGCAAAGCACTGTTGTGCTTGCCGCTCCCCTCTGCAGATGCTGTTGGTTCTGGGGAACAGGGATTTGGGACTTTATATTTGAGAAGCTTTTCCAGCTGGGAGCTGGAAGGCTCTTCCCTGCTTTGGCCAGCTTCCGACTCGTCCTGTCTCACTGTGTCCAGCCCCCGTGTCGCAGGGCTGAAGCTTTCCAAATAGCTCGTGCTGATCTGCGGCTTGTTTCCTGTGTAGGTATGCTTTTAGCATCATTTTTTTAACAGCGTTGTCAAAACTAAATCCTAACCTCATGTTAATGGCAGAGATGGGGAAGCTTTATTCCAAACTATAGCCTTAAGGAGAGAGATTTTGTACTTGCACCGTCTGCATGGATATTTATTGCCTCTTATGGGTTGACTCTGTTCTGGTGGCTCTTGGATCCCGCCTAAAGAGGACTAGATGCTGCAGAGCCCTGCAGCAGCCTGTGTTCCTTTCCCTGAACAACTCACGATCCAAATAAAGCCAGCCGAGACGCACAAGGCTCGTTGGACTGAGAGGTCAGGGAGAGGGGGGAGAGGAAGGAAGGAATTGCTAGGAAATAGCAGGTGGAGCAGGAGCAGCATGGAGCAAACGCCTCGCAGGGAGGGGACGGGGATTAAGTGCAGCCATGCAAATGACCAAAACGAGATCATCTCTGAGTGGGTCAGCCCTTGAAGTTGGTGCCCAGTGAGAGTGCCTGGGAACACCTAATCTTCTGGCCGGGGGAGGCCGGGTGCTCCGGATCCTCTCCTCGCCTGCCATAATTCATCTGCCTGGCCGTGCTCCCACCCACCGTAAGGCGGTGGGGCAGCGTCAGCGAGAACACCCCAGTGCGTCATTAGCCAGCAGGAATTTTGATTGTTCGATGTTACGATGACATTTCACATAAACAGCCGCCTTCACTGAGTCTGGCAGCTGCTCGCCTGGATGTCTATTGGCAGAGCAGGGCCTCTGAAATAGCTCCCGCTCATGCCTGACCTCGGCGATCTGGCTTGCTGGGAATTTTACTTTCCCTTTTATTCATATCCGTTCTCTACTTTAACAACCCTCTGGGGGAAAGTAGCTTCAAATGGCTTCCTCTCCCATTTTTAAGGGACACAGGTGGGATTATTCAGAGCTGCTGGGCATTGCTGGGTGACACCTGCACCCCTGGCACCCTCGGTGCAGAAGGCACCCATCACCATGCTCAGCTAATTCTCACTCCTAGCCCAGTGCCAGTGGAGCTCCCTGGTGTAATAAGCTGAGTCCCCATCATCCGAGGTTAGTGCTCAGGTCTTCCCATCCTTGCGGGGAACAGTAACAGCTTAGGCTTTAAGAAACGTTCATTTTCAAGCAAAAATCTAGGTTGTGTGACTTCCTTCGTGGGGATCGTACTTGCCAAGAGCTTCTCTGGCACTGCTCTCACTGCCTGTTTCTTCCCCAAATCCAGACCTGTGCTGAGCCATAGGAGTCCCCGAAAGGAAACCCTACTCTTGTCTTCATCGTTCCTTCTGCCATCTGTAGAGGAGGAGCCATGAATCCCGCCCTGCCCTGGATCCTGCCTCTTGGATGTGTACTGCTCCTGGCCACTGCAGCCCAATGCTTCGTCTTGACCAACTCGAGTCACCTGGAGAGAATCTTGAGTAAATATCAGGATGGGGAAGCTCACTCCAGATCCAAGAGAGCCATTTTATTTTCGGACAGACAGGAGATATTGATGCTCCACAATAAATTAAGAGGTCAAGTGTATCCATCAGCCTCTAATATGGAATATATGGTGAGTACAGCTTCTGATACCTAGCTTAATTTTTACTTTAAAAAAATACAATTTTTTCCTTATGGTGCAAGAAGTGCAGCAAATTTCCTCTAAAGTAAGTTTTTCTCAAGAGGTTTCCTGGAGCAGTTTAATACCAGAGTGAACGACGCTTCAGATCATTGGACTGTTTTGGTTGGAAAGGGCCACTAATGGGTCATCTAGTCCATCCGCTGCATAGCTTCAGGACTGGTTCCATTATTCATAAACGAGCGTCTGGCTCAGCCCTGGACACATCTCCAGTGATGGCAATTCCACAGCCTGCCTCAGCAGGTTCTTCCATTACTTTAATGTCATAAAAGCATCAAATTTTCCCTAGTGTTTAACCCATGTTTTCCCTGTCACAGCTTTCATACCCTTCTGGTAGTGTTTTGGGATGACACAGTCTGCTCAGGGAAACCTCTGATGGTTGCCATCAGCTACCACCCAGCACAGCAGATAGCACCTGCCCTTTCGTTATATGCTGATCACCAGAGATTATCAGTGTGATGTCCATGACAGTGCTGGGAATCTGCTCAGCTCCTTAGACAAGCCGGGCCCAAGGAATGTGGCTCTATCTGCAGAGAAGTTCAGTCCCTGGAAATTGCTGGAAAGGCTCTGGGGAGTTCAGAGGTGGATGGGTCAGTGCTATTGGCTTTCTTCAGCTCAGGAAACCAAAATAAAAGTTTGGTCAATGTATTCCCCCACTTCAGAGGGAGAACTTAAAAGTATTGGTATGAAATATGCCTTTACCATCAACAATTCAGATGAATAGTTTTTCTTCACCTGATGCCAGAGACCCTACTTGGAGCTATTTTTGACAAGCCTTCAAAATATTGTGGGGCCAGAAAATGATGTAGGCAAATAATTTTTTTGTGTCTTTTCCCAGTGTGCAAATATAGTTATGACTGAAACTAGCCTGACTTCAACTGTGTGCTCTTGCTGACAGATTCGATGACTAATGATTTGTTAAGACTGCGTTTAAAAGGGTAGAAGGAATAGTACACTGAATGTAACAGAAAATCGTTTGCCAGCTGTGCTGAAATGAATACTGCAAATGGAAAATTCTGCCTTTTGTGATTGCAGGGGAAAGGAAAAGGGAAGGGAGAGCACAGGACAGTAAGGAAGGACAATCGTTCTTCAGTTGCATCCTCCTTGCACTCACACTGCTGGTGTTGCATCCCATTTCTGTCAGAAAGCACATGCCTTTCTAAGAACCAGTGCTTTGTATCTCTCTTTCTCAGCGGGCTCTCATTCTCCTGCGGGCAGCCTGTATGATGCTGCCAGGGAAGAAATGATTTGATTAATTTCCAGAGAGTAAACACAAAGCATGAGAAAGCCAAATGTGTTTTGGTTGGCTCTGAGGATCTGAGAGGGCTGCAGTTGTGGACTGTCCACTGGCCGACTGCTATTTATGCTTGCAGCGTGGTTGCGCTTTTATGTTTGTCTTTGCTCAGTGTGCTTTTCTAGTGGTTTTCTGGGCGATTGAGGGCAAATGAAAGGGCCTTATATGCTGCGAAGAAAGAAGCTGAGTATAAGATGGTGCTACTTGGAAAGGCTATAATCAGTCTTTCATGTATTCATGTTTACCCAATATTACTTGGAAATGCAGTGTGTATTCTGAACATGAATTTCACTTTAATCCTTTGTTCTGCATAGGACATTTCTCATTTGGACTTGTTTAAGAGGATGGTCTGTCTTCAGTACTGTACATAAACTTTTCTCTTTTCCTTTGGTGCCAAGTGGGGAGCGTCACAGGCGACGTGTGGCACTAATTTGCGGATAAGGAGGTAGAACATGTGTTCTTGGCCACCAGCCTCCAAACCCTGCCTTGTGAATGTCCTCTCTCCCAGCTCCATATCTGATGTACTTAAGTGATCTAGAGCAGAAAAGGCAGCTGATATATACCAGGAAAAAGAGACATTTATCTACTACAGCATGAACTTTAGTCAGTAAAGGCTATTAATAAGAAAGCAATAGCACAGTGAGTATCATGACTTACCTGGAGATCAAAAGAATTGCTGCGTATGCATGTAGGATAAAGGTAAAGTGAAGAAAGAAACAGTTTTGCTGCTGGGTTTGTATAATTAATTGAAAATTAGCACATATATTGACTATTAATGGAAAATGAATTACAGACTCTGACATAGACCAGGCATGAGCATTATCTTCCTGATGAAGTTGCTCATATACAGAATCTCCTTAACCCTATAGCAGCTTTATGACTGGCACTTTCATTCTGCATATAAGTATACAACAGCAGTCATGGCAGTGGGCAAGAGCCAAGACCAAAACAAACTCTTTCTTAATGAGCAAAGAGTAAAAAAGAACATAAAAGTTTCTAAGGCATCTTGACCTTTTTAAGATGGCTTAGTCAGATGGCTTTCAGCAGTGACGAAAGGCAGAAATCCTTCCTCTTGCGGAGGCTCAAAGACAGATGGATGAAACAAAATTGTTCTCAGTAAGGACTGCAGGAAGGAAAATAGTTTGTTTTCATGTATGAGGTATCCATCCTTCCTCTGAACTGTAGGGTGTTGACTCTTCTTGTTGGGATGGGATAGTGTTTCTGTGTGGATTAGCCAAGCACTTCCAAGCTTCTGCCAGCTCTTGCCAGTCCTGGACTCTCATGCCACTTGTAAGAGTAAACTGCCAGCACTGCAAGAAGTCTAAGCTGGGGAGAAAAATAAGAGAGGTGAATTAAGATAGCATACTTGTAGTGTGTAAACCTACAAGCTAGTTAGGCTGAGTATATAACTCCTTGTGGGATATTGTCTTATTAAATCTGTACCTACAATTTACATTGTACGATTTGTATGCCATCTGTATATTTTTCATGTACAGAGTGTACTCTATTTTGAAAGGCCACTCCAGATTTACAGGGATAAAAAAGGACAGTCCATGTACTAAATTACTTGGAATCCTATATACCCAAAGGCTTTTAAAAACCTCTGCTTGAGAATTCCCTCCAATGTACTAGATGGGTGTTTACATAACAAGGTAGCTGCCTGTCCTTACAGCACTATGATAACAGAGAACATCAGTGTGAAGGAGGGAAATTAGCCTGGTGCTTGGAATACTTTAATGCCATATGCTTTTCGTCCTCCAAACAGTGAGAAGCAGCTTTGCCAGATTGTTAAAGTGGATTTAAGAAACTGAGCGTAGGCATACAATGCCCCTCTGGCTTCAGTAGTCTTCCTAGGTACTGCTTTGAATATTGGCATAAAGAATTCTTGAAAGCATAGCTGGGAAAGTCTGAAATCCTTTTTTTTTTTTTTTTTTTTTTTTTTAATATATATTTATTGCTCTGAAATTATTCCAGGCTCCCAACCACATTAATGTCTGAGGAGAAATAGGCAAATAACTGCTCTAATTTGAATGGGACGGCTTTGTAATCCAACACCTGCAGAAATGAGCTTCTCTACTCATCAAGCACAAAGCCATGCAAAGATGTAGCTCATTCCCAATCGCCCGTTGAGTGCCTTTTGTCCGAGTTCATTTATTTTATCCATAGGCATCAAAGGAAGATGTAACGCACACGTTCACATCAATTTCCATTTAATGGCTCATAATGTCTCTGCATTACATTAGGAGATTTGGAACGTCTCTGCCTTTTGGGCTGCGAGGAATAATGCTCTGCTAGAAAATCAGAAGTACGAGCAGTGCGCGGCGTCTTGGGGGAGTTTCTGTGGCTTATGTGTTGGAGGGGAAGGCGGGCTGTGGCTGGTCCCTGCCTGGTGCAGAAAGTGGGAGACCACAAAAAGCTGTGTGTCTGGGCACAATCGCAATAGTCTGCTGCAAACAGAGGTTTGGAAATGTGTACGTGGTGGGTCAGATACCACGCACCTTCAAGGTGGTGGAGGGCTGAGGTGGAAAATGGTTTAATTCCCTCTGTCAGAGCTGACTCCACTGAGGAAGAACAGCTGATTATGATGTCCAAAGACATCTCTCTCTGGAATGTGAATGGGCTGGAAACACATTGCAAGGCCTCTCTTCTCTTTGGTTTTATTTGAAGAGATGTGCAATAATATTTTAATCCCAGTGAATTCTGCTTAGGACTGTTCTGAATAGACCAGCTTTCAGCAATCACACAATGAATTCAGGGCATTATCTACTGGATCCAGCAAATCTGGCCTTTGAAACAAATACACTCCTGGGCAGTGAAGCCAATGAAGGCTGTTTTCCTATTTGCCATTGTATCGTATTTGAGCTCTCTTTTGGCTTGTAACTGAGTGATTCTCAGTGAGGTCTGATGTATTCCCCTCAATGGCAGTGCTAATTTGTCACTTCTGGCCTCATGCCTGTTTTAACGAGAGTGTTATTGGCTTAACAGCTCTGGGACTTGGCCACCTCTGGAAGTTTGACTGCATCCATTGGTGGACGCAGCAGTTATTCAGGAAGGAGAAGGGGAGGAAGGAGTAAGAGCCTCAGATCCACACTGGCAGAGCAGCTACATAATCATCCCTTGCTTGGGGGATTGGTTCAAAAAACTTCATCTGTGTCCATAGTGGAGGGCAGATGTACATCCACAGCTGGGTCCCAGCTGATGGGAAAGTCAGGAAATGTCCTAATATTAAGGACAATGGATGGAAAAATCATATGTTGGGGCACTTACTGCATATTATGTCTTGCAGATCTCAAATACAGGTGTCATGAATAAGCACTGGGATCTCGTTTTTTTATTATTATTATTTTATTTTTTGTTGACTGGATTAGAAAAACACCTGTCAAGAATGTCTTACTGTATTTTAGGGCGGAGAGTCCAACTGGGTTCTTGAGGTCTTTCCAGGTCTGTTTTCTCTTGACCTATCTGGACCTTCTCTTAAGAAGCATGGCATCAAGGATGAAAAGTGCCTTGTATTTCCATGGCAGGGGGACATCTTGAGAAGCTTGCTCTTAGGTCACAGCACATCATTAAAATGTGCCAACCTCAGAAGGACAGGACAGACCCCAGGAGTGAGCTGTAATGTAGTCTCTTTCTCTACTAATTGCTGTTGATTAGCTCTCTTGATCTAACAAATTTAAGAGGTGAAACTGACCTGTTCTTTTTCTTTCCCTGCCTGTTGCAGACCTGGGATGAAGAGCTGGAAAGATCAGCCCACTCTTGGGCTCAGAAGTGCGTGTGGGAGCATGGGCCAAGTGACCTCATCCGGTCAATTGGACAGAACCTGGCGGTTCACTGGGGCAGGTAAGAGCTGGGAAGCTCCTCACTAATTGCAAAGAACAATTTATGGGCCCTCCCAGCCAGTGTGAAAGGTCTGCCTTGCTACTGATGTAATTCTTTTGGTTTTCTCTTACTGTATTTCCCATAAATATTTACTCAACTCCTAATTTCTCTTTACTGAAACCACTCTGCAGATTTTTATTTTTATTTTTTTATTATTTTCCTGTGGAAGATTTTTAACTGAGAGTTGTTAATCCAGCTAGGAGTGATGAAGTTAATGCTTCCAAATGGATTTGCCTCTCCATCTGATGGTGAAATTTGTTTATTGTTATGCCCCTGTAATCAAGTCTGTTGTAGGCTAAGACTGCTTTATAAAGCAAATATTTTGTATGTGCTCAGCTTCCTTAATGGGTCAAAATGCTGTTATGCTTGTAAATCAGGTAGAACTTGGTTGAAAGCAATGGAAATTTGCTTGTGTGAAATTGGCCTGATATAGAAATTGGGCCCGTTTTTGTTGGCAGAATTAAATAATGATTGGAAAGTCGAGTGGTTAATCCATTGGAAACAAAGTCAAAAGATCAGGCTGTTCTTGGCTCTCCTACAAGCGCTCAAGGTGGCGATGGGTTATTGATGGAGGTAGATCCAATCTTGCTCCCATTGCAATCACTGAGAGGAAAAAGAAATCAGATTAATCTCAGTTTTTTCAGGAACGGGCCATAACTTGATTGCCTCAATTTCCTCTTCTCTGAAATAGGACTCGGAAAGTATTCACTTAATGACATCAGGAGATTAATGTTTTTAAAATACTTCTAATGAATGATTTTTAATGAAGAGTTGGCTGAAAGAACAAACTACAGTTGGTAATGATTTCATTTGTATTTCTGGCTGCCTGCTTCATGTGAGCTGTTGAAAGCAATAAAAAGTAGTGGGTTTGAAGCGCTCTTCTGCTTTTATACAGAGTTTGCAGAGCTCTGTTTGTTCACTGTGTACATAACTTGCAAAATGCAAATGAATTCCTCCGGATAGTTTTAACACTATTCACGTTCCCTCAAACAGCACAAGTAGCTCAGTGCTGCAAGGTCTCGTGCACAGTTTGCACAAAGTACGTGCAGCATGTGCCCGGGGAATTGCTGCAGTGACAGCGTGCAGTGCTCCAAGTGCTCTGCACTAACCCTTGGTGTGATGTGAGTGTGAAAAGCTCACTCGCTTTCAAAGGTCTTACAGTAGGACCTCCTAATGGACTTCCAGATTTAGCAAATTGCCTGGTGGTAAAATAGGTACACGATGGCTTTTGGTTTAAGTTGGTTGGCAAACCTTAACTTCTGTTTACTTTCAAAATACAACTTTCTGCCAAACTAGACGTTTTTTGTAGTTGGGTGGAAAAGCCAGGAGGACATTTCAGGTCAGCAACATTTGAAGAACATGTTAAACCTATAAATAATACATAAAGTCAGACTGGGATGTGAATTTTGGGGAAGAAATCATCTTTAACATTTTCAGTGAGTTTTTTTTCCCCTGATTTTCAGGTCACAATACTGTTGTTTCTGTTTTTTAAGCAACACCTTCTCAATGAGTGGAATTTGCCTTAATAATTTTTTATATAAAATTAGCAATCATGTTAAAAAAATCTGACTTTGCAATTCAATATGTTGGGAGGCTACAGGTGCTGCTTGAAAACTTGTAACAGAGGTTGGTGATCTGAGCTGTGCCTGGCCTTTGCTCCTTCAGGTATCGCTCTCCAGCTTTCCATGTCCAGTCATGGTACGATGAAGTCAAGGACTACACGTACCCGTATCCTCATGAGTGCAACCCGTGGTGCCCAGATAAATGCACTGGCTCCATGTGCACGCATTACACCCAGGTAAGAGATGGATTTGTATTTATCCTCTCTGCAGCCCCTCCACGTCCCATTGTCACTGTAATGTGCCCACAGCTTGCATGTTTACAATTTGTGTATTGCCTTGCAGATCGTCTGGGCCACAACAAACAGGATTGGCTGTGCTGTGAACGTCTGCAAGAGGATGAACGTCTGGGGAGAGATCTGGGAGAACGCTGTCTACCTGGTCTGCAACTACTCACCCAAGTAAGACGGATGGGCTGGGCTCCCTCCAGCTTTCCTAAAACCCTGCGCTGGCAGGTTGCTTAACTAGCCCAGGATCTGGGGAAGAGATTTCAGGCAGTCTAGACTGGTGGTTGTGGCTTTAAATTTTCTCTTTAGACTGCAGCACAGGGCTGGTTCAAGACTTCTGAGCGTTGCCTGGAAAACTGAATGAGGGGCTGGGGCCAGGCCGGAGCTTTGATGTTGCTGCCATGGGAAGGAGGAGCAGGAGATGGCAAGGATGGAGCTGGAGAACGCTGCCAAGCAAGGCTTGCTCTCTCTGCAGCTGGGAGAGGACAGAGCTGGTGATTAACGCTGCTGGCCTCCTTTCCAGCAGTAGCCTCTGTACCCCAGCCCTACTGCTGGCATAGGAGTAGCAGGCTTGCTTACGATTAAAACAGCAAACGAATGAAATAGGGTAATCTCTACATGCAAATGGAATGGCTTAGAGAGCATCTGTTTGTAGGGCAGAACAGCACCAAGAAAAAAGGTGTGTGGGTACAAAGCTGGCAGCCAAACCCAGAACTTTGCAAGGAGCTTGTAGCACGATCTGGGCAGCAGCATCCTGTGGGTGGGTTGTCTAAGCCCCTCTCCCTGTATAAGTTACTGAGCACGTGATGCTCCTGGGGAATTTGGTGAGATTTAATAACCTGCTCCATGCACAGGATTGTGCCATCCCCCATGGAGTGCCCCTCGCAGGCTGGGCTCCTCTGTGCATCATCTGTTCAGGGCTGCTGGATGGAAAAATACCCTATTTCTGCCGTTCCTGCTTAATCTCTTTTCTCTGGCATCTGTGTGCATTGTCCTCATCTAGCCTCATAGGTGGAGACAGCTGAAAGAGCAATAACTAAAGGGTTCAGAGCCATGGACTGAACTGCAGCTCCTTGAACCTCCTCAGCCCCTAATAGTTGCAATAGAGAGGGCCAAAGAGGGCTTTTTGCTTCTGGGTACTTTCTTGAGAAACTGCGGTAACCCATTGATTTACTTCTGTGTACTAAATCACAGTATTTGAAATAGAGTTTAATATAAAGATGATATTGCACACAAATCATTAAGTAAACCCCTAAAATCATCATCTTGGAGGTGAAATGAGAAGGCACGTTTTTGTTACGAGGCTTTCCTGGTCTAGCTGGTTAGTCTTTGCTTAGTTTCTCTGGATGGGGGTGAAGTTTCTGCAGCTTCAGAGGCAAAATTGCTGGCAGGGCTGGGTGAGGAGGAAGCACAAAGTGCTGCTCTGCTTCCCAGATGATCTGGAATTGGGCAGGGGGAGGCATGGATTTCTGCTGTTTGCTGTTTGGAAATGGTTCCAGATGGAAAATAGAGCAGTTTTTAAATGGCAAGAGCCATGCTCCTCCTGCCTGGCCTGTGCAGCTGCATGGGGGGGGGGGGGTTTGCAGAAAATGCTGGGAGACTGGAGGCTTTGATGCCCAATAAAGCTGAAGTCAAGTGTGGGATGGAAAGAAAGGAGACAGGCTTTCTTTTCCACATTTTCCTTTGCAAGTAGAGCAGAAACACTTGTTTTTCCCACACCCATAGTGCTGGTGGTTGAAAGATTTGGGGCCAGGGCTTGGATGGGTATTTGGGTGTCTGACGGGCATACATGTCTCCCATCCTTGCAGGGGCAACTGGATCGGCGAAGCCCCGTACAAGACCGGCCGCCCCTGCTCCGAGTGCCCCCCCAGCTACGGAGGAGGCTGCCAGAACAACCTCTGCTACAAAGGTGTGTGGGGTTTGGGGACGGGATGCTCTGCTTCCAGCACCCTCCTGCCTGGGGGAGAAGCTGGAGCGAGCTTTCACCTGGAAACTTTTAATTGGAAGCAGTCACAGCTTTCAATTACCCACCCTTACTATTTAGACATCGCAGTGTAATGGTAAATCACCGGCTGTGGCTGACACCTCAGAAAGGCTCTGAGGTGTTTAAAGTTCCCAGCTCGCATTCAGCGTGAAAATGTGAGCAAGCGCTGGGATGGAGGGAAGTGGCTCGGCGTTTGCATGGGTTTGGCTAGGGACCTGGGGCGGGATTTCGGTGGCTGGCCCTGTCCTCGCAGGGTTTGTTTGGGAAGGGAATGTTCTCCAGCGCTTACCGGAGGCAACGTGGGTGGGCAGAGCTTGGCCGCCCACCCCGCTCCTTCAGGGGCCAGGGATGCAGTGCTTTCCTCTCTTTTTTTTTTTTCTTCTTTTTTTTTTTTTTTTCTCCTCCCCACCTTGGTTTTCATGGCTGCCAAACAAACACAGCGATTCGTGTCTCTTGGAGGAGAGGAGGAGCTCTCTTGGAATAGTTTGATGGACAGAGAGTGAAAAATATTTTTATTGCTGTGAAATGTCCAATGAAGCAGCGCTGCTCCCATAGCATGCAGGATTTTCGTGTGTCATGCATCAAGGGACTTTTTTTTTTTTTTTTTTTTTTTTTTTTTCCCCATGTGTTTTCCTTCATGAAGAACTGGGATTTCAGAAACAGGCAAGCTCTCTGGAGGCTTGCCCAGAGCAGAAGCTTATGTTGCTGCATTTATCACTTTTTGCTTGGGGTTGGGGGGAGCCCTTGGGGAGCAGGTGGGAGCTGGAGGGCTCCCTTTCTCCCTGCTTTTTTTTTCCTCAAAGCCCCCACAGAGCCACCATCCATCGCCCCCTCCCCTTTGCTAAGGACAAAAGCAGGGTCAGGTTTTGTGGAAGACCAGCTGAGCAGAATTAATTTTGCTGGCATTGTTTCCCAAATCCCTCTGCCTGGCTGCATCAGCGGCTCGTTCTGCAGGGGCCGGGGGGGCACTGCAGGAGCCTTACCAAAGGAGCAGTTGAAACCGTGCTGATGGGGGGCGGTTTGCAGAGCAGAAAAGTGTTAGCCACCTTCCCAAATGCTAGGAGCCCTCTTTTTGCAAGATGTTCAACACTCTTGTTCATTAATTAGTGGAGATCATTTCACACCTTTATTGCAAGATGTTATAAATGCCACTTCACGCAGAGCTCGCTGGAGGAGCACATCTCCTCTCCTGGTGCTGTACCTGCAATGGTCCTGCGCTGTATTTAACTTCTGTTTTTACGTTTCCCACTGTTTAAAAGCAGATCCTTGTTGAACCAAATCTTCTCCCTCCAAAAAGAAACCTGACTTCCTTGTTGATGTGAACTCTGTAATTATTTTTAATCCTCCTTTCTAACAAGATTACCGTTACGAGGACACCTTCATCACTGAGACAGATGAGACTAACGAAGTGGAGACTCCACAAATTTCAGAGCAGAAACCCGTGTGGTTCCACCCTCCAGAGAACAAGCCCAGCAAACCTGTCAAGCCCAAGAAAACCTCCCCAGAGACCTATATGAGTAAGGCAGCCCCTTTCTTTTTTTTTCTACCAAAAACAGGGAGCAAAGCTTTTAAAAGCCCCTTGTGCCTTCTGCATGTAAATCTGCAATACCTATCAGTTCTTTTAAGTCTGCCCTTTAAGACATCTTAAGGAAGTACCAATGAACTGAAGGCCCCCAGGTCACTAGTCAGTTTAGGAAATATTGGTTTGGTTTCCCATTTAAAAGTCTCTAAATTCAGCAGTTTACCCTCTTTGCATCTTTTCTGGGGATTTTGATTGGTTTCCTTTTTATGTCTTGCTTGGGAAGCTTTCTGAAGTTGTTTGTGGAGTTGGTAGTATTTCCTTGGTTGTTTTCTAATCACTGTTAATTAAAAGAGTTATTCTGAAAACAAGGCGAGGCAAGCAAATGCATCCTTTTCAAGTTTATCTACTAACATCTTGCGAGTCTGTAATTAAATTGAGAATGAGAGCTCTGACTGCAGACCTCAGGCTGTAAATCAAAGCCTTTGGCTGTCAAAAGTTTCTTCCCTGTTAATATTTCCAAAGACACCTGTCTTGGGCAAACAGTTCAAGAGGCAACAGCTCCAGGCTGCTTGGTCTGCAATAAGATTTTATCTTACTGCACTAAAGACCTCCAGGAAAGATGTATAGCTGCTGCCCATTGCTGCAGCCCATGAGCAGGCAGTGGCTGTCTCTTTCATCTTACAGCATAGCTTTATTTTCACTTTTTTTTTTTCCTTCTTCCAGCACAAGTCATTACCTGTGAGACCAAGATGAGAGACAAATGCAGAGGCTCAACATGCAACAGGTAATGTTTTATTGATACCTCTTGGATCAGTGGAGGAAAAAGTGGTCTCAAAATTGGCAGGTTCTTGCAAACAAGGTGTAGTCTGTACTATATAAATTTTTGCAACTATCTAGGCAGGTGTCTTCGCAAAAAGCCTTCATTTCTCTCAGTTCAAAGCCTTCAGCCAAGCCTAGCAGTAAGGTGACTCAGATTTTTTTTTTATGCAGCTATCATGACCCACAGTTCCAGGTGTCCAGAATCATTTAATAAATCTTGGCAGAGTCACTTCTGAGCCCTTCTTATGCATTCCACCACTGTCCAAGCCAGACCAATAATTCATGGCTTGTCCCTTCCCAGGCAGTCAAGAACTTCTGGTTAAGGCTTCTGCAAAGAACGGGACAGTTTATCACTTGGAGAAAAAACAAATCCACAGAATCTAAATATTGGTCGGGTTTTTAAGGAGGGTGGAGAAACTGTCTTAAAAAGTAGCTATTTTGCAATCTTGTTTTTAAATTGGAAGAGTTACGTGAAATGAATGGAATGACTATTAAAAGAAATAGAGTCAAAGTCTGTTTTTCTTGAATTGTTTTTTCGCCACTCTCAAAGATATGTATCTTTACTAGGTATTTGTGCCCAGCTGGCTGCTTGTACAGTAAGGGAAAGATCTTTGGAACATTTTATTATGAGAGTGTAAGTACCTTTTAATAGCTCATAGATGCAATTTGTGGGGAGTTAGTGGTAATAACAGAATGGGAAATGCCAACAATTCTAGTGTAATTTGGCTTTCCATATTCTCCAGTTGGAGTGCTGTAAACGGGTGCTAATAGAGATTATCTGTATTTTCCTCATATTAGCGATGGAAAAAGAAGCAGTCTGGAAAGGCAAAAGGATTCCAGACTTGATTTTGTCATAAATGCCCTTAATGTGCAATAAAACCCATGGAAAGTGAGGGATAGGGATCAATAGACAGTCCTTATAAAGTGTTCCTCTTTAGTGTGGGCAACTGTCATGCTGAACAGAAACTTCATACTACAAACACTGTAAAAATGTTGTAACTAAATACTTTGGGAAGATTTGTTGGATCTTGAACTAGCACAATAATTTACAAACAAAGCATGGCACTGTTTTCCAAAAACTCCTGTTGGAGTGAAGGAAGGTTGAAGATGAAAAGGTATTTGTGTAAAGCATGTTTGCTTCCCCATTCTTGCTCCTTGTGTGTGACTACATCGCCCATGATACATTTTTGCCCTGCAACTTCTGTGATTGCAGACAGCCTCCTCCTCCAAGTGGTTTCAGCAGAAATATTTTTGGGTTTGAATATTCTGTTGAGAACTGGAAATATTTCATACTGATTGTTAATTTCCAAAGCTACTTTTTATTTTTGTCTTTTTTTTTTTTTTTTTTCCTAAATTATATCTAAGTGTATGGCTATGTTACTTAAAAAAAAAAAAAAGTTTGTCATTCAACCAAGCAGTGCTTAAAATAATAGTAATAATAACAGAAGAGTAAGGTTATATTGGGAGAGTAAGATTTAACAGCTAGATTCCAAAGGGGTGTATTCAGTTTATTTTCCATTTGGCATTTTGGTGGTGGTTCATTTCTTCATTGTTTTTTTGCACAGCGGTTGCTCAGTGCTGTTCTCTGAATGAGATTTTTTTCACATACTGTTTGTTGTGCTCTTCTCAGTCATCAAGCATATGTCGTGCTGCAATTCATTACGGCATCCTGGACAATAAAGGAGGACTGGTGGATATCACGAGGAAGGGGAGGACACCAGCTTTTGTGAAGTCTACCAGGAATGGTGTGGAGTCTTTCAGGTACTACCTCTGTGAAAAAAAAATATGTTTATATTTGCTTTAAATATATGCAGATGTTCAGTCATCTTTGTTACTCGTATATAGACATAGTGATTCAAGTAATTTTTGTATGGTTATTTTTTTAATATATATTTTTTCTTGTTTTGTAGGAAAAGTAAACCTTCAAATGCATTCATGGTTTCTAAAGTCACAAGTAAGTTTTAAGTTTGTAAAGTTGAGAAGAAACCATTGTTGCTAGAGTTTTATGAGATGCTTGAAAACATCATTCCATGCAGTGCTCTTTTTCATTTTATGTGATCATGTCCAATGGCCCTGTACCACTGGTCTTGGAAAGTACAGAGCTATGTGTCTGATACAAAAAAATCACTGTTTTGTGGGTCAGCTGCTTTTCTCTTCTGAAAGCTTTGACCTTTTGAAGACCACCTTGTAGTAAGGCAGCAGGACTTCTGTGGGAGAGCTGCTCAGCCCCTTCCTGGGTGCATGCTGCTGGTAAAGGAGTGAGTGGCTTTCATCCTGGATGCCCTCACCTGGACGTGGGTCTCGCCAGGGGTGCTGCATGCCTGTGACTTTTATTTTCTGTAGCTGCCTGGCTGTATTGTCTAGTAATTTCCTTCTCTGTATTTATTTCCACAGCACAGACACTGGATTGCTACACCACAGTAGCGGAGCTGTGCCAGTTCAAGAAACCCGCGACCCATTGCCCAAGGTAACTGCGTGCCTCGAGCAAATTTGTGCTCAGCTTAAATCTGAACTGCACAGGGCAGGGACAAGAGGAGGAGGGATGCTGAGAGCCCCAAATCTGAGAGCTTTTGGGAACGGTGTGCTTCCTTCTGCCACGGTGCTATTCCCCCAAGTGTGTTTTCAGCATGGGCAGGCACATGCGCACTGTGGTGGAAAACATGTTGAGTTTTTGGGCTGCTACAGTAATACAGAAGTCAGGCTATGCAATTGTGTTTCAGTGAGCCCCTGTCTGGAGTGCTGAAAGCTGCCTTGTGCAGGTGTCAGTCACAGTAGAGGACAGGGGCACAAATTCATGCAAATCATAATGTGCACAGCATTCTGCAAGAATATAAATGCTTCCCTCTGAAAAAGTCATAAAAGACTAATCACTCTTTTACTGGTCTAAACCCCTGTGTTTGCAGTTCTGTAGTAACTACCAAAAGTCATCTGAGGGGAACAAGTAATTAGATTCACCATTGCCACCTGCAGACCAGATGCAGGCACTTGAAATCTCCGAAGAATGCAGCTTGCTTTCCTGTTGAACCCTGATATAGAGAATAAATCTGAATAAATTGTTTTCTAGGATTTATTGTCCAGCCCACTGTAAAGACGAGCCATCGTACTGGGCACCGGTGTTTGGCACAAACATCTATGCAGATGTGAGTATGCTCCTTTCCCTGATGACCCTGTGTAACATGATGTCTGTATTGCAGAGCGGGGTTTACTCTGTGGTTTAGGAAGGGATTAAAACTCCCCGTGACCACTGCAGTGTGGGGTTGGGGTAGACGGGGATGAAGGAATAAGTGGCACCAACAATGTGCAGCAGTGATGGACAACGGGCTGGGGTTGATGGGCTTGGGGAGCCCCTCCAGTTTCTGGTGCTGACTTCTTCTGGACTTTGGTGGGTCCCTTAATTTCCCTGTGCCTTAGGGGCAATGGATGTGAGACAGTAGTAATGCTTGCTCGCCTTGGTTTGGAGATCTACAGATGAACACCAAAGGGCTTATATTATATACGCTGCATATACAACCACACTATGTTTTTGGCAGAAAGAGCCTGTCTTCTCCCTCCCCTCTCCTCTTTCTGGGAGCTGAACAGTGTTTTTGAGCAATTGGGACACAGCATGGAGCAGTGGAAAGAAAACATGCGAGTTGGTTTTATCGGTTTGTTTTTCTAAACTCTGCTCATGGGGATGAGCAGAGACTTGATGCTAAAACTAGGCAGAGAGTCATTTTCTTGAAATCTCTTAATATTAGGCCTCTAAAAACAGGGTTTCAACATTTTTCCATTTGTGGGTGCCTCCTTTTTTTTTGCTGTTGAAGATTGTCTTTGGAAATGCCAGCTCTCCTGGTCTGGTGTCTAGCCTGTAGGAACGTGCTTTGGGGCTGACGCTGGGTCCCAGTGAGTGCCTGCACCCCCAGCTTGGTGGAGCTTTGCAGACTCCTGAGAAAAACGTCCTGGGGAAATCATACAACAGTTTGGGGAAAGCCATTGAGAAAAGTGATCTTTAAGTAATTATTTTTTATTTTACTTGGGACCATTAATTAATATTTATTTAATTTTAAATAGAGACACAAACAAGTTAGCCTAGACAAGCTCATATGCAAATCCATCGCACAGCTGTTGCCCCGTGGTATCTGCCTCTGTGCGTGCTCTGACCTGCAGGAAATGGGAAATAGTTTTCCTTTTCTTTTACTGAAGACAAAACTACCTCAGATTACTCCTGAATGGGGTTTGCAATTACAAGGTTTTAGGTGAGGACCAGCATCCTGGGCTGGCACTGCTTTCTATTTGTACTGACGCAAAAGGATTAGTGTCCTTTAATGAAGGACAAGCTCCATTTCCTACCGTCCCCTCTGGTTATTGTGTTTCATAAACTGGGGTATGGACCATGATTTGGGAGGGAAAAATAAAAGAAAAAGTTTTTGGCCACCTCCTAGAGGACTTGATTAACCTTTTTCTGGGATACTGTGCTAAGGTGTGCTGCTGCAGGTCTAATAGGGAAAACACTTTGGATTTTAGCAGAATGAGTAGTTAGTAGGAAAATAGATAAAAGCAGGGGGAAAAAGGAGTTTAAGGAGGGTGTGAAATATGTTGCAAAAGAGAAGACATTGACGCTGATGAATGCTCAGGCTGGAAAGCTGACCATATAAACAGGCGTGATATGCAGGGAGAATTTGAGCAATGCCTTTTTCCACTGGGCATGAACTATGCAGGATGCCCTCTGGGAGGGGATGCTGTGAATTAACCCGGGCCTGCAGCTGTGAAATAAGGCAGAAAATGAGCTGGATGAGACAAGTGTGAGTCTTCTGGGAGGGTTGCATGGCTACACATCTAGAGTGTAGGGTCTTTGTGCCCCTGGGGGAATTTTGCCTCAACTGTGTCTTCTTCAGTAAGTGATCTAAAAGAAAATGGCCTCTTAGCAAACTTGCCAATGCATTGATTTGCTAAATGCTCTGACAGCTAAGGAGTCCACAGTCCAAGAAGTGGTGACAAAAATGCTTGGCTAGTCGAGGGAAGTGTGTTTAGAATAGGTGAGAAATGGGTGGACTGATGTGTCCAAGAAGCTGGGGTACTTGGGAGCAGTGGCAGAATGACACCACCACAGAAATCCAGCCGAGGCACAGCAGTCAGAACCGCAAAGTGTTCGTGGAACAGGGATATAGAGGAGCCTTGAAATCTGGAATAAATGAACAAAATGCACTCAAACATGCCATGGGAAAAGTTCATGCCCAAATCCCAGGTCTACCCACTGAATGGCATCCTCCCAGGGCTGAAATTAGTGGCGACAAGCAGCCTGCTGGGGAACAGAAAATCTTGCTCATGTTCCCATGTGGCTTTATGGGTCGGTAGGGATCTCTGCATTATAATCATCAGTAATGTCACTGAAGATGGTGGGAGTGTCCTTGGAAAACACAGAGGTACATAGACGTACCAGCAGTAGTGGGACACTCAGAATTCCTTCTCTGGTTCAATTACTTTTGACCTCACATGGTCAACCTCACGGCGAGGTTTCTGAACTGGAAAAATGAGAGAAAAAAATGTCTCTGAACACATGACTGTGATGTGAAGGTAGCTCAGCTATTGCTGATGTGAACAGAGACAGATCTGGGGGATGCTGGAGCTGTGTGAACACTTAGGGATCTTTATCAAGGCTGTAGAAAAGCTTTTACATTTTGCAAGTAGCTGTCACTTGCCTGGCTCTTAGTGTGCAACACTGCAAGGGAAACACTTCCTCCTCCTATGGAGCTAGGAGAGGAAACGGCTCTCTGCTCTTCAGATAAGGTCCTTTATCCACAACTGCGCTGCAATTAGTTGAGGAAGGACAGTTCCCTTAACGAAGGAGACCTTTATCATCAGAGTAAACCGGGCTGGGTGGCTCAGCCCTCACGAGATAGGAACTTAATGATTAAACCAGTCACACTAATGAAGAAATTATGGGTGATTAAATTCATAGTCACGGATCGTTGCTAATGGCCCACTATAAAAAAGTGTTGTCATTTTATTGGGGTATGCCTCAGAGTCCACTTCATCAGGAAATGCTCTCAGAGCATCCCAAGAGACCTGTATGGTGCTGAGGCAGACGTGAAGGGGCTACGCCATGGAAAGCCATTGAATTGTCTGGGCAGCTGCTCTGCTTCGGAGTTCAAGGGGAATGGCCTTGATTCTTGAAATGTCTCATCTTCCAAAAGCTCTGTGAGCAATTCATCAAAGCAAAGCTTGGACTGTGATAGAAGAAGGCAGTAATCCAATGGAGTGATGGGGGAAGATTTGGGTAAGGCAATAAAAAGCCTTCTGGTCAAAGCTTTCAGTAAGCAGCAGAACAGCAAGTCCTGGAAAAAACAGGAATGCCTTGAGAAGAACATCGTTTAGGATGTCTCCCAGTGGAGAGTGTTGCAAATTGATTCAGGACAGTTTAATTTTATGAGCCAATTTTAGATTTACAGATTTCCCACTGCATAGTAGGGCAAATTCACAGCGTATCTTCCAAACAGAGCGTTCCCTTGCCCTTATATAGAAGCAAAATACCAAATTGGCTCTCAAAACCCGGGGAGCTGCCAAGAGATAGGCGATCCAAAGTGATAAATATATAGGGGACAAGGCAAACCTGCCATATATGGCTGTAAGAAGGAAACAGCACGATCTGTATTGTACGTACACGATGGGAATGTTTGCCCTTGGCACTGGTTTTGTAGTAGTTTGGGTTTTAGCCACCAGGGAGTTTATGGGGCTGGGATTTTCACCTGCTGCAGTTCCCTGCGCAAAGCTGATTTCTGTTTGTTGCTGTTCCAGCTTGCTGTATGTAAATCCTTTAGAGGGTTGATGGCCAAGTTTATACTATGCTTAAGCCTCCTCTGCTTTTGCTCTGTTTCCTGGATGCTTCGAGAGCTTAGTCATCATTTGTCAGTGTTTTGTGTTCCTCTGGCTCTTCTGACTCTGCACATCAAGGAGAACAGGGTAACAGTGATGTGCAATGGAGAAGCTTTCGTTTTTTTCAGAAGTGTTAATCTCTCTCTGCACTCAGTGTAGTCTTACAGGGTAATGGGCTATCTGACTGCCCCAAAGCGACACCACTCTCAGGGTGCAGTCCTCCTGTTCTGTTTTTTTTTTGTTTTGTTTTGTTTTGTTTTGTTTTTTTTCCTTGACAGGAGCATGTGAACTCTCCCAGATAGGTGGTGGCCATTTAGCTTAAATCAGGAAAAACATCTGCTCTGCAAGCAGCTGGGTGAATAAGCTTTGCCACAGTGGCTGGTCACTAGCAAAAAGTTTGCACCACCATGGTTTCTCTGTTCAGTGGAACAGCTGCTTGTCTGTTGTGGCAGTGCTGGGTCTTACAGCCATCTCACTCTGCATTTGATTCCTGGGCTTATGACACCCCCAAATCTGGTCCATGACTGTCCCCAGTGTTTCATAGCTCTTTGACTCCACTCTCTTATATTCTCTGGTTGTTGATTTTTTTTCTTGATTCTGATGGAGACGGTAAATCTCCAGATGTAAAATACAGATGTGTTGTAAGTCAAAATAAATCAATATTTTTCAGAGCTCCAGTATCTGCAAAAGTGCGGTGCATGCAGGAGTCATTCCAGATGAAGAAGGTGGTTTTGTGGACGTGATGCCTGTAGAAAAGAAGAAAATTTATGTTGGCTCCTTAAAGAATGGAGTCCAGTCTGAGAGGTGGGATATTTTTCTTATACTTTCCTCTTATTCTTGATTTTAAGTTCAGTTGTGCATCAAAGTCAGCAGTTATCAGCTAGAAAGGTTGGTGAGTTGGAAATATAAGACTTAACAGTGTCAGCATGAATTCCAAGATGCAAGCAAATAGAGCGTGTTGTCCTGCTCTTATCTTCCACAACTCAGTAGCTGCTTTCAGATCAGTGTGAAAGGTATGGAACACCATTAAGATATTGTTTTAAAGAGTTGAATCCGTATTAAAACATTTTGCTGTATGCATATATCATTAAAAATCCACGATTGTAATTAGTACAGCAATTATTATTGGATAATGTTTCGGAATTTAATGAAGGAGAAAATTCCCAAACTTGCTTGTCTGAAAGATAAACATGGGTATATCTGTAGCTTTCAGTCTGGTTTGAGGTTTAATTAGATTTCCATTGAATTCTGGTGTGTAGGATGTGTTTGTACTCATTAATTATTTTTCTCTATTCTTATTGAAAGACATGTGAGTAAATTAACCTCTAGAGAGAAGAGCAAACAGTTTTTTAAGATGGGTTTTCCACCCTTGTACTTTTGCATGGCTTCTTTTGGTCTAACCTTGCTGGGTTTAGTGGACAATTGCAAATCGGTGTTTCCAAAACCCTGAGCCTGCACATGATCACAGCGATGAAGTTGCAGCTCATTCAGTCCTTGCTAATTTGCTACTTCTGGTTCAGTTTGTGATGTATTTTTTCACACATCGGTGTGATGGTACTGAGTTCTCAAACTTATCTTTGAAAAAATAACATTCATCACCATTGTGATGGGTTTTTGTTATTGCTGAAATGGCTGTCTGCTCTGTGACGTTCCTTTGTTATAATAAGAAATCCAACTGAACTTGATATTTTTATTCTAATAATGAATATTCCAAAACACTGCTGCAGAGGAAAATAATAATAATAAAAATAAGACAGGAAAGCTATAGACATTAAATATGAGATTCTTTGATACAGGTCTACCAGAATCAACTTTTAGTATCTGTGTGATTTGTAATTTGGCAGTTCTGCTTTCAGCTTGGATTAATATCACAATCTCCTGCTCATACCAGTTTTCTTCTACCTCTGTCTTCCTTAAATTTATCTTTCATTCTGACAGAGAACTTTTTGCTTGCATGACAAACTCTAGCCAAGCTAAGAATAAACTCCCTCACTAGCAGTGACATGTAATATGAGCACCAGGTGCTGATCTAGGCGGTGAGGGAAACCAAAGATGTTATAGCAGCAGGGATGAGTATGAAGGTTTGGAAAGTGTTATTTACACTCAGCAAGAAGGAGCACCTCTGTGCTGTGAGATGGTGGAATAGCTTTTCAAAAATCAAGGCGAAAACCTTATCCTTTAGGACATTGGAAATAACCTTTAATAAAGCTACATGCACAAATAGGTACAGGATAAGGTTGCCTTTAAAATTTACTGAGACTTCACTGTTGTTGGAACATGTGCTTTACAGGAGAAGATGATATTTTTGACTTTCTCTTGGGGATTCGCAGCACAGCAGGGCTGGGAACAGGGCTCTTGCCCTGTGCTCAGTCAGAGCCGTTGGGAGCACCTCTGAAGGTGGAAGATGAACACACCTATTGATTGTCACTTAACGTGTGCTGGTCTGCCTGCTCTCATTGCCAGCAACTGGAGATGGGCCAGATGGGCCCTGGGAACCTGCCAGCCTATCTGACAATGGTTTATAGGGAAACATGTTCTCTTTATGCACAAATTTCTTTAAAAGGAAGCACAGTGTTCCCCAGATAAAAGCTAGCATTGCAAGAGGGGCATTTGTTTCTCAGCTCCTTTCGTTAACATTAACATGTAGATTTGGATCAAAAGCACTGAGACAAAAATGAACTCATGAGTTTCTGCCTCTTCTTTTTCATCCTTTGTCTTTCTCCTGTCCTGCAGCAGCTCCTGGTAAGGCTACATCAGCACAGACCCAGAATGCTGAATTGGTGCACCCCAAAGAAATTTGGAGCTTCCTGTAGCTCTTTTGCACCATGAGTCCTGCAGTGCCTGCATCTGGTTCATCGCATTTTTTTTTTTTTTTTCTCCAGGTTGACTAATCCTTCAGATGGAAATGCTTTCCGAATTTTTGCTGTGAAGCAGTAAATTCCCAAGGAAGGTGCAAGTTTCTTTGGGAGAGCGCTCCGCTGATCTCCAGAGACAGGAAGGCTCCTCTGATGGCATCAGCTCTGAACATACCCTCCTTGTCAATCTCTTTCAGGGAATTAGAAAAGAAAAGAAAAAAAAGAAAAGGAAAAAAAAAGACCAAAAAAAAAAAAAAAGACAACAGGTTCTGACTCAGCTGTTTGCATCTCATCGCACCTGTTCAGCGTTGTATCTTTTCGTTTTGTGTTTTTGTTTCTCTAGGGGCATTCAGCAACGATAAACCATTCTAACTTTCAATTTGCAAGAGAGGTGTGCTGCACAGAACTGTGGTGGCTCAATGTACAGCAGCTGTAGGGATCTTGGCCTGGCCCTGGATGGCTTTTTTGGGATGTGAAGCATCTTCTCCGGTGGACATGGTGATATACAGACTCAGAACTGAGTGATGGTCCAGACACTGGGCCCTTTGAAATAAGAAACTGCTTTAAAAGACACATAGTTTGGGGAGAGTTTGGGCTGTGATAGGGTGTGCTGGTGTATGTTTGATATGTGTGCGAAAGAAGAGAATATGGTATTTTTGTAATGAGGTGAGATGCAGCAGCGCTGGTGTGTTAGACTGCTGGGGCATTGCACTAAGCTGAGTTGTACTGTGGGGGAGAGGATGTTTCTGCCAACTGGATATCGAGGCTTTCTGGGGATTGGAATAGGGCACGAGATGGTGGCAGAGACCCATGCTGCAGAAAATGAAGCCACCAGATCACCAAAACAGCAGGTTTAGTGTTTGCTGGTCAAACATTCACAGGTACTTTGCAAGTGTCGTAACCCATGAGAAGTCAGTGAACTGGGGCTCCTGTGCTGGCACATCTCATACTATATTACATGCCATTTAAAATAAAACTTCAGTTAAATGCAGCGTATTGTTTTATACAGCAGTGCTGGTTGTTTTATCTGTAGTAGTTAAGTAGTGATAAAGTTAATCTTATTTTTGCTAGGAATCATTGCATCCATAGGAAGCATGTTCACTTTACCTTCATGAAGATCTTTGTTGTGTGCACAGTTCTGATACTTAAAAAGATACAGCATAAATTGGGATAGACTATTATTATTTTTTCCCATTGTTTTTTGACAGCAATGGATCCCAACTTTTAGTGTAAATGCTGTACCCTTGAGCATTTGATATCCAGGATACTGTTTGGCAAAACCTATAGATGTTGTAGTGATGCTATTTAATGTTTTGTTATTTATGTCTCAACATGCATCCAAATGCACTTCAAAGCCAAGAGAATAGCCTGGTCTGAGCTGCTCTTTAAGGCAGGAGGCTATTCTCTACTTCATATTGGAAATTTACTTTTAGGCTTGGTCTAAACACAAGTCTGGTTGTCTTTTAATGCACACACATCCAGTAACTTCATTAATCATGAGAAGGCTAAACAAACTTTAATTCTTCAGTTCCTGTAAAATATAATCCTGCAGCTCAATAACTTGATTGTAATATTCTATAACAAATGGGGAAATATTTCACTCTATTTGGCAGATGTCTCATAGCCACTCGTATGCTCAGGCTGTGTTCAGTTTAATCTAGAGAGTTATAAAAAACATGTCTTCAAGCTGTTTTAAAACACAGACCAAAAATGTTAATATGATTAAGCACTTCTTTAATTCTGCAAATGCCATGAAATCAGCAAGGAAATTACACTTATCACTCAGCTTGTCTCACCACTGGGGTTTCCTTCTCTGTGAAACCTGAATTTGGAAAGAGACCTGCTGTAAAATATGAAGTTGGAATTGCAATCATCTCCAAAAGTGCTGCACAGCAAACCTACCTTTGGAGGGGGATGTAGAGAAATGACTTTGTGTCATCTTTGTTTATATGGTATTGTCTTCCAAGGTGTACAGTAGTTGCTTTAGATATAAAAACTTTTTTTTCTTACTAGGTAAATTGATGTTAAAAACAGCTGGGACATATCTTAGGAAAGCTGCTGGTTGGAAGTATCTGAGATCTTGACAGTGAGAAAAGGCTTCCCTGTTTCTGCCCACTGTGAATAATTATGCTGTACACAGTCTGGTTCAAGCCCATTAAATGCTGCAGCATCAGTCTATGACCATCATGGGCCAAATGGTAGCCACTGTGCTATTTATTGAATTGGAAAGTGTAAGAGATGCCATCAGGTGTCCAGGGGCCTCCTTCCCACTGATTCCATGCGGATTGCAAGAGCACATAACATGCCTCAAAGTTAATGTAGAATCCCACCTCTAATATGCTGTCTGTGACAATTATGGATGCTGTAAAAATGGTGGAAAGAAATGTGAGGGCTCTTGGAGAAAAGTCTAGAGGATTACTGTAGAACACATAAAAATCCAAACAGCTCGGGATGTATCTGCCTGATGGAAAGGGAGCAAGGGAGGAATTGTCCTTCCACCAGAAATATCCTAAAGTGCTTAATTCAAGTTACAATTGTGTTTTTATCTTCAGCCAACTGGTTTGGATTTTTAGAAACTGATCATAATTTAAGTCTGTGTCTGTTTATTTTTATATTTGTTGTACAAAAGAGAAATTGTGACTTTACTACACAAATATTATTTGAGGTCCTGGGTGCTATTAATTTAAACATACCTCCACCAGAACTAGGGGTGATCAGGTCCTCCAAGACAGTAAAGGTATATCAATGACTTGCAATTGCGTGTGCTAGCTATTCATATATAGGTGGGACAGTACCAGTTTTTAGCCCAATATTTCCTGATTTTACTTCTGATACCAAAGCATTTCTTAGCCTAATATATTTCAATGCAGCTTAAAGATGCAGCATGTCTTTACATCTCCAGATGCGTTCCTCCTTAGACCCTAGCTCAGCAGATTAGTAAGCACGTGCCGTCTTGAAGCACCTGGGCGCATCCTTGCTGAATCCAGGTTAAACCCCTGGCAAAGCCGATGCTGAGCGGTTGTTCTAGCTTCCCCAGCTGCCAGTGCACGTTTGGGTCTGCTGGCTCCATTCATTTCATCATTTTAAGCCATCAGCAGCCATTCAGCCAACAGATGGTTGAAGAACCTCCAGTCGTGTACTTGGTCAGTTGTGCAGTCTAAATATTTAGGGCCAGTTCATAGAGTTGCTTTTTTTTCTATGAAAAATGATGTATTTTACTACTTCCTATGTGTAAATGTTTCTTGTAAATTTTTGTGTACCTTTGCATGTTTTTCAAGGGTCTGTGTGTTTGTTTATAAACTATATATATTTTTTTCTAAATACAGAATTGTAAAATACCTTTTTTTTCCCTCCATTTTCTTTTGATTTCTGAATTATTTGTGAAATAAAACCTTCCCAGAATGAATGCCACCCTTGTCGTCAATGCTCAGCTACAGCTCGGGTTGTATTTAGAAGACTGAGCCTGAGCTATTTGGGATTGCTCCTGGGGACCAGAGTATCCCCTGGAGAGCCCAAGATAGATCGAAATGTTCAGAGTCTATTCCGCAAACAAATAAATAGAACTGCCCAGTACCCCGGCATTAAAAGTCAACTTTTATCCTATTTGGAATAAGGTGTATTCTTTCCTTACATCCTGGGAGTAAGGGAAAATTCATGTCTGTCTTTAACTCCCTGAAGCAGATTAAAGTGTTGGAAAAAAGTGTTTAATGATGTAATGCTGCAAAATACAACCAAGATGAACTCCTTTCTGTCTGACCAGGCTGTTGTTAAATGCACCCTTATTTTGGAAGTGAAAAGTATATGGATTTTTTGTATTATTATTATTATTTTTTTAATTTCCCCTTGAAATCTTCTCTGAGCTCATACTTACCAACAGCACCACAAATCAAACCAAGTTGTTTCGTACTAATTCAATACTGTCTTGGTTAAAGGAGCAAGATGACAGGGAGGTTTATAGCTCAGGCTCCAGGCAATGAGCACCAGATGGCTTTTGACCAAAAATGAGGGCTGAGCCAAGGGAGGGAATCCTGACTGACAAGACGGCCTTGAAAAAAATACGTATTTTCCATTACATATAAAGCAAGATCAGCATAAACTACAGAGATATTTGCATTAGTCCAGGGCTGGCCTGATACTCTTATGACTGAACGGTATTTGCCTGTAAAACCCAAAGCCAGGATTGGCATGGTAATGCTCATTGCTAGGCAAGGACTTCTGCTGAAGGAGTCTCACAGCTACTGCATGCTCTGCAATTACAAACTGCCTATCCGAACCAGTTTCTGCTTGCTTTCTCCACTGTCACTACTGCAAAATCCTTCATTGCTGAAAACGCTGGGGAAGACTTTCATGAGCAGAGCTTAATAGTAAGCAGAGAAGGATATTACAACTCATGGTAATGTTGGGATCGCCTAGAGCATCCCATTGATTGTGACAGCTCTTTGGTTTCCTATTTGTAGTGCTACAAAAAGCCTCAAAATACTATTGCATAATTTAGGTCTTTGTTGGCCTCTGGAGGAAAACCGCACATTGATCAAAATTTAAGGTTGATATTCTGGCCATCTGTGCTAGCTCCTGGCTCTTTGATGCTTTTTTGGTTCAGCTGACTGTTGTCTCCTATTTGAGCAGTGAGTGTGCTTTCTCCTATGCTCATCAGCAACAACCAGAAAAAGTGGTGTGACTGCTATGTGTGAGCAACACTGTGGACAGCTGTGCTTTCTTTCCAAATGTTAGATGTGCAAAACAGGTAAGTGAGCATTAGGAATTAAAAGAGGTAGGAGGCTTTTTTTTTTTTTTTTTAAAAAAAAAAAAAAAAAAGCTGCCTCAAAGTTTAGTTGAAGCTGCAGTTGGACAGAGATGGTGCAGAAGCTCATGATGAAACTGGAGCATGTATTCCTTGGGGCTCTATCTGTGCTTGCCCTTCTGGGAGACACTTCTTGTTTCCTGTCCCTCTGCTGGCCCCTCAGCATGTGTTGAGCTCCTCAGAGGCTACGTATAACGTGAGCATACCTTGGGTTGTGTGTTCTTCCAAAAACCCACATTCATTTATAGGATGGACCCAGGCAATGTTTTCAAAGCCATTTTGCAAACGACAGGGTTGGTTCACATTTATACTAAGGACCTACTTTAAGGCACTTAGAAGTCATTTATGCCACTTTAGGGTGTGGACTGAGCAGTGCAAAGAAGCCTCAGTGCAAATAGAAAACCACCCTTATATCTTGTTGACAGTGGTTAAAATAGGGTTAGGGAGTTAAATCAACAGACAAGGTCTCCCTTATGCAGCACTCCTCTGCAGTGTTTGCTCCTCTCCAGCTGCACCATGTGAGCAGTGCTATATGCAGTTTCCCTCCTCATCTTCTGCATAGCCTAGCACTTTGTAGTGCTGTTAAGTGTCAAACTGAATATAAAGCTATTTATAGAGGGCTAAAAGTCAGGAGGCTCAGGTGGAATACTATAGCTAAAAACTGAAGGAGATGGAACCCCAAGCTCGTAAAATAAATGCTGTGCTTAAGAATGCCTTACACAGGAGTGTTGCTTCTTATAGGCTTGAAGCTCCTCTGGTTTAGGGGCTGTGGTGACCGTGACACCAGGAGAGGACCTGCCAACACACACAGCACTGAGAAATGCTTGGCAAATCCTCAGGTTTTTATTTCAGAAGCTGCTTCTTCAAGGCTTATTCCTGCACATCCATCTTTTGCACTTGTGCAACAACCATCTATAACTATGCCAGAGGACCATTATTTTTGTTTGTTTGTTTGTTTTGTTTTTTAAAGCTGCCATTCCGAACAATTTTGAAAGTGAAACCCTTGTGAGCTGGGAGTGCCAGGGCAGGCTCTGCCAGGAATTCCCCAGGAGCCGTCCCCAAGGCTGCCGTGCCTCTGTGCTGAGCAGGGTAAATCTCTGTTCCTCAGCAACTCAGGAAAACACACACTGCAGGACGGTGTGAACTGAGAGACTCAGGCTGAGGAATGAGAGATTATTCTATAAAAGGAAAAAAACTAGAGGAAACAAAGAGATGTTGAGCACTGGGGAGATAACAAAGCTGTGGGCAGGTGTTTGTAATTGTTGCCAGAAACAAATCATAAAAGCAGCCTCATTTCCTTTTCTACCAGCTTAGCAGACTTGTGAGCAGGACAGAGGGGTTAACATCTAATACAGACACAGGTTAACAGGACAAAGTTTTTTGATACCATCTCATTCAAGAAAATGCTGGACAGCAGCTCATATGACTGAGATAGCCCTTGCTAAATCATCTTTGAGTGGGGGTTGCTCTAAGCAATGTCTTGATTGCCCTCCCAGCTGTCATTTCTATCGTTTTCAAGTTTAAAGGAAACATGAAATCATACGGAAAAGGGTATAAATTGCTTGGACCAGGATGGCACACAACCGCAGATACAGATAGAGACCTCCTATAGAAGTGGTCTAGGTAAGGGTGTGCAGCATCAAGCCAGTGTGCACTGAGTTGATAAAAATCAGCCATTGCTCTCCTGTTATTCAGATTTTTATTTATTTATTTATTTATTTTCTCTGTAGGTCTCTTGACAGAAAAATGAAGCATGTAGGATCCTGAGGTGGGTTTGCAGATGGACCCCTGGACCTCATGCCACATGTGAGGTAAAGTGCTGGCAAAAAAACAAAACAAAACAAAACAAAAAAAAACCAACTTAGAAACATTCTGATCTGAAATGCTAGCAAGGGGTGATTTAGGGCATCCCTATAGCGATGTCACTGATTGGACTAATAAAATTGTGTGTTGATTTTTGGACAACGTGAAATGCTGAAATGCAGTGGAGGCATCCTGTACCAGAGCCAGGCATGTAGAGCTGTCTGAGGACAGGCTTTTGGTGGGAAGACGGAGACCATGGAAGTTTTCTCATCTGCAGAGTCATGAAACAATCTCAAATGTCTGAGGGCAGCTGGCCAGCTCAGCAGGCTGCATTTGCCTTTCCAAATCATGAGTGAAGTCAAGCGGTCTTAAACCGTTACAGCAAACAGATGTACAGAGCTAAGTATCCTACTCCTGGTCATTTTTTAATTTTGTTTCTAAATTGTTATTATTATGGGGAACGGCTTCCATGTCAGAAAATGATGATTTTTTTTTTTTTTTTTGAAACAATCCAAAGTCCTAAATTGGAGTTTGTTTGGATGCTAACCATGTAAGTGTTTGAGTTTTGATGAGGTCAAAACTCTCTCGTGTAGATGAAGATAAAGACTTTTAAAGTCAACTCTAGTTGATACTGTGGACAGCTCAGGATGCAGTTCCAGAAAACTCTTGTGCTCCTATTTATTTTTTCAGGGGAATTGCTGGAGAGGACATCAACCCCTGGTCTCTTGGCAGCTGGGGGGAGCCACATGCAGCCAGTATGGGAGGGATCCCTAGCCCCCTTGGGAGTCCCATGCTGACGGAGAAGAAACTCATGTGAGGTCTCTGCTCTCCTCTTATATAATCCGTGACTTCAGATAACATTAATGCCAAGTCCCCAAAAAAGGGATTGTGTGCGCTGTCTTGCAGCCTGTTCCCGTAATCTGAACACAGCGTTCAACTGTGACAGTTTTGCCAGTAAAAGAGAGGTTTTTCCTTTGCCTTGAGATCCAGATTTAAAATTAGCTGCGTCTCAGCAGAGCCATTGGTGGAGATGCCTGCCAGCCTCAGTGCTCAACATTAGAGGTTCAGGGCCTTAAAAGAGCCCTGCAGCCCAGTTTGAACAGTAACCAGAAAAGTTTGTTCAGGGAGGGCTCCCTGCCTGTTAACAACAGGAGCCTCCATTAGCTCCTATATCGAGAAAACTGGTCAAACTTTAAATATATAAATACTTCCTAAAGTAAATATTAGTGAGTCACAGGTACTAAATATTAATAATTCTTACACTGGGGACAGAAGTATTAGCAGGACCTGTAAGGTAGGTCTTTTTTACGTGCCATATTACAGAATTGGGTATGTGTTCTCTCTTTTTTTTTGTTTTGCATGTGCCAACCTTTCAAGTCTGAGATTCAGGCTTGGTGCTGCTCCAAGGCCTTGGGTCAGAGAATTGGGTTGGTGTCTGAGTCCCAAAGGGCTCTGTACTTGCAAACTGCAGATAGATTAAGTTTCTTATTGCCAGGCTGACATCTGGGGAGAAAAAAAATAAAATAATAACCACATTTAAGCAAAGTTTATGCAACCACTCAATCCCCCAAAGCACTTTTGTTTCATTAAAGAGGAAAATGGAGTGTGAGCAACCTCTCTTCATTTTTCTGTGAGGTAGTTTTAAGAGAAAAGTGTTTCTAGTCAATCAAAATGCAAAATAATAATAATAATCAGAGTTTTATAACTGAAGTTGCAGTTATTTCGGTCACTTTCTTTCATGTCTGAAAGAGTAACTTCTTAAAAGTTGTCACTGAAAAATAATAATGGATTTTTTTTTTTTTAATTATTAATACTATTTAATTTCCCATGTTGTATAACTGGTGTTTGCTGGCTCATGGTGAAGACTAAGGTGTTGTCTGTGCATACAGGGAGCAACTTTATTTCCTGAAAAAATAAAAATAAAAATAAAGAGATTCCAGGGCAGAACTGTGAAGGATGAAGAATGGAGCAGGAGGGGTGAAGATCACAGGGCTATGACGTGGACTCAACCTGGAGTCTAAGGCCTCATTTTTGTCAAACTGTGGGCAGTTTTGCAATGGACGTTGAATGCAAGCCAGTTCCCAAAAACCAGAGGGGTGAGTGGAAGTCAGGATGTGAGGTGGTGCTGCTGCTTTGAACCACCACAAACACATTTTCCTCTTCCTCCCCAGAAGTAAAGCATTATATTCGGCCAGCTATGAAAGACTCAGTCTCACTGTCAGGGCCTAGTTTCATGGTGCCATGCCCTGGCTCCACACCCATCCCAAAGAGGCAGGTCTAGCGTGGCGGCTTGGAGCATGCTGCTGCTTAGGTGGTCCAAAAAACCCACCTGGTTTCTTATTATTCAGCTCCTTTGAGCCAAAACCCAGCTTTGTGAGGACTCTGCAGACATCTGGGTGCTTTTCACTCTGAACAGTTGATTCAGTAATTAGCACACCCATTAGCTCAATGTCTGCAGCGCTCTGTTGTAGCTTCCTGGTCCCGTTTGGCAGCGCAGGTGGAGGCTCCTTTCTGGGAATGGGGAATGGTGATTCCTCTTCAGATTTTGCTTTTTGAGTCTGGATTTGTTCCAATGTGAAGATAAAGGGCACACTGTGTCTCTGGGGTAAATACGTGTTACTGAGCTGAGAGCTGTACTGTCACAGAGAGGCCAGCGGGGACACATTAAGTCTATTTTCACGCAGCCTAGGGCTATCACACGTTTAGGAGATAACTCTGTTTTCCAAACGTGCTGCAGACAGTTTCTACTGAAAGGACTCGCAGGTATGTTTCTGATGCTGCAACTGTGTGAAAATAGTACACTTCATCTTTTCCCTGAAAGCATGTGGAAAAGTGTCTCCATCAGCTCTGCCTCCCAGCAGGAAAACCATTTTCTGTGAGATACCAGACAGCAGTACTCTCTGCTTCACCTAAATGCAATGTAAAGGAAATTTCTCCTGAGGCAAGGAGAGCCACAAGCAGCCCAGCTCTTCCTGAGCGAACGTTTGGGCTGCTGGAAATAAACGGGCGGCTTTCCAGCTCAGCGGGTGGGCAGACAACAAGGCCGTTGTTTCTACCCCTTCATATTGAGGGCTTCCCACTGGGCCTTCCTCAGAGAAAATGAAGTGGAACAGCTCGTTCAGCTGGTCAAATAGCACCGAGATACACACAGACTGGAAAATTGCCGTGGATTACAGGCCTGGACAAAAACCCAATTTCTGCTGTTACGCCAATGGCAGTTATCATTAGTTTTGAGCTTGATTGCTGACAAGTAGACAGATGGTCCCCTGTCACTACCCCATTTGCAGACCTGGTTTGAGCATCTGTTGAGGCAATGTTGTTGGGGTACAGTGAGCCTTTATGGCTTGTCTAGCTGCATCCCACCATTGGGAACATCCTAGTTTTGGGAGAAAGGTACAGGAGTTGCTCCCACAGCTGGGGGAGTGCAAATCAAAGGGAAATACTGTTCCCACCAACACCTTTTACCTACCAGCCCTCTGGGCACTGCAATTTCAGCGGATGTGAATTTCTCATCAAAGTCTCACAGAGCAAAGCTGACAACCACTTTGCGGTGAGGTCTCTCATCCCTTCTCATTACAGAAGACTGCACTGGTAGGCAGACGGTGTTCTCCACCTTTAATTAAAAGCAGAACAGAAACCCTCAGGACGTGCACATGCTTCCTCCATTTGCATCCCTCTCTACCTTTTGCCCCTTCCCAAGGACAGCAGAGAGGGGTAGGCAGGGTAGTTTTACCAATGTTTGGTCACAGGCTTTGCTCTGGGAGAGCACCAGAACATCAATGGTTGGGGAATTTTATTTCTGCAAAGCAGGGTGGCAAGAAAACTATTAGAAGAGGAAGTGAGAAGAATCACTAATTTCTTTTTTGAATCCGTCCACTGAAAATTACTGTAGATTTCTGCTTCTGTTTTGACTGGGACAGGAACCCAGCATTGCAAAACATGCAAAGACACATACCCCTTTCCTAATTAAAGGGTCATGAGCGGCCCTCACAATTTGTTGCAGGATATTGCATGGCAAAGAAGAGACAATCAAGTGCCACAGGAAGCCCCTAGAACTGAACCACAGCTGCGGAGGTCCTAGTCTGGAAATTGCACTGCCTCTGATTCACGTATATGTGATGCACTGTTTTGTAACATCTGCTTACTAAATTGCAATTATCTGGATGCCCATTTCCGTATTTATTTTACTACATTCTGCTTTAGGCCCATTCTTAAAATGACTTCAGTGTGTTGGTGAGCTAATGTGAAGCAATGTTGTGGCACTGAGTCGTTCTGTGTCTGAATGAAGTGTCTTACACAGACAGTCCCCTCTGGGCAGAGTAGTGCCTCTTCCTGAACATAATCACCCTTTTAAAGTCCTATTAGTTGGAAACGTGGTTGCCAACCCTCACAGAAGTTAGTCAAAGGGCTATGGGCTGCTGTCATGCCTTATGCTGTAACACCATTACACAGTGAAGCATGGGGGTTTGGTGTCCTAACTCCTGCCATAAAACAGGTTATGGGGCTGGGAAGGCATTCACCAGTCCAAATCCATTATTGCCACATCACCACAAAGGCAAGACCTGCTCATGTACTTGTGCACCCAGAGGAACTAATCTTAAATATGAGTTGAGTCAAAATAGTCAAAAAAAAAAAAGTCCTGAAGGAAAAAAATAAAAGGTAGCTACATCTTAAATCTTACCGGCTTTTACTCATGCTGGATCCCTGTACACAGTCTGACTCATGGCTTCGGGAAAGAGAGAAATAGATGTTGCGTGCTCAGAAAGCCAACTGCTAGCAACTACTCCCAAACCAACATGCTGGACTCTCAAGTTCCTTGTGTGGATGATTTCCAACTACAATTTCCCAGTTGAGAATAGTCATCAAAGGACACAAATAACAAATATTTCCATATTGCATATTTCACATCAGAAATTTTATACTATTCCTTACCCCTATGTTGCCTTCTTTGGTACAGTGTCCATTAGTATTACTCCAAGTTTCAATTTTAGAAAGTAAGATGAGATAGCCTGGAGCATTTTCAAAAATATTTTAACTGAGGACATTCTTTTGAACATTGAGCAGGTAAATATAACTGTGTTTTCCTTTGTGAGTTGTCTGCACTGAGAAAACAACTGGTTTTTTTTTGTCAATGGATAGCAAGGCAAACAGTATCCACTCTGTGTAGTCTTATATATGGAGAAGTACAAGTCAGTAAAGAGCTTTGGTGCCTTCTTTAGCAATTATTATCTAAGGGGAGACCTTTTTCTTATCAAATATTTTTTGATAGGAAAGTTGAACCTCTGACTTCTGAAATCCATGACATTTTAAGTAAGGAGGTTTATTATTATTATTACTGTTTTTTCCCTATAAAATGGTAGTTCTCTCATGGAAAGATGAGAGCAGACTCAGTCTAGATACTAAAGAAATTCGCATGTTGCTTGAAAGACTTCTTCAGTGCTCTGGGAAACTTGTGGGTGGTTGCTTTTGAGTTACTTTTATGCTTTATGGGAAACCTTTCCAACCTGAATGTAGATGTATCTTGGTCACTTCTGATATTGTGTGGTACGGTTTCAGATATTAGGAGAGAGAGGTCTTGCATTCTGCTCTACAACTACTATATTGGGATACTTCTGATTGAGATAGAGGCATGTCCCTATTAAACACAATTTCTCTGCCCTGTGATAAATCTTTTGGTCTGTTTTGATGTCTTAGGAAATCTGTATAACTGGTCCCAGGTATCTGGGAAATACAATTTGCAATCCTGGTTTAACTTCTTTGCCAAATGAATGTGAATCTTAAAGGAAAGTTTCAATTAAAAAGCAATATTTTTCCCTAATGAAAGAAAACATACTCTACTTTGGAACTGCAGCACTTGAATACATGGCTCACACTGTGTTCTTGCCCATAACCTGTCTGAGAGGCTGAAACTGTAAATGGTTTATTCAGGGTTTGAATAGGACACTCAGTTTGTCAAGGCACAGTAAACCGTCTTCAGCAGTATGTGTAAAACTGGCACAACCTTGCTGCAGTTGGTGGACCTACTGCACATTTTGGCTGCAGGTGTTTACAGCCTAAAAGCTGACACGCTGTTGCTGCTAACAGACTAAGATATATAATGTCATACATGCTAAACCCAAACCCCAGATTCTGGGACAGTTAGACTAAAAGCAATCTCATCACTGTCCAAAGGCCAGAGCATGACCTAGTGGGGCTCGTTAAACTTGGCCATGAATTATGCTATTGCTGACGGTGTTTTCCTGTTTCGGTTGGAAAGCCTGCATGGATTCAGGCAGAGCTGTCCTCTCCCAGGGAGTCACATGGGCTTGGAAACAGAAATAAACTTCACATGTCATTTCTTGACTGACTGCTTGCTCCTCCGAGGTATATGATATATCAAGAGACCAGCGTCAGCAAATGCATCACTCTTCACTTACCATAGTGTTATTTCTAGAAGTTTGCTTGATTAACAAAGAACAGAAACCCAATAAAAGGGGTGGATGAAGCACGAGGTAGATTCATCTGTTCTACAGATGTGAACTCATAGAAATCCATTTGGTTCTGGCTCTTTTTGAAACAAATCACCTCCTTCGTTTCTTCGCCATGCAGTCTCTTAAGCGTTGTCACAGCGTCTCCACCCCACCAGAAGGAACAAATAGCCTCCACATGCTTACACTGTTGGAAGCCCATCTGCAAGAGATGGCTTTTAGGCTTTGTACTTGAGTATATTTTTCGTAGTTGGGCTCAGGGCTGGAGGGAAGCCATAGTGAGCACACAAGCTGCAGCCATTCCAATAGCAAATGCTGGTCTGTGTTTGGGTGACAAATCAATTTTCCCGTGCTCTTGCCAAGGTCTATGACATCTTCTCTATTTTTTTTTATTGTGTATTTTTTATTTTTTATGATGTTACTGGTCTCCCAGGAATGTTTTTGGAGCCTCAGTGTAACTTATTGCCCTGCAGGTACAGGGCAGTATCCAGCTTGTCCTGTTAGAGCAGGGGGCAGTTCACTGCTTTGTATTGTGCCTGGGGTAAAATTAATTAACTGTCTCCATAAAAATGAACTGAGTAGTCCCGATCTTGTCCCTCTCCTGCATGAGAAAATAATAAATAAATAAATAAACACAAAAAACCATGCAATTTATGCTATTAAGTCTTTAAATAGCCAGCATCCTAATTCTTTGTGGCATAAGTAGTACAAGCAAAGCAATCATCCTGAGTGTGATTTTTTAAAATGTTAATTTTAATGTATGCATGTAAATTAAAAAGGAAATATTATTTAATAAAAACAATTTACTGGTGACGTTGACTTTGTTGTTACTAGTCTCTTTTCTAGAGCTGAATTTCTGTGAAGAGACTGTCAAACATGTTCAAGGATTTCTTGTGTTCATCTGTCCATTGGATAAACTCAACTCTTGGACTTCAAGTTTCTTCACTTTTCTTAACATGCCCAACTGGAATCGCAGATAGATATCTGGAGACACTTTTTGTCTTTCTTGATTTAAAACTCATATCCATGTCATGAGTATGAAACTAAGATACACTGCTGCCACACAGTTGTCCTTTACCCATTTTATCTATTGCAATACTTCTTGGAATGCACTCTATTTTCTCTTCTGTTCTGCTCCCTACATGGTGATACACTGGAAGATATTAAATAACAAAACAGCAAAGGGGATATGTTTTGCATTATTTTGTTTATAAGAACACTTTTGACTGGTAAATAGCTACACCCTTCATAAGTGTTTTGAGTTCTGTCTTTGAAATATGAAACAGTAATGCTTTCAACAAGCAGCTCTTAGTTGTCTAGTATTTTTCTTGTTTTAGGATACCCACATAGTTTGAAAATCAAAATCTTTCCAGAAAACATGAAAGTTTGGGCGTGGTATTTTTTGTTTCTTTGTTTGTTTGTTTGTTCTCCTTGTCTTTTTTAAGCAAGCCATGCAAAGTTCAAGATGTGACTAGAAAGGTACGATTGTTCATGATGCTGAATGGTTCATGCTGCATCGAGTGCCTTTCAGATGCATGATCTGTAGAAAGACACAGCAACCTTATGAGGCCACTTGTGTGAGAGGCTTCACCTACTTCCTCTCTTATTAAACTCAGCAAAAAAATGTCTTGTATAATACACAAATAGCCTGAGATGTATAGGGAAGAGCATTGCCTTCAGACACACTGCAGTGGTCTGGAACAAGACATTCCCATGATGATAATTTCTCAGAAGCAGGTGACCAGAATAGTCATGATAGTTCAATGGTCCTGCTCTGTTGCTCCCAACAGAACAAAGAGATCATAAAAATATTCATATTTACTAGCTCATGCTTTTTCCTTGGGAGAATTTCTGAGTGCATTCTTGATACGTGGTCCATTTTCCCAAGTGTGTCACAGAGGTGGGATTCTCCTTGACTTCACCATGAGAGAGCTTGAAAAATGAGGTCAGAAAGTGAGGTGGCCCCAAATCAACTTATTTTAAGTTGCTTTATATCCAGGTGACTTCATTGTGAAAGGTTTTTTGGTTTTGTTGCAGTCAGGATGATTTTCTCTAAATGTGCTGTACTCTACTGGCTACTTCCAGAGCAGGTTATTTCAACACTAATCTCAAGTCACTTTGAGAGCACCAGGAGTAGGTGCTAATCTCAAGTTGTTGGCTGATTACACAAAGCAAAAGTTTGTAGATTGAGTCTGAATAAATGCTTCAATTAAGGTCATAGTGAACAAGATTCTAAGGTTAAAGCACTTTATGGAAAAGCAGGCTCTTAGGAATGAGTTGTATTAAGAGTAAAGATTTGATTAGAGAATGGGAATCAAGGCTGGGAAGACAGAAACCTGATTTCAGCAATAAAATGCACACGGTTGCCTTTTTTCTTGGAAACTGATGTGCAAAGGTACAGTTGTACAATACGGCCAACACTTCAGCAGGCCAATGCCAATGATTTGGGCTTTTCCTGACTCTGGGCAACAGGAGAGATTTGCCTTGCTTTAAACTGGTCTGAAAGTACAGTTAATGCTCTTGCTAGCAAGCAGCACGGAGAGGTTGCAGCATGAGGACTGCAGGCAGTGCTGGGGCCCGCCGTGGCTGGAGCAGCTGGTGGAGGTGGATTGGCCATGCTGAACTGCTGGAGTGTTTGGCTCTCCCAACTCAGAGTAAGCTTTTGGACTCTACAAGCCAATAAGAGCTGAATTTAAGGATATCTGCAAGCAGAATGTAATCTGGAAGAGCAACCAGGGCAGTTAGCCTTGGACACACTGTTGGAGTTAGCTGAGGTTGGCTCTTGGAGGGATGAAATACAGAGGCAGCCAAACACCCAAATGACCCCAGCTCTGAGCTTCACTGCCTTTGCAACAGTGGATTTGTTGTTTCCTTGGAAAACCAGGCTAAACTCCCAGCAGCAGATATTTTCAACCTCTCAACAGCTGAGGTAGAAAAGAAAGGCTTTATCCCAAACTGTTATCGCTGGAAGTGCCTAGTGGTGTTTGAATTCTTGTCCTTTCTTCATCTTATCTTCCTCTAGGAGGAGGCCAGTCCCAACAGCAGGGCCTGTGTGTTTGTATCTCACTGCTGAAGTGTTAATGAGATGTTCTCTGGTTTGCTTATGAGGACTCAGGATGCAGCCAGGTGGGCTGAGGGCCAAAGGGAGGGATGTGGAGAGGATGTGTCAGAGAGGACCGTGGCTCTGTGCCTGGTGGGAGCCCTCCATGTCTGCATTGTAGTCCCAAGGGCAGCACTGCTGGAAAAGGCAGTTTCACCCCCACTCAGCCTGTGCTGGGGTTTTGCTCTGAGCATTGCTGTATGGTCCTTGGCAGAGTTTTTGCTTAGAAGTACAAGGCAGTGATCCAGGCAAGGCTCAACAAATGGGGAATTTCCATTGCAAAAAAACATGTGCTTCATGGCTGTGTGATGATTCTTCCTGTGTCTCCCTGTGTGGAGAAGAGGTAAGAGAAGTTGGGCTCAGTCTTGGGGATGCTTGAGGGAAGACATCTCGTGTATGTGCACAGCCCCCTGCCCTCTCCCAGTGCTGTATCCTTCCAGATTAGCGTCACGGCTGGGCCACTTGCTCATTCTTCTCCTATCATCAGAATGCCATTCTCCCATCATCAGAATGCCAGCACAGAGAAGCAGCCAGTACTGTGGGAGATGATATGAGCAACTATCAGGAAGAATTTACCGATATATGACATTACTATGATCCCAGCATATGGATCCCTGTCCATGTAATTAAAGAGGGGCTTGTATAGGGCTGCTATCAGCCCTGTAGCAGTGGAGGGGGGTTGTCCCATCCTCTGCCACCCAGCCTTTGTGGAGTAAACCAGCTTGGCTCCCAGGCTGCATAACCGAGGGAGCAGCACAGCCCAAAGAAAGTGTCTTTGAGGGCAACGTCTGCAAATGGTGCGCTGTGGTGGGACAGATGAGTCTATTCTTGTTTGCATTTCAACAGTTGGCTTTGGCAGCCTCAGAGCCAGTGCAGCCCATGAGCATCAAAGAGTTCCTGTTTGGGTATGAGCAGACCAGACTTTCCCGAAGGAAAAAGTGGGACCACATTATTCAAAGTAGTTGTGTGTAATTGAATGAAGAAGCTTGGTGCCTTGCAGAGGAGGTACAGCCACCGTTTCGTGTCTTGCCGTTTCACATAGAAGCTGCAGAAGACTTCAGACATGGGAAGGCCTCCCAGAATAAATATTCATCAAATACAAATGTGCAGTGAGACTTGGAAGTCTGGTGAGAATGAATTATATTGTGTTAGCTGTGTTATTACACGAGGCAACTAATGTATGTACGCACTGCAACCAACCCCTGTTCCTCCAAAAAGCTGTCCGAACAGGGGATGTAAGGAAGGCAGAGCGTTTCTATGTGGCTCTATCTCATGCAGCCTTAGTGTAGAGTTTACCACTTGTCCACTTCTGCAAACAAATTACTTGGTCTAGTGAATCAGTGAACCTGCAAACCTGACTTCTTTTTATCTTCTTAGAGGTTTTTAAAGGTGTTTGAATACCAGTGTCTGTCCCGTGTCAACATTAGAGACAGTCACAAAACCAAAACAGCTTGAAAAATCAAGCAGGGTTGGTGGCTATGCAAAGAGAAATGTATCGCTGGGTTGCAATGATTGTCTTTCTGGTCATGATTTTAGGGGCTGCAAGGCCAGGAGGAGAAGCTACACATGCAACTAATGTGTGCTTCAGGAAGTTCAGGCAAGTCCTTGTCTACCTGCAGCATTTTGTCTTTCAAGCAGTAACACTTCAGGGATTGCTGAGATGCCATTTATAGAGCAGTACAAGACCAAACGCATCCTCTAAGACTACTTGATCTAATGAATGCTTGGCTTCTCTAAAAGCCTCGAGATGCAGAAAGGAAAATAACTTTTTGCTAGTTGGAAGGGTAAAAGTAATAGTGATAACACAAAATATTTCCTGTGTTCTTCGTGCAGAGGAAGTGAACAGACTGTATAAGTCGAGAAGCCATTTAGCCATGTCTGGATGTTCTGTTCTAAAGCATGACTGTGATTGCACCAATTCATTTGGTGGGGTTGCAAAATAAAATATACAGAGTCAGCAAACATTTGCAAATATTTTACTCAGTTTATTTGTTGAAGATTTGAAGGACTACATTGAAACCAAATGTAATATAAGTTGAGGAGATTTAGACAGAATTTAGACACTTTTTCCTATATCACTGGCAAGCACTGAGTAATAATCCCACTGGCCTCAGTAGAAAAGTCCTGGTCTGAGCAGAGCATTTTTAAGGTTCAAATCAGTTTGTATTTGTGAAAGTTTTTTTGCTGTTTTGCAGTTTATTTTCTCAAATGAGACAGAAACATCCAGAAATATCATAACTTCTACAGAAAACAAGTTGGAGTAGGCCAAATAAAATGACAGTCTCCATTTGGCAGGGAGAGGAGGTGATGCAATTAGATGATTTTTTTTTTTTTTTTTTTTTTTTTTTAATGGGTAGAAAGGTATGAATTTGATACATAGCCTTTTTCTGGCCAGAAATGTCATGGCAAACCAAGCAGAAAAGATAAACAGCTAAATATTTTGGCAAAAATGACCTATGTCTGTGTCTATAGTCAGATAATCTTCAATTATAAAACTTGAGATGGAAATAAAAAAGACTAAAATAAATCTTCTTAATTTATTTATTTTCTCTGTACTACCACTTTCAATCCTCCTTCAGATCTCTCCCATTTGCTGAATTTTTCTCTGGTAGAAATCTGGTCTGGTCTTTTGCAAAACCAGAGCACATGGGATAGCTTCAAAAATCACAAACAAATAGTTTTTGCTTTGTTCTTTTTCCTGAAAATACTTGAAAACAAAAAAGTGGTCGTGAGAGACCAGAGAAGGAGCATAGCTCATTTCCTTAGATGAGACCCTTTCCATTTTTTTTTAATTATTATTATTTTTTTTAATTCCAGCAGGACCACCTGAATTGTTGTCCTAAAGATATCAGCTCTTAATTGAAGTCAAGAAAGTCTAGACTAGGGAAGGAACAAGGAGACTAAGCCAGTTAAGCCAGTTACAATTGGTGTTAATTGCAGCCACCAGTGATTAGAGGTAGCTGTGTGAGGAGCACCAGGAGAGATAAAAGGTCTGTATGGAGGCTGTGGGTCCTTCCAGGTCCTGTCATCCCCTCTGAAAAGGGGGATTTGGTATCACCAGGTGCCATCATTACTGCTCTCCCTCCCAGTAACCAAATCTATTAGCTGTCCTGCTTCTAGTATTGCTGTATGGGTTTAAATGTGTCTTTAGGAAAATTTATCACAGCCTTGGTTGACAAATCATTGTGTGTGGATGACCCTGCAATGCTGACATCTGTCCAAAGCTGCATCTTTGTGAAAGTGAGTACATTTTTTCTTGCTGCAAGATCTCTTTCTGAAGGTGTATCAACAAGCTTGTTCTGGTTTTGACCTCACAGAAGGCAGACAGGGTAGCAGTCATCTCTTTCATCAGCCTTACACTATTTACTGGATTTACTAACAGTTGTGTTTTGTTCTTTTTCTCTCTTTCATTGGTGAGTTGCTGAAGTCATGTTTGCAAAATATTTGTGTTACATGTCGCAAAGCGTGAAATGTAGCTCAGAGTGAAGCCCAAGTTGGCCACGGTTTGTAGCTTCAGAGGTCTTTGGGATATTGTCCCTTGAGTGACATCTGCAAATGGAAACCAGAGTTGCCTGAGGTCACGTCGCCAGAGGTGACCCTGAGCATTACCTTATGCCAAGAGGTAGCTTCTTCCTTTTATTTATTTTTTGAGGTTCTCTTTGGGTCTATTTCTGGAAGTGCTGCATTGAAGTCCTCTCCAAGTTGAGGTGCTGTGCAATGCTGGATGCCACAGCAGGCTCTGGCAGTGCTGGTGAGGCTGGTGTGTGGCCGCAAACCTGCGCTGGCAAAGGGTGGGGAACTTGCTGAGACTTAGCTTGAAAGTGTTTTTCCCATTTGGCAGCCAGACACAGAGCATCATTCTCTCAAATATGATAGCTGGTCCATCTACCTCTGTTAGAAATGAGAATCAGGCCATGAATGTTTCTCCTGCCCTTAACCTGGAGAACTGATACTTATGTCCCATATCATTTCTTGACAAAAATCATAGTCTGCGCAAGATCTTATAATTTCCTCATACAATAATAACCAAATCTTCTCAATTGTATTACGTTCCTCTATCAGTGCAACTGTCATCCTGTTTGCCTTCCGTGCCACAACTGCACATGGAGTCAAAAGCTTTAGGAGGATTTTCTACAGTCTCCCAGGTCTCTGGCACCTCCCATCCAGACTGGGGAATAAAGTGCTTCATAAAACGTTGCCCAATACAGTTATGCATCATGTAATCAAACCTCGATTGTTTGGATACCGTTTAGGAAAGCAAAGCCTTTGCTGTGCTGGGAGCCTGGTATGTCCCCTGAGGTTTGCCTGGCACTGCAGGAGCACAGGTGTTGCAAGAATTTTTCTCCTGCAAAGCAAAGACACAGCAGGGGACAAAGACAGTGTTTTTTGATGAAATTTGCACCAGTGCACAGGAAGTTTTTCAGGCTGCTGAGGCTTCAGGGGAGTTGTGGCTCTTTTCTTGGTGGCGTAGTTTGCCTCCATTCAGTTAACAAGGGTGCAAATGTGACCCTAATGCCACCACGCTCCTCAAGTATAGTAGCAGGGTGTGCCACAGGTCAGGGCATGAAGGCAGTGTCCACTTGCCTCTTCTGCCCATTTCCATGGTGTGCTGCAGGGCTGTAACACTGCCTTGTGGCATTTGTTGCAGCAAACACAGCTACTAGATCTGTAATATTTTTCTTTTTCTTTCTTTTTTTTTTTTGTATAAATAACTCCTTCCAGATTGGATTGCACAATTGCAGCTGAGTTGCAAGCCCCGAGACTCCTTTGTGCATTAGCAGGACACAAGTTTTTGCTTTTGACATTTCAGCTACAGATTAATTAGTGCTGTCTCCTCCCACTTCTGATCCACTTTTCTTTTAATTTTCTGAAAAAATAAATGTCTCAAAATTCTACAGAGGATCAAAACCACAATGTAATCAGAATCTGACCATAAAAGTATCACTTGGGCTTCACGCTGCTTGATGTGCTCAGACTGTGCGTTCTGCTTAATGGAAACCAGCCTTGCATGCTGATGACAGAGAACTCAAAACGTAGCTCGTTGCTCATTCGAGTCAATTGCTACTGCTCCCAGGGGACAGGTATTGTAGTTATTATGGGCTCACAACAAAAATGGCATTGAAAGCATATAGTGTCCTCCTGGCAAAACAGACCACACTCTACTTGTGGTTAGCGTGTCTTTGCATCCGTGCCAAACTGAAATGTTTACAGCATTTCTGTGGAGCGGGTGACTAAGCTAACATGTTGTTAATATATATATTTACTGCTGCGTTCAGGATGTTTGACGTAAAGTTGTGGGGGGATGGAGGGGGGCAGAGGGAAAGGAAGGGAGGTTGGAGGGATTTCTAACAAAGCATCAATTCCGTGTGGTGTCTAAGCCTGAAGATGTGTTCAAAGTTCTCATCCTGAGAAATTCCAGCAATGGGATTGTGGTTGGAGGAGGCAGCAAAATGCCATTGGGACCTAGATGCTTGCCAAGGTCCATGGCATCCTGTCCTGAGCAGGTATACCTGTGTTATCTTGGACACACACTCCACCCGTCTTTGCCTTTATAAACTGTGCTGGAGTATCTCTGGTGAGCCTGTCCCCACATACCCTTGAGACTAGCCATGTTTTGTCATACCCAGTTTCAGTATTGTTCATTGCAAAGCCAATTGCTTCACGTGCTCCTTGCTGTGGTCTTGGAGAGCTGCTGTTTCCTATTTTCTTGATAAGAATGTTTATGTCCTGAGCTGTGAACACAAATTTCCTATGACCTTTGCTGCTTTTCTAGCTCAGACAAATTCTTCTTCATACTCTGTTTTCCAAAGCAACTTTTTTTTCTGGCCATTCTCTTCTCACTTCTTCCAAGTTATTCACACCATCTTTCCCACCCCTGAATGGTTGAGTTTGATGAAAAATGGTTGTGTCTGAAAGCCAGCAGCAATGACCAGGAGGGAGTAACCTCTGTCTTATAGCAGCAGCACTGTTACTGCAGCCCTGCGTGGGATGTTGGGTTTATCTCAAGCAGCTTTGTCCCAGTGACTCTTGGAGTCTGTGTCTCTATCTCACTCCTGAGTTCCCTCACCTGTTCCTTATTCACACTTTGTTTCTCCCTTCCAAGTACAATCATTTACGCTCATCTTTGTAGAATCTGATCTTCATCTTGTCCCATTTCACCAGTTTTCCAAGAAAATTTGGAATTTAATCCTGCCTGGTAAAGTTATTGTAAACCTTCCTACTGTGATACCTCAGACTTTGCAAGTTAACGTCTGTTTCTTTATCCAAGTCACAAGTGCTGTTACTAACTAGACCAGGTTCCTGTGCCCATGGACCTGACCTCGCACTGATAAAACTGAGCAGGATGTTTTAATTAGGTTCACATTCACATTGCAGTGGTTTTGTTGCCACCAGATTTCCCCATGTTAGCTTATCCAAATGTCATGCAGAGCGAGTCGTAGTGAGGTTCCCAGGGAAATAAATCTCCAAAACTTTGTTTCTGCTCTGCACTTGCTGGTGTCCCGCTGTGAACATTATCTAGCTCTTAGCTAAAGAATGTTGGATTCTTTTTTCACCTTGCTTGATAAAACAGTGGTCTTAACCCAGACCTTTTCTTTGCAATGTTGATTCTATGCTTCTCACTGTGCCTTTTCTTAGAGCAATAGCGCTGTTTTTATGTTATTCAAAGCAGGGCTATCGTCTACTCTGTGCCTCACATAGCAAACGAACCCCTTTGCTTTTGTTACAGGATAGAAAGATGAAAAACTTTACCAAAACAGGAAGCAATGACAAGATGTGGGTTTATTGGATTATTAGCCCTAGGGCATGAAGTTTTCATATCGTATTTTTAAGATAGTAGCATCCAAAGGTCACTGAAAGTGTCAGACCACAGATACATGTTAGACTGGTGCTGGATCACTCAAAAGTCATATGTTAGGTTATTGGCATGAAGGGAATTAATTATCTGGTCCACAGAAGTAGTAATTTGAGTTATTTTCTATATTTTACTTTACTTGTGCTTGTATTCCCTTCTAACTTGGGAATATACTCCCAGAAATACTTGACATATATGAATTTTGGGCTAGGAATGTCTTGAATAAACCACAAAACCAATGGATTCTCAATTTCTATTTCCTAATTACATTTTATTATATAATTGTGATTAAATTTGATAACAATGGAACACAATGTACCAAACATTCAGGGGAAAAAAAGATGTGATTGGAAAGAAAACAACCTTCAACCTTTAGTAGAATTTGGACTTTTTCTCTTTTAAATAAAACCATCTGTATTTATATTTTAAAAGTTTGTCTAGGCCAAATGTTGACAAACTGTACTATTTCCTAATCTGTAACCTGGATGGTAACCCCTTCATGTAGCCAGGCATGTCCTTAGCCTTCATATACAAAATACAGTGTGAGAAGCCAGAGGAAAATATTATTTGCCAAAAGTATTTAAAAGGAAAAGAGAAAAAGAAAAATGAAGGGACGTATGCTACCTGGAGCCTTAGAAAAAAATCAGTCATATATCCTCATTGTATTTTAGCTCAGGCTACCTGATTGCAAAGCAGCTAGACTCCTGAACTAATAAGCTGTTCTCAGAAGCCTGAAATTTCTTTCTTTTTTTTTTTTTTTTTTTTTTTTTCCTTCTTGATTTCAAGCACAAACTGGAGATTGAAGCTTGTGCTTTCCTTAAGCCTGCTCTGTGCTTGGATCTCTGGCTTGGTTCATTCCCATATCCTGATTTAATTGTTATCTTAAGGTATGTTTATGCACATTCACAAATAGAAGAATAACATCAGTTAGTCGATTCATGTTAATTAATGGTAATGAAAATAAGGATGAAGAGGGGAAAAAAAGGGAAAGAAAACAAGGACTCCCATTCAGTTTAGAGTTTTGAATTCAAGCTGAGCTTATAACCCAAATCACTTCTTGTCTGTTACTCACAACTGAAGAAACTGGGTTGCCACATGCCAGGTTTAAATCAATGGAGAGGCATTAATTTAAATATAAAAAATAAATCCATAACCTGATTGAGGAGCTTATTTCTGTGGGATATTTTGAAGCTGAACTCTTATGAAGTGCAGGCCCATTAAACACTTTGGCTGGGACCTTTGACTTCAGAAATTTCTAAAGCTGTGGGTTTCTAAGGGCTGAATATAGAATGGGAATTAGTCACTACTTCCCATGCTTATATGCTCCTCCCTGAGCATCACCAGCCCTTTGATCTGAACCAGTCCATATGTTCTTGTGTTCTTGTTGTCTTTTCACCTCTATTTTAACCTGAGTTAGCTCATTGGGGTTGACCAAACTGAAATAAAAACATTTTTTTCTTTTCAGAGTAGACATAACATCAAGCATCCTTGTTCAAATAAAATCCTGTTCAAGTGACTGCAGCAAAACTGAGGGAGGACATGGGATTTGGTCTTTATTTTTAAGTTCTTGCTTAACTTCAGAACTTAAGTATGATGATTCAGATTGGCTTAGTTAAAAAAAATAATTCCCTCCTCCTCATGCCATAAATCAGTGTGTTCTGGCTTTTGTCCCCAGGAAGGGACTGTCTGTTCTGTTGCCAGCGTTATTCCCAATTCTTTGTCATAGTTATAGGACACGATTATCTTCAGGGGCAGGCTGTTGCCATGTCCTTCTGACAGTTTTCAGAAGACTGAGAAGTTTGGCCTTTGGTTTGTAGACCATCTCCTTTCCTTCTTGTCTCTAGTCAGATCACTTCTCTGCCATGAGCTGAGCTGCAGAAGAACTTGGGTTTAGGGAATATTTGCATTTTCTGTCCATAATTTACCTTTAAGTGGGACTGGTTGTAGGTTCAGTTCAGAAAATGGGGCAGCTGATGTCCCCTGGTGCAATACCTCTGCCTGTGCAGCATATGCAGTTACATTCAGACCTCGCAGCTTCCCACTCTCTGGTCCTCTCTCCCTTTTTTCATCCGTACCTATGTCGATATTACCCTTCCCCCAGCCTCCTTCCCCTTGAAGCAGTTGATACTATACTTAATGTTGCATACATTTGAAAAGCTTACTTTGCTGAGGAAAAAATGCATCATTTTCCTCTGTAAATTCTGTGCCAGGACACCAAGGCTCATTGGAGGTGCGCATCAACCTGTGTAATTTCTACCAAAGCTATCAAAGTGATGCATATTAGAATATTCAATATTTGTTATTGCAAACTGTTGGAAGCCACCTTTATAAGATTGCAAGCTATTCTTCCATTTCCTCCTTACTTTTTCTATTTTTTTCTCTTTGTTTTATGTTGTTTATCTGGAGGCTTTAGAAAGAATCCAAAGTTACTGCAGTTCCAGGGGTCAGTGCAATAAATTAAAGAAGGTGTGTGGCTTTGGTAGGGCGACAACATGAGCATATGAGCGCAACTGACTTCTCAAACTGTAAATCATCATTGCTCCTGCAACATCCACCCTGGTAAGTATAGGAGTTGGGAGATCATGCAGGAAAATAGTAAAGACACTAAATTCAGTTCCAGACTAATCTTAGAGTTGTACAATATCTGATGGTCAAACATTTCTTCGTTTTAATGCATGGCTTTATCAACAACCTGCCTACTAATAATAAATTTTGTACTTAATGGGAATGTACTTAAATGCATGTTTAAATATAGTTATATTCAAAAGAACATGAGAAATTATTTTAATTTCCACTGAAACAACACACAATAGTTGAGGTTGGAGATCTCTGCTCAAAGACAGGTCAATGAGAGCAGGTTGCTCAGGAGCAACTTTTGCTCATTTAATACAAATTTCTGAATCAGGACTTCAGATTTTCCTTTATATTTCTGAGGTGAATGGGACAGGAAACAGGAAAAAATGCAGTTCTCTACCTTTCATCATGAAGTCCCTTGTCCATGACAAATGCAGTGATGGTTCAGCTGATTTGCAGACTTCGTGTTTTACTGCCAACGTGACAGCTATCCTACGTCTTCAATAACTTGGAAAAAGAAAGCCCCAAAAGACTCACTATGACAAAAGCAACCCATTATTTTGATATTTGTATGGTTTGAGTCCAATGTTAAATGCCTCACTTTGAGTTTTAGTCGAGTTCTGTACTGGCACAGAGGTCAGCACGTACATGTCGATGTGATGTCTAGGGGGACCAAAAGTCATCAGGAACTGATCATGCCATGTCTGTATGAAGGTCAGCAATAAGAATGGTCTCAAAGAGGCTGTGAAATCCACATCTTTTTTTTTTTTTTTTTTGGCCAGAGAAGACCCTGGGCAATCTGATACAGTTTAGAAGTTAGCCCTGTTTTCAGTGGGGATTTGGTCCTACCAGAAGTCCCTCCAAACACACACTGCTGTATTTCTTGCAGATGGTGCTTGAAGGCACTTGTTGGCTTCGTACCTTCTCAGTCTAAGCTCCACACCAAAGCTGAAAGTCTGATTTTTCACAGGCTTTTGTTGTTTTTTGAAGTGCTTAATGTCCATTTGATCTCCCCTGATCTCTCTGAAAGAAGGCAAGCTGGTTGGCAGGGCGCTGCAAGGACTAAGGGGGCTGAAGAAGTGTAACGTAAACTGCAGAATATTGTCTGGACTGGCTCAATGTGCCATCAGGTGTGAGGTTTGGATAGAGATTTGTGGAGTTTGATGCCTTGCCCAGACAGAGCTTGAGTTCAATCACTTAAAGGCATGTCCGGCTAGACATAGCCATTGTGTTGAGTCCTGGAACACGAATATCCTGTGTGCTTTCAATAAGAGCCACAGGAGTGTTTGGTTTTACAGGTCACTTCATTTGTTTCTGGCCCTTGCCTATGATAAATAGCTCCGTCTATTGCACTGGGCTCTTGCAAAGCTGTTTGCTCATGCCTGTAGGCATTCAGATCTACCTGAGATGGTTTTTGCCTTTTGGCCCAGGTGGTCCAATGCCCAGACTGGGAAGACACGCTTTGTGAGCTTGGCACAAGCAGGATTTATTTGAGTGCCCTCCGGGCTGTCTGTTAAGCAAAGCCCGCACTGGAGAGCGTATGTCTTAGCGGCATCAAGAGGATTTATTTGGAGACAGACTGAGATTTAGAGAGTCACTTTTGACAATTATAAATGAAGCTGTTTTCTCTTTGCACTGTTATTTATGCTGTGATAATATTGCATAAGTACAATATACCACTCTGGCAGCGTCAGCTTGCGATCCCACCTGTCTAGGGCTGTGGCCAAAGCTCCTCCATCACAGTTGCTCCATGACCTGAGCTGTCATCGCTGTGTTAAGTCTCTTCTCTCCTCTACATCATGGCAAATGAAAATCACCACCGCTAGCTTCAAAACTCCCAGTGGGGCTGAACCCCAGGTACCATCTGTGTTTGTTTCCCGTGTTATAATCTGCTGGATGGTCACCTGTGATACTCCTGCACTGGAGTTTATTTTTTTTGGGAGCAGAAAGGCCAGGACCACAGAGGATGTTGGTCTCCTTTGTGCAAGTCTCAATTATTTATACAGCAATGACACTTTTTGGGCAACAGTCAGCAATGTGAGCTAGTGAGCAGACAGCCCGGGGTCACTCCCAGAACAACGGCTGCAAAAATGTGCAGTGTTTTACAGCTGTGCCAACATGCAGAGCGGTCTGTTGGTGCCATCCTGCCTTCTCTGGAGATCAGTGCCATCACCCCAGCAGCTGAGGTGCAACACACATCCCCTTTTTGGCAACCTCTCTGAGGGGGGCTTGTGGCCTCCTGTCCACTGCAGAGCTGCCTTCATCAGGAAAGCAGGGTAGGTAGCAAAATATAGCAATTCTTAAAGGCGTGGAAAAGCCAGAATAATCCTACCTCAGGCTTGGCAAGGCACAGCATTGCAGCACATTCCTTCATCATTGTAACTCTGGGCTGGGGCTGTACAGCCAGACGATGCTGGCAAGGCAACAGAAATTCAGTTTGTGATTTTTGGTGGGGAAATAAAGATTAATACCACCAACTGTAAACTCAGGGTGGGGGAATTTTAGGAGAGCAAAAATGTCCTGACTCTGGATTGTGCCAGAAATTAATATCCCAGTTCTTGCCCAAAGTACAGTGTTGTCTTTCCAGTATAGTCAGGGACTAAAAATTACTTCTCATCTGAAAAGAATAATGTCTGAGGCAGCATATCCGATTAGATTTGGATGGCTTTGCCTTTAGGTACAGGTGTCTTGACTCTGTTATGGAATCCACGAGGTGGAAGGAGTCCAAGGCTCAATGGAGCATCATTCCCCAGCAACTCGTACCAGATGTTAAAGAAATGAATAGAAATGAAAGTCAGCATTCCCTGGGACAAAAGTATCAAGGTATTTCCTAGGCTTTTGTTTCATTATTTGAAAGCTTTTATGTGTCCTGTGTTTTGTTTTTTTAATGGTTTTTCCCTTCAGTCTGAGAGGCTTGTGGACAGTTTACGCTGTAGGTGGCTGTTATTAATTAAAATGAGGACTGATGACATTAAAACCAGAAAAGGTGAGTCCAGTCAGAAGGAGGAGAGTTAGAAGAGGAGTGGTTAATGCTGAGCCTTCTGTTGCCAGCATGTCAGACACCAGCCTGTCATGTGCAGGCTTCGACAGTCAACTGCAGCAAGACAGAGCTGCTGATTCTGCCCCACAGCTTCTTTACACCAGTCCCACCAAGGCTTCACATACACATCTTAACTTTGAAAAGCTGTCATGCTTTCCATGACCTTTCTGAAATCCTTTTTCTGCTGATCTTTAACCGGTGGTTACCATGTTGCGGGTGCTTCTTCTGGGCTCTTTAAAAAAAAAAAAAAAAAACAAAAAAAAAAAACACTTGGAGTTACAAGGTAGTTCTGGTCCCATTGGCCCTTCAAACTAACCAAAAGTTTTTGGGAGAATCTTGGGTAGAATTCGCTGGGGACTGAGCAAGTATGTTATGACTAACATTAGAGATAATTGTAAGTGCTTCTGAACCAGTATATTCCTGAATGTAAAATCCCACCCAGAATATAGGAAAGGAATGTATTGACTATGAGATAAAAACCTAAAAATGTGCTATTGAATTCTCTATTGTGATTCAGTTACCATAAACAGTAATTAAATAGCTATTGGGCTATCCACTGGCATGAGGAACATTGCATACTGTTATGTTTTCCACAGGCAAAGAGCCAACCTCGGGCCAGGGTTAGTCTTGATGTCTTTTACTTCATGCAGAGGGAATTGCAAACATGAGGCTTTCCTTCAGAGTCGTGCACTGAAAACCTGCATGGCATCTCCCATTCAAAATCAAGATACCTCCAGGAACTGCATGCTACAAAGTGGGAACAGACAAATGGCAAGTCTTTGGGACATGCCATTGCAAGGGGAACTCATTCCCTGGCATGGCCCCATTCTCTGGCACGTGTCTCAGCTTGGCCAGGTGGTGGGTGGATGCCCAACCTCTGCTGCAAAGGAAACAGAGCCCATGGCCACATCCCAGCAAAGCAATAACTTCTGTTTACTTAAACTTTTCTCCTCCTGCTTTTCCCCTGCAAACATGCTCCTATCCCATCTGACTCAGATTTGAAGTGACCTCCAGCACTTTGTATTGAGAAAGGAGGAGGAAAAAGGTAACCTGGCTTTGCGATGATCTTCTGGGAGAAGGATGCTGAGGTCATTAGTCCTCCTGCCTCTTCTCTGAATTTTCTGAGTCTGCTGTTTCCAGCTTCAAGAGTAACAATAGCAGTACCAGCCCTCAAATGAATGGCTTAAAAGTAATGCATTTTTTAAATCTAATAGATTTTGTATTCTTACAGGTTGGTGTCTTTTCTGTGGGGAAGTATTAGCACCCATTTTTTAAATTTTCTTTTAAAGGCAAGGAAGACCCTTTGCAAAGGAAAACAAAGCAAAATAAAACCAACCAACCAAAAACCTCAAATCAATGCAACAAGTGTCATTGTTCCCAGAATCTGGACCTACACCAACATGCCAGAGGTCCTGAAGTACATGGAAATATCATAAGAAGTGATGACAGCAGGCATCTTTTCCTCCTTTTTCACTGGTGGCTTTGCTCCCTTGTGTTTGCTGCAGATGAAGGGTCCATGGCTAGTCCTCATGCAGCAGGTTATGACTGTTAATTGTGAAGGTGGGGTGGACTGAAAAGACTTTGCTGTCATCGGAGCACTTAAAAATATTTTGAATCTAGATCCATTTCAAAATCTGGATGTAAAGCACTGAAACACCTCTTGTCTTTTGTGCTAGGTTCCTCCAGTACAGATCAAGTGCTTGTAATGCGGTGACCAGTCCTGAACCCTGCAAATTCCATCCCAAAGAGTGTTCAGACATCTTAGAGGGAAACTGAGGCACTGGGAGGTGGTGAGAACAAAGAGCTCAAGCCCAAATTCACTGCTCTAGCTGCTGTTCTCTGCACCTTCTTGTGTTGGTGTAGTATTTACATCATTTATGTGTAAAGGTGCTGCAGTGAGAGGGATCGTAAATAGATTAGACAGAGAGGTTCACTTAAAATCAACTGGCAGGCTCTGAAGGCTGATAGTCTCCATCCTGAACAACTGTCTGAGCATTCAGCTCCTATAAATCTCAGCTCCATGTTCACTGCTACTCCCGCTGACATTTCAGTGGAGCGATTATTCATTTCAACAGACTTCTGGAGGAGAGCTCTATGGGAAAAAAAAAAAGAAAAAAAAATAGACAAAAGTACAAAAAAAAAGGCAGAGAAAAAAGCAGAAGATGCAGCCAAGACATCAGTGATAAAGTGGAGCAGAAGAGGCAGCCGGAGCCTTGGATTGCAGCGCGGGACATTGTGTACTGGAATCGGGAGTTGCTCAGAGAAATCAATATTTGCTGTCCTGCCAGCCCACATGCCAAAGGACTGTATCACAAAAGGGGAGAAAACGCATCACGTAAATCTGTGGAAAATGAATGATAGGGTGTGAAGTGCAGATAACGGGATAATGTAATAAGTCTGTAAAAGAAGATATACTATGGTTGAAAACAATAGATTATTTGGTGGATGATTTTTTCCCCTCTGTAACTGCCTTTTGTTTGTGTTCCTGTGCTCTGCCAGCCACTTTTCTTCTGTGCTTCACCCTCACTTTCTTCTAATATTTCCTAGGCCTTGCAAAAAAGAGCAAAACTTGTTATTGCCCTGGCTGATCATGCCAGATTCTTAGTAGGGCCCGTCTGAGAGTAACCTTCTGTACTGTGCAATGGATTATGAGGCCGTTTGCCTCTCTTCTGCCTAGGTTTTTCCACTGCCATGGATAGAAGTCTCTGGGAAACCGCCTTGTTTCCTCACATGTGAAGCTGGAGGTGGATGAGGGCTGGGAAATCTTTTGCCTCTGTATCCAGACTAAGATACCTGTTCTTGCAGCTCAGCAAGGGATTGAAGGTATCTCATCCTCTTCCCCTTGTCCAGGAGGGCACTGTGGGCATCAAATGAGTCCTGGGATCTCACAGCTCCTGAGCTACCTACCACAGCTACACACCACCCCCCTTACTCAGGGGTTGCAAAGGAATTACTACACAGCTATAAACTCCAATTTTTTCCTCTACATATTGGATTGCTCATCGGTTATCTGGACTGCCCAGTGGCAGCACTGTCCGGTTTATTCTGGAGCTACTTAGAATTTATTTCATATGTCAAATGTTCATAACTGTTCAGACTTTGGCAGCTTTTTGGTTGTCTGATTCATATGGATATTTGTTTTGGGCCATAGATTTAGCTTGCTCAGAGTTCTTATGATATCTGGTGGAGGCTTCTGTGTTACCCTTTGGCTTGTAAACCTCATTTTGACATGATGATTAGATGACAAAAAGTATTTCTCCTTGCTTGGAAGATGCTACCATATGAGGGCTATGGGACCATAAACTCATTGCTAGGATAATGTCAGGCTATAAACTACAAATTAGTTGTCAATGTAAGGAAATACTCCTACTCAACCAAAGCCAGGCTTCACTTGTAGTCTTCCAGGGAACAGGGGCAAAGAGATGATAACCTCTGCAAAGAAATACATGGTGAGACAGTCCCGGGAAGTTCGGGTAAAGGAAAGTGTCAGCAGTCTGCTTTGGTGCACTGAGATCTAGGATGCATCAGCTGTTTCTAATAGTGAATGCTGAGCCTTAGCAAAACCCTGAAATTAATTTTTAAGAGTGTGCTTAGTGTCTAGCCAAGGAACTTCTTTTTGCTAAAACTTTTCCACTATAACTGGCAGAAATGCAACCGATCATAACTGCGTATGAAAGATTGCACAACACATCTCCCTGTAAGCCAGAAACAGGGAAAAGTCAAAGAGCATCCCAGATATTACAATGAGCATTTAGATTGAATGGTACTATAGCTATGTATACCTGCTGTGCATGTCCCCCAGTACTGGATGCAAGGACTGTGCTTCACTTTTAAATCTTTCAGGAATTACTGTACACATATCAAGAAGTCCAGCTACAAAAGATATCAACAGAAAAAGATGAGCCTTTTGTTTATTTTAGACATTATTCATCTATGGTGTTTCCTCTGTGGGTAGGAGAATTTTTCCTGCAAAGCTTGCTGTAAACTTTTCTTGAGAAATTATTGCAGACTACTAAAGCTCCTGTATATTTGTGCTGGGTAACTTGTTGGCAGCTTTATGGTGCAGAGATATTTAGATGAGATAAGGCTATGACCCCATGCAGTTGAGAAGGGTCTTGACTAGCACTGACTTGGCACAACTTTAAAACCAGAAGAAATATTTATATTAGGTTTTAGAGTAATTTAATGACTTAATTTTGTTAGTGTTTCCCCATACTCACCAGGCACAGCAAAATTCAGGTCGATAGCCTATATCACAGTGTCTCCTCCCCAGCTGGTTTTTTGTTCCCAGAAACACAAAAGTAGCCTTCTGGGAGAGGAAGAAAGATAAGCTAACACCAACAAAATAATCATAGTCAGGCTACTGATGTCAGAATAATATGTTAAGGTAAAAAGCAAAACAGACATACATTGGTTGAGTGAATCAAATCATTGCTGGAGAGGATGAATTCTTTTTTACATTGTTGAATGAAATTTCCCCCCCAAATTCAAATCGGTGATTTCTACTGTAATTCACCTTCTGTGGCAGGTTTGTGTTGTTTTTCAGATTGTATATTTTTCCCTGCTGTTCCTGTTAATACCAAATTTATAGGAAATATGCAGTTTTTTGTTTGCTTTATTCTTGGACTTGTTCTCAATAAAGGGAAAGAAAAAACAATTTTATACAAATGCTTGCTGAAATTTACAGCTGAAGAACATTTGATTTGAAGTTTAGACATGTAATGCTCTCCATAAGTTACCTACTATAAATTTGAAACTGAAGTTATAGTTTTGATTACAGATTTTTATGATGCATTTTGTGCCTCATTTCCAGACAGATTTATAGCCCTTACAGAATACTGAATGAGTGACTCCACATGCTTCATGTCAACAAGTTCTCTTTATTTTTATTTTTTTTTCCCCCTGAAACTTCTGCTGGTTAAAATTTAAGCTTTATTGCAGTCAAAGTACACTTGTTCTTGTCATTTTTGAATGGCTCTTGGTCATCCCAGAGAATCTGGTGAAAATGACCAAGGGATTTGACTCTACAGATAGATAGCAGTAAATGAGGGCTGGTACCCATACTTCCAACATTGAACCCAGGTCCTCATATGTGTTGAATTGACCACCTGAGTTTTGACATGATTAAAGAGCAAGACAAAGCCTATCTAACCTATAATGTGTCCTTTCCAAAATAATCCAAGCAAGAGAAACAGAGAGAGGAGAGAACAATATTGCTCTTTACAGGCTAACAGATGTTAAACTATTTCCAAATAGCAGAGTAGCCAACAATAACCTATAACAAATCATGAGCTGTTGGAAAGAAAAATATCTTTACACTAGACTTTGAATAAATGCTGTGGCTTGGAAACAAGTACAGATTTTGCCCAAGTGTTGAGGCTGGTGCCTTTGCCTTTGATGAGTCCCTAGGAAGGTCCCATCACTCTCCTTGCATCATGCTGTACCACCCAAAAGTCTGACACATGTCAAAGCCAGGCACAGTAAGCAAAACATTTTATTTATATTTTTTTCTGAGTAAACAGAAGCATGTTTATATTCATTTCCAAAACCCTCAAGAGCTTACAAGGTCTGACTAAGGCTACTAGGACAGAGTTATCCTCTGGCATATTCATAAACACAGGACATGCAGACACAGGAGGTAGCTGCCCAGGATATCACATCACTGCTTAATCTAACTACAAGGTCAGCATGTGCTTCATATGCATTATTGCACCTGACTCATGCAGGATGTGGCTTTTTTTGCAGGCTTGCTCTTGAGCTCATAGTGTGGAAACTTATGTTATTAATCCCTAATGAGGAATGAGCATCTCCCCTGGGTGTTGTAAGGATGGTAGCTGTATCCAGCCTGAAGTGAGTGGCTAAACCAGACGGAGGAGATGATAATGAGTAGGCCATCCGGGGGGATGTGTTACAGCCTAGTGGCAGAATAATCCATCTTCCACCCTTCATGCAAGGGGAGAGACAGGCATTTTGCTGAGATCTGCTGTGATAATGCACCCCTGGTGGGTCCATCAGACCTTTAGAAGATGGTGGCTGGAGGGAGACAGCCTGCTCCCCAGCAAAGTTTTACCTGCTGTAGTTGGTAAGGCAGAAAATATTTCCAGTGTGTCAAAGTGCCCAATTTATTCTGGGTGTAGTCCTTGTTTTCCAAACTAAGAGCATGCTTGGAGGCAGCAACAGTGGAAGGATGTTGCAGATGGGTCAGCACATGCATCAAATGCAAAACCCACCTGAAGCCAGTAGTGGTGAAGCTCCCTGTCCCATGGAGCTGCTCACCAAGGGTAGGGGTAGGAGCAGCTGGTTTTCAGGGAGCTGCTTCAGGAGCAGAGATTTACACAGTGTTTGACAAAAAGAAAATCCACTTCAACAGCTCCTGTTTGCAGCTGGTGTGTTGCGTGGAGGCAGCCACTGCTCCTTTTCTTGTTTTCCAACCCAACACACTTCAGTTTGGCTATGGGGATCAGGTGCCCAGGGACATGGAGAATTGCCCCTGTTCAAGGACAGAACATCTTGTTAAAATATTTTCTTTCTATAAAAAAGATGGACTTTTTTTTTTTTTTTTTTTTTTTTTTTTTTTTTTTTTAAGGCTGTTGCCTGCCAGTTCATGAAGCAGAGCTAAGAACAAATTCCTCATGTGCAGCATATTTCTTTTTATGACCTGAAAAGCAGCACACAGAGCAGCTTACAGATTTTCTTCAGGCACTGCTGATTTATCTCACACCCAGCCCCCATCCCTAGAAACAGTTTATCTTCTGTTTTTTTTTTTCTTTAAACCTGGCCTTTTCAAAGTGTTTTTATGTAGCAGCCAAGATGCTGCCTGTCTATTCCCTCACTACTCTGCATCAAACCCATGAGAATCACTACACATGGGTTATCATCTCACATTGCTTTGGTGATGGGCTGTCAGGGGCAAAGAGAGACTGGGCCAGCTTCACCCAAAACTGACTTTTAGACCTTTGTGTCTCCACACTGTGAGGAGCCTTTGGCTTTGTTGCACCCTGGTAACTCCATCCTCCCTTTCAGTAGCCTGCCCTCATGTTCCTCTTTGTAAGGCTGAGCATGGGATTTTTCAAAACCTTTCCTTCAAAAGGTTGTCAAAACCGTTAAAAATGCTTTGGAATCAGCTTGAAAACAAAAGGTTCTTTGTTTTCATCTCTGTGTTTTTCAACAAATTTCAATCTTTTCCACAGCATGAAGAAGTGTTTTCAGTTCATTTCCCTAAAAGCTATAATACCTTTCAAGTTCTCTCTTTCCTTCAAATCTCTCTAAATAACATCTTGAGAAATTATCCTTCTCATGTTCTCCCCAGGAAGTGATGCATGTCTTTTTTGAAAAAAAAATAAAATATTATTACTTATTTTTTATTATTATTTTTCCCCCTAATCTAGTTTAAGATGTAAGTTCTTCAGGGTGAAGAAGAGGGCTACATTTTGGCAGACTTTGTTTGATAATATTGACTTAATATGGGTTAGATTGCCAAGAATGAAAACAGCAGGCAGTACTTTCTGTTCAACGCAAGTTCACGTTTAGGGAAGCCGTGGCTTTTAGTATTTTGTATTCTAAAACAGAGAACTACAGAATTACAAAATCTGGCTTTCCTCAACCCTCTGCTCAGCAACTGTCCGTCGAGGCCAGATGTTTCCTGGGCATTATTTCTGTGCAGTAAGTAGTGGACATCTCCCCAACCAGCGAAGACCAGCTGCCTGAATCTATTGAGACTCCTGTGGTTTGTCCCTCATCCAAGAAGTCTTCCCAGAGCACTTGAGTGACCTGAAAATGTAAATGCAGGGTTGAATTGGTAGCATCCTCTGCTGGCTTAGACTTCCTTAATGGCTGACAGGGTAGACAAGGATATCTGCAGAAGAGAATTACTTTTCCTGCCGATTTCACTGAGCCTGTCACAGATTATCTGAAAGCAGAGGCACTAGAATAAGAGCTGTTATGATTGCAGCCTCTGAGGTATGCAGAGGAAATGGTAAAATATGTATGCAAAATATCTGCAAGTGGAAGCACACCAAGAGCTATGAAAATGGGCAGGTGTTTATAAAATACTGTTATTTGCTGTCTACTTTTGTCTACTTCCTTGCAGAGATGGAGTTTTTGTCATGCTAATAGGAACTCTGTGCACTTTTATCAAGGTCCTAGAGTTAACGGGATCCAAAACATTCAGAATTCGTGAACTTTTTACTTTTAAAAAATCTTTTCCAGTCACTAAGAGAAAAATCATTACTCAAACCCGACAGTAATGGAAGTAAAGGTGGTGTTGGTCTAGTCCAAGAAAGATAAATTTGAATTTGATTCCTTTCAGTGGTATTCTAGGAACAGTGGCAGAAATAACAGATCTGAGGATGACCGTGCCTATTATTATGTGATTAAAATCCTATTTTTTAAAATGTCTCTGCTTTTTCAGAACTGTTTTTCCACAGAATGCTAGCAATATTTGATGATTTCCAACTGGAGGAATATATAAAATAACAAAGAATTGTTACACTTGATAGTGCTTCATGGCTGGTGGTCTGGCAGCTGTTCAGATGATACATTCGAACACTTAGATGAAAGCATCTCGGAGAGTTTTAAAAGCCTTTCTTAGAAATGGATATGTGTGTGATTCAGTTCACTTCTCTTCCCCAGCCATGACAAATAAGAGTTACCAGCGTCAGGATGAATAGCCCTGGTGAAGGGCAATGGCAGCTTGTTCAAAGAGGGTTTACAGCTGAAACCTGGAAGCAAAATATTCTCAGACCTGCCCTCAAAAGTGTGAAAATGTGCTAAGAGAGGGATGTGACAAAAAGAAAACCCACTATGTTTCCTGTCCTCAGGTCAAATTTTCTTCCTACCTTTGAGGAAGATTGACCCCTTTCCTTTGGGACTCCTGTGTACTCCCATAAAGGAGCAATATTAGTCTAGATTCTATAAGCTTTTCCCTGTACATGGCAATTTTGTCCAGGGTCAGGGTAATTAATGGCCAATATAATTAATCTGATATTTTCAAATAAGCCGATGAAGACTGTAGGTAATGATTGCATGAGCAACTGCAGAAGGAAAGATGCACACTGTGGTGTCTGCTGCTAGATCTAGTTTTCTGGAAACAGTGAGTGGTGTGGCTTTTTCTGGGGAGGATTTAAGAGAAAACCAGGATGAATGAACTATGAATTTAATAGAAAACCAGGATGAATTACTCATGCAGTAATGATACAATCTTGCAAGCAACTAAAGGGGACTATAGAAATAATCTTGCTTCAACAGCCTTCAAAAACTATCTGGATGTGTCTGAGTATTACCCAGAAAGACAAGGTGATGAGAGAAGTGGGTCAGACCTGTCCTTCCAGCACCAGATTTCCACAGGGTGAAGGGAGGAGACCGAAGCGGTGGGCTACGGGAGGGTGCACGCAGATGGCGGTGGTTCCTTTTGAAAGCCACTTGCTAGCAAAGCCAGAGCTTTTCACCATTACTGATGCCAATTCAAGTTTCTTCATGTTTTCCTCAGTTCTATTTTTCAATGCAGTCCAAAAGTCTATCAAGGGCTGTGGCTTAATTTTTCCAGTGGTTTGTCAGTATAAAAAGACGCCATTTCCACAGAGGCTGTTGTTCCCAGTGTAAATATGTTTTTAGGCACAGAGCAACATAATCCTACAGAGCAGAGAAGCTGCAAACCCTCCTGGCAGTGTCTATGGCAGCATAAATGCTCTGTTTCCATCCTTTCTATTTATGGAAATCCAAAGACCATTTATCTCCTAGATTCACATAGGATTTGATATAGAATAGTCAAGAACCATGGATTACTGCTTGGTAGGTGTAATTTCAGGGAAAACAGCATAGGTTTTAGAGAGGCTGTGCCTCAACAAATAGCCGTACTCTCTAGCCTGGCTCCCCAAACAGGCTGTGGTTGTGGAAATGAGACTTTCCTTTAAAACTCCTTGTGTTACAATTGATCTCAGATTTTGTATCACTGGTAGCTGGCTCCTGAAAGAATGTCATCTCCACGCAGGAGAATGGAGAACACACAGAAACCCTGGCAGCCCAGATAGCTGCTCAGGTCTCCCTCAGTCCTAGCAGGGACAGGCATAACATTTTTTTCCCATAGGCATTCTGATTCTGTCATTGCAAAGTTCTTTTTTTTTTTTTTTTCTTGAGAAATTCCAGACTAAAAATGTATAAAAATGGAACATTTGAGTTCTCCTGGCTAGACCAAGAGAAATTCCTTGTGGTTAAATGGGTAGACTTCAGCTATGTGCTGGCACAAGGCCCAGTTTGGGAAGTGATGGGGGGGATGCAGGGATTGCGCTGAGACCTTCTGGAGCCTCCTGTGAGGGCTGCCTGGTGTCCTCCAAAAACCTCATGCTGTGGCTCAAGGATACACCATGATATACCAGCATGCACCACCACCATGCTGGTAACAGCTTCAGGCCCTTGGGCTATGCCATTTGTGCAATGCTGACTGCTCTGCTTCAGCTGATTGCTGCTGCTGCTGTCATGAGATTTGCCTGTCGCTAAGGACACTTTGGCAACCACTGAGTCGCTGTTTGATTTCGGTTTACAATGTAATAAACACATTTCTATTTAGCTCTGCCCTTAACACCTCATCTAGGTTTGTAGGAAGGCCTATGGTCCTGAAGTACTTTGGCAAAAATAGAAGGCAAAGTGGAGGTATTTCCAGTTTTATTTTAAGGAAAAAAAAAAAAGGAAAAACATTTATTTTATTGTGTTTCTAGAAGAAGACGAGAAAGGACACGTAGACTACTCTGCAATATCTTCCCAGGAAGAGTAAAGGAACTGAAAAAGCCAGGAATGAGGTAGACAAAATTATTCGTTTAAAAAAAAAACAACAGCAGTAGTTTAAATAATTATTTGGAAAAAAATTAATAATTTAGCTTTTGAAGAGTACATCTTTAAAAATTAAGTACATACTTTAAAAATTAAGAATAATAAGAAATAATAATAATAAGAAAACCTCTTTCTTTGGAGAGTTCTGAAACATGGAATAAAAAGAAAGTCCTGATCTATTTCTTAGGGAAGATTTCTCCCCACCCAATATCTCAACAGATGTTTTAAATCACATGATATGATTTCAGAAGTCTGGTAACTTCTGCTGGGAGTTTCCTAGTTCCTAGGTTTTCTGCCCAGAGGAGATGTCATATCTCCCTGGAGTTCCTCGAAGTGGGCATTAATTTTGCAAGAAAAGACTTCAGTGGCTTGAGCTTCTCTGCTCCATTATGTAGTTTCTCAGTATATGAGGACAACAGTGGCTGCACTGTTAAGCCATTGGTTTTGTTTTGCTTTTTGTTTTTATTTTTTTTCCTGTTGTTGCTGTGCATGCTAATCTCCACTGCAAGTTAAATTTAAAGAAATTATACTGTTAAACTCGTCTTGTTTTATCTGATTTTTCTAAATCCAGGAGTTCAGAGACTTCCATTTTAGGAGAATCTGAAGTCTTTATGACAATTCTTAAGTTAAACATGGCCTCACTTAAAAAAGAATGAAATTATTTGGGTCAATTCATTCTTTTCATAATACTGTCAGGCTCAAAGGGGATCCATTGAGAGTAAAGCTGTGCTGGTAAGAGGCTAGTTGATACTTGGCTGGACAGATCATAGAATCATAGAAAGGTTTGAAAACAGTCCCTTAAATATCACCTAGCTCCAAACCCCCTGCCATGGGCAGAGATGCCATCCACTAGATCAGGTTGTGTAATTGCTTATATAAAGGTACAGCTGTGGACCATTTGCTAGTCAAATTACATGTGTCCTAGATATCCTGTTTAGGATATCTACTGCAGCCCTCAATGCCTTGCCAATTTAGATGGGCTTGTAAGTGGAAGGAGAAAAAACTGAAGCCTATCTTTTGCATCTGTCACAACATCAAGTAGAAATTATCTCCTTAATAAAACTAATGATGTAATTATTATAGCTACTTATGTCATTATAATGTCACAGTTGCCCAAATTGCTCTTTTTTCACTGGATCCGGGCCCTTGTCTGCCAGCTCTCTTACCTCCCTTACCTGGCATTTCTCAGGTTCACCAGGCTACTTGCATGAATTACAGAAGAATAATTTAGGTTTATCTGAGGTTTGAAATTGTATCTCTGGCAGTTGGCTTCTGCACTGACTTTGGTGACTCTCACTATTACTGCATGTCATCTCTGGCCTCATGTGAGGAGCAGTGAGTGCCAGATTAATCAGCCCTTACTGTAATGAAAACCAAAGCCATTTGGTTTCAAAAAAAGGGTATGGCTTGTTGGTCTGGTAAGGAAAGTGCTGGAACAGAGTTGTTTGTGCCAATGTTGGCTCCAGAAAAATGAACCAGAGAGAGTTGTGTGCTTGGGTTTGAATTCTCTGCATTGAGGCAGAAAACCAGGACTTGCAGGCTGTGTTAAAATCCCATGCAAAACATAAATGTGCAGAAATCTATTTTAACAGGAAACTCAGCCAGTTTTGGTCTAACTAGCTGTGCAGAGGTTTTTGCTGTTACTCTGAGCAGTGGTATCAGCCTGCTCTGGTGCCTCAACCCCAGGGACATGAGGAATCCTGGCAATAAAAATGCTTCCTCCAATAACACCTCTAAGCCTGGCATTGCTTAATGGGCTGTGAGATCACATGAAGGCAGCTGCTTTTGACCATTACAGAAGACACATTACTCCTTTTAGTCAGTTTTAGTACATAGAAACCACAAAATAAGAAAAAAGTAAATCAAGACTAAAATACGACACTTCCACCTCCACATGCAGGAAACAATAACAGTTCAGTAGCGCTGGCATGAAAGGGACTGATCTCAGCTTTATCGTATTGGCTAAGTAATAAACACCCATATTAGAAGAGCTGTAGATCATTTAGTTCTTCCTGCACACCCACTGTGGTCCTCCTGTTCCCTGCCTCCTGCCATCCCACAGGGGAGATTAAATAACGTGGAGGATGTTCTGTGTTGCATGACTATAGTGGCCAGAAGATTGCTGAGACCTGGGACTCATTTTATCCACAGTATGGTAAGAAGAAGCAGTTTGTGCTCCAAAAATCTTGTAAACCCAAAGGAAAATTTCTTCTAAGATGTTGTTCCTGTTAGAGAAATGCCCAGGCTGGAAGATGCCCTGCCAATAACTCCAGCCTGTGTCACACAGTAGAGACCCACGTATCTCCCAGAGGAGGACTAGCCAAGACCCCTTTGAGGACATGTGCCTGTATAGCATGCAAGGCATGAGACTGCTGTCCTGCCTTTCAGCTGGAGCCAAACAACCCTCAGACCTCCACTAGGCCATGTTCAACAACCACACAGGACAAAATCCCAGAGTAAAGAAAGGGGCATTGTCTGCTAGGTGATCTTCATGCACACTTGGGACAGTGGAAGGTTTTCAGGGTGACTTTTTCTTCCTACTCTTAAAAGACAAAAGGGCACTTACAGAGAGCAAGGTTGGAATTCTGGCTGCAATTGCAAATTTCCATATTTCATATACCTGCAAAACAAAAAGCAGGCATAGAGATGAATTTTTATTCTGGCATTCTGGCTACCAGGGACATAAGAGTTCAGATATGAGCCTTCAATTCCTTTAGTAAAAGGAAATCTTCAATGCAAGCTATGCTACTAGGATAATAGTGACGTGTTATACTGGACCTTTCAGAAGGGACCTCACCTACTGGGAATGCTCTCTCCTTTCCAACTCTCCTCTTTCTTTTTACCATCCCTGGAAGAAACCCCTGAATAAATCTGATCTCATGTTTTCATTCCTGGAATACAGAAGCCCTTGAGAAACATCTTCCTTTGCTTCTAAAAGGGCTGTGGTAGACAACATGAATTACGGTGTATCCTGTGGCTGGCAACAACACGTCAGAAGTGGGCACCTCTCTGGGGACAGAAGAGAAATCACAGTCTTCCTTCTTCCTGCTTGCTGAAGCCAGAGGTATTGTGTGTGGTATGGCTGTGGTTTTGTTGTTCGGCTACAAGGGCCTGTTAACAGTGATCCACATTTCAGGAAATAGAAGGCAAGAAATTCCTTTTTTTTTTTTTTTTTTTTTTTTAAGGTTGGAAGTGAGTGACTGAGTGTTCTGTTTAACTTCATGGGTATCTTGTTGCCTAGACGTGTTGAAATGGTTGATCTGCAATACTCAGAATTTGGCTTTCGCCTCTTGCAGCTGGGAGGGACAAGAACATTGTTCTTCCATTGATATTTTCTGGAATTCACCCTCCTCTGAATCAGTTCTTCCAGGTCAATCTGTTCTTTAAAACAGATTTTAGGTTGATGCTGCTTCTCTTCAAGTGCATTTGCACTAATCAAAAGCCAAGGTTTGTCTCTTCCAGAGGCTGGTTAACTGTGGCTGGGTGACATGAGAGCTCATGCTGGCATATGTACTCCATATATTGTGTTTGCAATGAGAGATGTGTTATCATTCCAAATTAGTCAAGGAAGTTCAATACAGACTCATTCCTTACACAGTTCTCATGTCTTTAGGTGGTCCGCCATACACTTGACTCTGGGGATAAGCAAGTGCTTGAAAATCACATGGTGTTTTTCCATTTCTGCCTTACTTTTGGACTTAAAAAATTGGATTTCAATGAGAGGAACATCAGAGGAGCTCAGTCATCTTCTGTTGGTTGAATCTAAGTGCAGCTTCCTCCCCAGTGCTTCTGCATGACAGTAATTCTTACTGGTGGTCCTATCTTCAGTGCAGCAAGTCTCTCTCAGTGCATCTTCCTCCCCATCCCATCTCTGGTCTTGTTGGCAATTCCAGTTTTCTGCAGCTCTTCGATGGCAGGCTTTACAACAGGGCACATCTGTTGCCAGTAGCAACTTTTGGGGAATATTGTTTGAAGAATATCTTGAAAAATAACATTGAGTGGCAAGGTGCAGATGTTTGTAATAACTTTCACTTCTCATTTGAATGAACTGTGTGAAGTGGGAGTGGGTTTTGGCTAGATGACGATGACTTATCCACTCTTCCACCACTTCCTCCATATTTGCCTCTCTTGGACCATACCTGATGGCAGGCACATCAAAAAGGGATAAAAACAGCATGTCACATGTCTTTGATGTGGGATTATTTTATGTCTGTCCATCTGAAAACCATTGCAGTGAGACACCAAAAGCATAATATTGCTGAGCTTTTATTAAAGAATTTGTTCTTGGCTTCATGCCTATAATGCAGCAACTAAAAGTAAAAAATAGAATGCACTTAGCTTGCACTTTCTCCTTACAGTAACGCTCCCTTTTGTTATAATTCAAGTTCGGGGGCTTTCTCTAGAGAGTAAGTATGAATAAAGTATATAATGAAAGCTTTCATGGTGGTCTAGTTTTCAAGGGTCCAGCAGTGCTGTAGTTTATTCAGTTTCAGATTAATCACCAGTTTGAAACTGCAGATATAGTCCCATGTTTTAGGGCAGTCAAATGGGAAAAATAGCCCTCAAGGACAGAGCGGTCTGTCGTTTTCTGAGAGACTGTAATATTCTCAGTCATGATGTGGGGAGTGCACACAAACAGACTCAGTGAGGTCAATGAGGGAGTTTGTCTTCAAACATGTGTGGGAAGTGTGTTGAGTTCCATGTTTTTCTGTCCACTGCCCAGGTGAGGTCAGCCAAGTTACTTTAAGCTGGTTCTGAAGACTTAGTCCTATTTTACCACTCTTAATTAAGATTACAACTTCAAAGCCCAGCTGCCAAACAAGTCTAACTTTCCATCAGTAAATGTTCTTAAACAGCTAAATATACGTGCTTGGGACCTTAAAATTGCTTAAAGTATGGCAGTGTTGAGGAGTTCAAAGTTTTAGCTATGACACCCAGATACTTCATGTGAAGCATTTATTGGAAGAGGGACTAAACCCACATCTCTATGTATCCTGCGATGGCTTCTCTTAGCATGATGCTGCAAAGCTGCATAGCCTGGCTGGTGGGAGATGAAGGTTGCTTCAGGCAAGGTGGTGTAGGGGCTGGACTGCCTGACCTCATAGGAAAACACCCTGATTATTCAGTTTCTAGGAATATCTGCAGATAAAGCCATAAAATATGCCAAGGGTCAGAGTAGTAAGTGTGCCACAGATGGATTACAACTACTATGGTGATCAGGTATGAAATAATCATTTACAGCAGTCTGATGACTGGCTGGTGTGTAACTTTCAAAACATATACTCTTTTTAATCAGCGGGTATCCATCCAGTTTTGTTGTGGTGATCTGCCCAGACAGGTCCAGGGTAAGTGGTACCTTCTGAATCAGGTCTATTAAGGAGTATGCCTCATCACAATAATCCAAATGAGCTCCATGTTTTAACAAATCAAGAGAAAGTGTAACTCTTTTACCACGTTGACCCATGGTTTCTTTCCTCTGTTTTATTCTCCCTATTAGAAGGAACTCCATGCTGGGTTTTCACAAGCTTAGAAAGGCTTAGGAGCAGGGAACTAATGCAGGAACAGAAGTTAATTGCCCAGCTAAAATCCACCCTGATCCAAATCTCCTGCCTTGGCACCACATTTATCAGACCGTTTCAGCAGGCACAATACAAATAGTAACACCAAATGGAAAGCAGGCAAGACATCCCCATTGATTGTGCGCCTGAATACTGCAAGCAAAAAAAAGAATACGTCAGCCATGTGTTCCTTTTCAGGAAGGAGGAGGACATCAGGAAGTCTCTGAATCCTTGCTAGGTTGCAAAGTGATGGAAACTTGAAAGACTGCCAGAGAGAACTGGGATAAAAGCATTAGTATTCTATTTTTTTGGGAATAAAACTACCTATCCTGTGAAAAAAACCCACCCTGTAGCTGAGTAATATATCTGTCTCTGAAAGAAATTTGAGTTGGGTTCTTAAAATACTCCCTCAGTCAGTTTATGATGATGGTTTCTGAGTTCTTTCAAGTGGTTTATTTGGAGCTGCATTAGATAGTATGAGACAATTCACACTGTTCTTAGAAACCATCAAGGGCCAGCACAGACGGAGAAGCAAGAGGACATAACTCGGAAGGGGATTTTCTACCCACTCTGCAGATCTTAGTCTGTAAAAAATAAATACATTCATAATCAATCTGGAAAGTGATACAAAAGGATCACAACAACATGTACTCACAAGAATGTGCTTTGAAGAACATGTTGTACTTTCATGCTGAAATATTTTACTTTCACTGCAAAATATTTTGAAATTGAGCTTTCCTGCAAGGTTATTTATCCAGCTCGTGTGGTTTAGGAGTGCTGCAACAGGGTTTCAGGTGTTACCTTCCTGCCTCGCGGGGGCTTGGGACAAGGAGCTGAATCTCATACACAGACAAGTTAGGCATTCGGGACTGAAACCACAGAAGGAAGTAGCTGCCTGATAGGGGCTTAGCTCAGCATGTCTCAGTGCAAAGAATAAATCCTTAATGTCCCTTGTTTGGCTTCTGGCCAGTCAGAAAGTCCCTAAAATTCCCTGACACCTTCATTTCTACAATGAGGACACTGAGGCATCAGGATGTCTCCTTCTGGGACCCTGCCACACCAGTGTCTCTGGGCAAACCAACCGCCACCACCCTTAAGAAAAGCGAAAGCAGAAATATAGATGTCTGGCTCTCTTCATTCCCATCCTTGGGCCATGGGCACTTCTCCATGGAGCATTTGGGTCCTCTTCTTTTTGACCTCCCTTCTCTAGAGAAATCTGGATACAAGAGGAAGGTGGTCCCAAGGGTCATCATGCTCAGTCATGTAGGGAGGATGACCATCTGCATGACTGCACTGCCCAGCCGAAGTGGAGAAAAAGGCTGTCATGGGGGATTGAGAACACAGCATGAGATATTTACATAATTCCTTGCCCAGGAATGGGAGAGATGTCTCATGCCTCAAAGGTTTGTCCCCTCACAGCATTGCTTACTGAATGCATAAGGTGAGGGGTGGCTCTCATAATTTGGGCAAGGTGTCTGCCTTGGAGCATTCATCCAGCCATGGGGATTATCACAGTAAGACAGGTAGCCAGAAGCTGGAGCACCTAATTTCCCAAGAGGGTTGTGGCTGAAGGCATACTTCTTCTGCTGGCATTTTCCCTTGGCCAGTATCTCCTTCCTTCCATGACAGCTGTTCTGGAGGTCAGTCCAAAGGTGTCTTTCTGTCTCCATAGACTGGAAAAGAGGCCTTGGCAGCAGTGATCTGCTTCACACTGTAGGATATCCTGGCTGCCTTGGCTCATCAGGGGATTTAATGCTGCTTGATTTGCCTGAAGTTATGCATGAAACATCTCACGGGGAGTGAATTAGACAAGTCTTCCCTTCCTGCCATAGCCACTGCACCACCCCAGCTGGGGCACCTCTGCTATTTAGCCTGCTTTGCAGCTAAGCAGAGTAACTCAGCTCTCTATTAACCAGTGGTGAGTGTTTTCATCATCAATGATGAAATGAGACACTTGTAATGCCATTTTTGTTTCACCTGCTTGAGCTTTGTCTCTCAAGGCTTCCATGAGGGACATGATTCATTGCTGTGAAGTCCTCAGACACCAGTAAGGTATATGGCCCCGATGTTATTGTGATTTATTGACTTCACTACTCATGTAAGAGTTGTGGGAAGTCTCTAGACCACTGGCCTCCAAGAGGGTTTATCAGGGGAAGACCTTGCACATATGTTCTTTCATACATCCACCCATTAGCCTGGCCATGAGCGCAGGCTTTGGGCTGAGCAAACCTCTGCTCTTATGTGGAAGGCAGTTTCCATGAGCAGCAAATGAGCATCTGTCAGGCACTTCAAGTGCAGCTAATAATACTTTAATTTTTCCCTTTGTTCTCTGCCTTTTATCCTTTGATGACTTAACAGGCCACCCAAAACAGAGGAGACTCCTGGCTCTTCAAAGCAGGCACTTAGCAGCATCTTGTGCAGTAGCACAATATCAGAGGAAAGAAATGTTCCCCCGACTTCTGGGGAAAAGAGCAGTAACAATTTGCAGAAGGTTTATTTAAACATGGCTGTTTATTTTTACTGGAGATTGAGTTACCTTCCCTTATAGGAGTAATGTCTTGGAATCTTCCTCGGTTCGCCTACAATAAATCTCAGTTGTCCAAAGAAAAGGAGTGAAGCTCAGAGTCATTTTTCTTTGCTTTCCTCCATTGGCAAGTGAAGGCAGTGCCCCTTGAAGAATCATTTATAACAAACTTGCTTTTGAAATTTTTGGCAAGTCCCTGGCATACTGGCTAGATAAATTATTGCCCTATCTCTTGGCAGGCAGAGCACTAAGCAGCAGCTCTCTTTTTTTTCTAGTAGACTGGTGGGATCTCTACTATCAGACAACACAGAGAATAAAGAAAGCCAGAAGAAAGGCTCACAGCTGGATCTCAACAAGGGTGGTAGGGACGGAGTGGGGGAACCCCAGGTCCTGTTATGACTTCAAGCTATCTTTTGTCCCAGCAGTTGCCGACAACCACACAGACAACATTTTGCTGCTGGTATTGTGGCTTCTTGCGAATGATGGGCTTCATTTCTCAGTGCGGGCAAACAACAATGTGAACTTGCACTCAGAGCTCTTTAATTCTCTGAGAAGGGATGGCATTTGGGCTAACACACAGTAAAGGGACCTCAGGGAAGAGCAGACTGATGGTGAAGACCAAGACTTCAAAGGCGTTCTGAAATGGCTTTGACTCTTCCCATCCTTTTTCTGAGAAGCTTTTCAATGAGATTTGCTGCTGTGGGCTAAATTGCTTCGAAGTATTTGGCTGATAGAACAGCTGGAACTGATAATCTCCAGCATCTAACAGGCTCTGTTATGACAATTATTATTTATTTATTTGAAATTGCCCCTTGTTTTTCCCAATGAAGCTCTGAAAAGATTTTACAAAGGATAACTATTTTTTTTTTTTTTTTTTTGCATAATCACAAATTTGTACAGCTAGATAAAATGGGGTTATATAAGTAGGTCAGGACTGCACAGTGCATCAGCACATGGGCAAAAGGAGTGTAAAAAATAATAGGGTGGAAATTTGGCAACAAAGTCCAGGAACTTTTATAAATTTTAAGTCTAATTTCCTAGGGAAACGAATCTTATGATACCCATCTCTCTAAGTCTGATAAGTTCTTTAAGTCTGATAAAAGTTCTTTAAGTCTGATAAGTTCTTTAAGGTTGATAAGTTCTTTAAGTCTAATAAGTTCTTTAAGAGGAAACATTGCTAGGATATGCAACATAGCTACAAATAAATATCTGCATAGCAGCCAAAGTGGAAATGTGTTTTTTAGGAAAAATAGACACCTTTCCAGCATCGAACAAAATTAACATGGCAGAAATACCTTTATTTGTGAATATGGAACAGCACTCTTTTATGGACTTGAACTAAAAAATGCTGAGTGCCCAGTTTATTCTGCTGGTAAGTTTTGTTTTAAGATTATCAGACCTTTCTGAGTATCCTAGCATAAAGACATTCTGCTTTGAGTGATATTCATCCACAGGAATGCTGTATATTGTCCCTTTTCTGTAGTATACAGCTAAATCTGGAATGTGGCCATACTGCAGACCTGACCCAATAGTCAAGAAAATACAAAATTATGGTTATTTTAGACTTTGCAAGGCAGGAAATGAGATGTTTTCCTCCTTTTCAGTCTCCATCTCTCCTTAGTGGTGTTAGGATTTACAAGAATTTGGAGGTTGTATGCTTCAGCAAAAACATTTCCCCAGATTAGATGATGCTCATTCTTTGGTCTCCTTTAAAAATATTATAAGAAATTTCATCAGACCATGAAACTCAGAATATCAAATTAGAGTCTTACCCAAATAATCCAGGTTTTGGGGATCTTGTCATGCTAAGTGGATTCTTTGGCACCGACCAATTTTATTATGGATGGAGCCATGGTGGAACCACATTAGAAAAGTATATTGTTACAACACTTTCAATATCAACAATGCTACTTGGAAAGTAATAATGTGTTCCAGATGGCTAGAAAGAATGCCTGTCCATTTTAAAATGGATTTTTTGTTGTTGTTTAGATGATTTATTTTGATAAAATTTAGATTTCTCTGAGATGGTCAGTAAATGTGAAGATAAGGTTGTTCACAGAGCATGAGATAAGGTTATTCTAAAAGGTTACTTTCATATAATTTGATTAGATAGAGTATCATGCTGGTCTTATTTCTTTCATCTGAAGTATTGCAGCTAATTTTGCTTTGTGAAAGAAGACATTGAAACTGTTTGGTTATGTCCAGGGCTTCTCCACACCACTGACAAGCAATGGGACTGCAGTTACCTGTCTGTAAGTGTGTGTAATAACAACCACTGATGTAGCAGGTGAGATTTTGAGATGCTCCAATGAAACTTATCTCAATTTGTTATATTTAGCACATGAATTGGAGCTGAGCTACTGAAACTGGAATAAAAAAGATATTTTAAATCTATCTTTGTTCTTATACTGAACACATTTGAGGGAAGTCCAGGTGCTAGTAAGTAAAGTTAGTTATTGTAAGTTTACAGGGGTGTATTTTTTTACAGCTTCCAAATCACCATGCTCCTTCATTATCCTGGTGCACCAATACCCCTTGTAACTCCTTCCCATCACTGACGTTCTTCTATACGAAGTTGTCCTGCAAACAAGGAACAGCAGACAATGCAAAGCTAACAGTATCCCTGGATACAGCAGGTAAAATATTGCCTGAGCAATCTTGTATGGAACATTTTTTTTCAGTCCTGCTGGTTTGGCAGGGATATCGATGCTCAGTTTCTTGCTTGTGACATGCCACTGTCCCCAGGTATGGTAGTGTGAACAAAGGCTGTTGTGACGTGTCTTGGCCTTTTATTGTCCTTCTTAAGACTTGCTGTATCTGGGCTCTTTCCCAGCTTCTCTTTTGGCCATTGCTTAGGCACTTTGAATCAGGTATTTATAGGCCCCCAGAGACACTGGGAAACACTAGGCGCAGAGATAGCTGTGGCATTCAGGCTGGCTGAATCTGGACGTGCCTTCTGCTGAGCCTAGTTCATGGTGATCTCCCTTGCTAGGACACAAAGCAAGAGTCTGCTCTATGCAGCTCCCTCTCTGCTGTACCCAGCAGCATCCACCCGTCTCTCCAGCCATTGGACTTTCTGAAGACTTCATTTTGCTTTGTGTGTTTCTCCAGCAGGCATTAGTTAAGCTGCTCACTGAAAAGCTTTTGAAGACATTCCCCAGAGTTGGTGGCTGCTGAGCATCAAGCAGTGGAAGAGCTTGAGGAGGTTTTGTTAGTCCTGGCTGACCAGATTCCTGTTTCATGTTTGAAATAGATCTGCAGCCAGTTGGTTAACAAAATATTATTCTCAGGATAACTACCTGAGCCACCTCGCCAAGCCAAAGAGTCATAGTAGGGTTCCAGAAAGGCCAATATTAAATCCAGAGACATCAACATTAGTGAAGTAGGACTAAATTATCTCCATCTGTCTCTTGCTCTTGCCTGAGGCAGAGAAATAAGTAGCTCCCTTGAAAGGAAGGAAAGATGAAGGCTGTGTTAATGAGGACCATAACAAAGCTTGTAGCTCAGGTCACGTTCTTTTTCCAGTCCTATCAAGTTTAGTCAAAGAATATCTCAGCTCCTGTTGCTTGCCTGCCAGCTGCTCTACCAAAACCCAGTTTCCTTGGCAGTAAGAAGAACAGCCGTGCCACTATGCAGCATCAGAGACATGAGCTGGCCCTGCTTTCAGGGGTGGCTTCGTATAGGTGACACACTGAGATTCTTTTCAGTTTACATTGTTCTTGATTCAGTTAGCTGGTTTTAAATGTTATTCCATATTAAGCACAAACAGAAGTTGCTGCTAAGTGCTTTGAATCATAGAATCATCTAGTTGGAAAAGACCTTCAAGATCATCACGTCCAGCCATTGACCTGACCTACTGAGTCCCATCACTAAACTATGTCCTTTAAAACCAAATCCGCACGTCTCTTAAATACCTCCAGGATATTTAATACTTCCCTGGGCTTCCTGTTCCAATGTTTAACCACCCTGTCTATGATTTTTTTTTTCCTATTATTGAATCTAAACTTCCCCTGGCACAACATGAGACTGTTACCTATCCTCACTGACCAACATCACTAAGTGTAAGTTTTGAAATGTATGGGGAAAATTATGTGTAAACATTGGCCTTTTCTCTACCCTAAGTGCACTTAGGGATAGAATAGAAGCAAAATAAAAATTAACCTTAATGTTAATTAAGAATGTTCAGAAATTTTCACTGTCTTCCTGTTCAGTTCTTATGACAAAACTGCTTGTAGAAGTAACAGAGATTTCAGATGTGAATTGTGCCTTATTTACTACTGCAACGTATCTTGATTCCACTATTAATTTCAATTAACATCCATAGGTTCGTTGGAAAACTCTACTTCCCATATGAATCTGTCTATATAAGTAATCACATCAAACATGCTTGTATTTTAACGATATATCTTTATGATTAGAGACTTCTTCTTCTTTTTGAAAGCTTCATGATCCCCAAAAGTCCATCAGAAGCAACACTTTGGGGGAAGAGCTGTACGAGGGACTTTACTTTTGAAAGATGATATGAAGAAAGGTAGAAAAAGGTTCCTAAATATAGATAGAGGTTCAGAAGGACATAGTTGTTCATAAAAGTTTGCATTTGTGCAGCACTTTGGTATATATTGTTGGGCAAAGTGGAGATGTGTATAATGAGGCGTGGAAAACATAAATTCAGTTGGCTAGGATCATGGGGTAAGTAATTATCCCTGTGGGAAGATAGCAGGTGGATTAGTTACTGGGCTGCATCTGCAATAAGCAATTAAAGGAAAACATCTGTTTCACATTGCCCATTTCTTCTTTTCCAGGATACTCCTCCACTTTGTCTCTCTGATACTGCAACCTGGAGACAAGTCACTTCTCTAATGAGGCTGTGCAAACATCATGTGTTCCTACGTGGAAAGAAGTGGAGAAAGCCAGGAGCAACAGGACACAGTAAGTAACATCTGGGAACATCTCCTGACTCTCTTGTTTTATTTTCTATTAGATTCTGCCTTGCTCCAACACAAAATAAATCCGTTTCCAGTGACTTGAGAGTAGACCTATTAGAGGTGCAGAAAATAAATCCTGGAGCCAGCTCTGCTGTGACTCATAGTATCTCTGCTGCCATCTTGAGTAAGAGGAAAGTCTGAGCATCAGATAAACATTTTCCTGTTTGACTGAGCTGCTCAGAGTGGCTTTTGTTAAATTAGCCACATATCTGATGTGCAATGTGTAGTGAAGCCTGTTTGAGCCAGGAAAGGTTACCATGTACTCAGTGCTTCAGGGTATCCGTGGCTGATGATGAGTGTGTTCTTTTGCCAGTAAAAACTAATAGTAAATGAAACGTAAATGCTGCACTTTACATGCTCTTTTCTGCCTGTATCATTGCAAGCAAGATTTCTTTGTGTCCTGGATGAATTTAACTGGGCTAGATTCTGTTCAAAGTTATGATAAATCTTGTATAACCCTATTTCAGGTGAGCTGATTTCTGTAGTGCTGGTGTAGATTTACATATTCACAATAAAGAGCATTTATGGTAATTTCTCACTGTTGCTAAGTTAACCAGCAACCCGAACCTAATCATCTATAGATTTTCAAGATGCATAGGGATTTGATTACATTTGTCTATGTACATGGACATAAAAACAATTTTTGAAGGTTTGGACTTCATTATTTAATGTATCCAAGTTGTGGACTTGGCTGAGTAAGCATTTCTTTCTCTGAAAACCCCTTATCATTATTGCTTTTGTCTGTGATTTATTTTTCAAGCAGGGATTAGACTAAATTTCTGGAAAAAAAGATCAAATATATTTGAGCAGTCATATGTGGTTTAGTGTTGCGTATCAATGTCAGCAAGTGTTTATTTGTTTCTAAATATTTTGAACTAAACTCAGATATCAGCTATATCAATATACAACTGGAATAACTCCAGTTACAGCAGTAGAGTTGCTCCTGATTTATTCTTTTAGTTTAAAAAAGTGTAAGTTTTGATTCTACATATTCCTACAGTAAAATGGAAACAGAGCAAAGATAAAGTGTGAAGAGCTTTGGCATTAGGTTATTTGTGGAAAATATCATCATGTCATGTGTCCTTGATAACAGAAATACAAAAGGGAAGGAAAATTATCCACCCTTGTTCAGGATCACAAAAAGTAATGAATCACACTCTTTCTTTAAAATACAATGAAATTGCCTGGCATGAAGTGTTTATGCAATACGAGAACTCTGTTTCCCTAATCTCTATTTCAGACAGATTAAAATGCAAATATTTCCAGTGCAATAAGAGTTCATTAAAGCAGACAATTGCCTAGGGAAATATGCCTTTTGGATGTGCTTCCATTAACTCTCCTGGAAAAAAAAAAAAAAAAAAAAAAAACTATTTAGTGTTCCACATTCTTCTAAGTAGAAAAATAGGCCATAAATCCATATATGCTTGAACAGAATATTGCAGCTATGGAGTGTAAATTGTCTTCTCCTGTTGGGATGGTTTTTCATGGGGGCTGATGTAGGTTAGAAAGTCCTAACTTGAAGCAAACAGAGCTGCTGTAGATCCTGAAGAAAGGTGTGATGATCTATTTTATAGAGTCAGAAAAACAGTAGTGATAATGATCTTCTTTTATATTTACCTTCTATATGTGTCAATGAAATTTTGGCCAAAATAGATGTATTTCAGTTCATGGTGTTGGTGATTCGCTCTATCTAAGCTTGTGGACAGCTTCTTGGCTTGTAAGATGTTGCTAAATTATTTTCAGTACTTGCCATGGTCTTTTGCATAAAGGAATTGGTACTGTAGATCAGTTCTTTGGTGCCTCTTTAAGTTAAAATATTTAGGTTCATGATTAAACTCTTTCCCACCCTGTGAGGTCTAGATTCAAGTGCATCTCATAACGCAGCGGAATGATTTGGTGGACATGGTGAGATGCACCTGTGGCTGAGTAGATCTGGCCTCTGTTTTTGGCCTGGACAACTTGTTTCACTCTTCAGTTTTCCTTCTTACCTTCTGTCTGCTTTGTTTATTACAAGGATGGACTGCTTCTTACTGCATTTCTGAACACCACCTGGTGTTGAAGCATCCAACCCCTAAGTGCTGCTGGAATATAAATAAGAGTAATAAAGAACCTTTTCCCTGTACTAATATTTCAACAGTGTTTTTATGCAGAAATTTGGCTTGGAGCAAAGTATAATTGGCAGACAGCTTTTAACTAGGAAGGCCACATTGACCTTTTTCAGCAAGGGACCAGAGAATAACAAACCCATGTTATCCTTTAAACACCACCACCACCCCAAATATCTGGAAAAACAAACAAACAAAACAACAACAACAACAAAAAAAAAAAAAAACCACAACAAACAGGAGAAGTCAGGTTCTGCCACATGGCAGTGGAAAAATAGCTGTCGGACTAGGAGCCTGAGTGCATTATTTGTCATTGTGCTTTCGCTGTGCCCCCACAGATCACTGTGTTAACAAAAATCCTGCCTCTCCTTCCCCCTGCATGTAGGTTCCCGAAGGAAATTATTATTAGAACTGGTGAAGACTTTCCATTTATCTTTCATTACTTTTTCCTCTGTTAATTTTTCCTTTCCTCTTTCAAAACTTTATGATGAGGCAGGATCAAAACAGGTTAGACAGAAAACGTAAGGGCAGATGTGGCCAGGTTATCACTGGGTTTGGCAGACCAGCACCTGCAGGGGAAGCCACAGACTTCCCTGTTCCTTCTGCTCTGGGCTGTGACATAAGGTAGGAGGCAAAGCAAGGGTGGAAAAGTCAACTTCTACATCCCATGTGTGTACTTGTACACATTCTAGATATTTTATCTTTTCTCTCTATAAATATATTGTAAATGTCACTTTTTTTTTTTTTTTGAATGCATTTCTAATTTACAGCAGGTAATCCAGTGACACTGAGCCTGTGAGTGTGATGGGACTTTTACCCCCTGGGATCACTGTTGCATAAACACAACTGCCACCATCTAAGGGATAACTGCCCTGACTGTCAAGGTAAGCAAGTGCAGAGCTTTCTAGGAACTGTTCATTAAAGTGAACAAATGCATGAGCACACCTAGTAGGGGAGAAGGAAAAAGCAGACAAATAGCTTCTTTTTTGTTTGTTTGTTTCCTGCTCTTCGCAGATTAGCAGCACAAACTGCAGGATTGACAGAATCATTTTCTGGTGGTGTTCAGAATCTGAAGTTTGGTATGAAACATAATTTCAACCCCCCTTGCTCTTAGGAAAAGGCAGATGATCATGGAACAGTTCAGGCTGAAAGTGACTTCAGCATCTGGAGCATGCAAATGGTTATTTTTGAGTCAGAGAACTGGCAGAAGGGTGCTGTCAGATGTTCCATATTTGGTCCAACCTAAATCATCATGGTCATAGTCATAATAAAAAGAAATCCCTTTCCTAGTACAGCCATGAAGAACAGAGATGATCTTCCTCCTTCGCACTCTTCCCAAACTATAGATATTGGACACATTGGGTGAAAACTTCTATTAAAATTGATAGCTATGCTCACATTGTTGTCTGCACTGTGAGATAATGGTCACCAGCTTCTCTTTGAGAAGTGTGTACTGCTCCAAATTAGGAAGGATTTTTCTTGCTAGAGGTAGAAGTAGATGATGGAAAAACTTACCTCAGGTCCATGAGATAATTTTGATAAAATGAAGACTTTTGTGCAACTTGCCTCCTAATAAGCACATCGGTTTAGACTAGATTTAGGTTAGATCTGAGTGCTTTTTGAATCCATGCAGTCTTGCAGGGCTAAGTGAATCAGATTATGACCTGTAAAAACCTCCCAATTTCCATATTTTTCCCTTATAAAATACATGGTTCTGCACCACCCGCAGTTACATAAACTGAATTATTACGTAAAAATGCATGTAAGGTCTATCCCATTCATTGTGACTATTCATTTGGGTTGGAAGGATTTGTTAAAAACTCTGCTATGAGTGTATTTTGACACTGTCTTTTGATGGTTAAGTCCAGTTTCTAAATAATTTATTTGATGTCACATACTCTTTCAGATATGAAATTGGTCTAATTAAAGATGTGCAAAATATAGCCTATATGACGGATATAAGGAAAACATACTTTTCTGTGTGAGTGGTAAAGCCCACAGCCACAAACACCTCTCCAGTTTGGTAGCCTCAAAAATGCATCCACAAATATTATTCATCTCTGCGGTCTGCAAAGAGTTATCAGGGGTTATAGCTTCCTGAAAACATCTGCAAAACTAGGAGTTTTGTATATGGATGTATTTGTCACTCAGTAAAGAGTCACTTTCTTTTACTATTCCCCCTAGTCTAAGAGAACAGCAATTATGAATAAGGCAGTCTGGAAGAGACTGAAATATTAAAAAAATGAATATTACAGGGAAAATATAGCTTGGTGTTTACAATAATTTCTCCAATTTAAACTCATAAAAAGCATCTTTCCAACACGTCAATGTGTTTACCACATTTTTTTGGTGGGAGAATCTTTAAGAAAGAACACATCTGAATTTTTGTCCCAAATAGCTTTAAAATAGCTTCTCAGTTTGGATGAAGAAGGCAGAACATATCCGCCTGTAGGTGAGTGCAATAATCCTGAAACCTTCAAGAGTGGAGTAGGATGTATCTTGTACTCAGTAATTTTGATGAACAACCACTTATTGGTTTATGGATGTTGTTGAATCACTACATTATATCAGATTTCTTCATAGTCACTAAAGCATTTTTTTTTTTTTAAAAAAAAAAAAGATATGCCTACTAGAAATAAGAAAAAGTCCTAATGGGATGTAGGATTGATGTTTTACTAGAGCTCATAGGTGCACTGGACTATGTTCATAGGTGCACTGGACTATGTTAAAGACTATAAGGTTAGAAATATGCACCCCAACTGATGCCAGCATTTCTTTCCAGCATTCACAGAGACTGGAGCACTGTTAGTGTTACTCAGAGCTTTGGATCGTGAAGAAACCTCAGGATAAGCTACTGAATGACACTGCTAGATAAAATATTTGCTGATGATAATCTTTTTCCTATCTTTCAATGTCTAGCTGAGACAAATGGTTTATAATAACTACTTCTGGATGTATTTCTGTAGAGGAAGAGAGGCACTGATTCCTAAAGACTGTGTTTCGTCGTTTCCTGTTTTAAAAGCAGATAAAATGGGGGATGCTCCCATTGTCCAGTTCCCTAGGGTAAGGTACCTTTTTCATATTTTTTTTTCCATTTTTCTTTTTGGTTTATCTCTTTAATGTTACCCATTAAGACTCTCAGATATTGCCCCCCAAGCTGCATTAATTTTGGTATAAAAATCAGTTAAGATAATCCATCATTACTGGCAGACCCCAATCAAATTAGGTCTTGTAATGTCCCAGAGAAAGGTACAGTCCCAGTGGGAAAGGCTCACCGTTAGAAGGATGAGAGAAAAACATATGGAGGGAATGGAAACTAGAGAAACAATCACAAAAAATGATATTGCTAAATGTTTTCTTAGGAAATAACACTGAAACAAGTGATTTGGAGGAATTCCACATTTGTTCTGAGCTATTAATTTGTCTGCACAATGGCAAAGCTAGGAAGTGTAGGGGCCAAGAACAGAAACCAAAACCACTCTCCAAAAATGCTGGGTGGATTTCCAGGTAAGAAACTTGCTTTCAACTCTGTTTACTGGAACACAGAAAATGATTCACTTGATCACAACCAAAGGTCAGTTCATATTCTTAGCAATTCTCTGGAACTAAGCCAAAAATCTGTTGATCTTCATCTCATGTAATGAAAATACAACGTGAAGATGCCGAGTGAGGGTGGAATCAACAGCGTAATACCAGAAAAGGTGATTTTGAGAGAAAATGGAATACTCATGGCATAAAGCTGAATCAGATTTCACCTCAGAAGTCTTAAAATAGAGAAAAAAGGCAAAAAAAAAAAAAATAGATACCTTCAAAACCAGGGGTAGAAATTTATAAAGTACAAGCAAAAGTCTAAGAACTGCCAGACTAATTCTTAGCAATGTGAAAGATCTCATTTTAAGTTATGTGAACATGATTTCAGTAGGTTACCTTAAAAAAGGTGCTTTATATGACAGCAAAGGGCTTATAAAATAATAAAGGCATCCCCTAAAATAGAAAGGACAACAGTGACATAAAACATTCATCGTGCTTTCAGTGTGAAGTGAGAATTTGCACTCCTAACCTCCCACATTGGATCTGGGTCTTGAATAGCATTTCTGTTTTCTCTTCAGCTAGGCTAATGACAGATCTGACGAAGTGTCAACACTGCAACCAAAAAAGCTTGAAGCAGCAGGAATGTCGTTCACAGGGGAGATGGGAGCCATAGCAAATACACTTTTCAAGGTTGGTTACTCCTGACTAATGGCATGTCATTTTCAGCAAGAGAAGCCAAAATCTTGCCCACAGGCTCTCCAGATGAGTCCCGTGTCTACTCTGAGCAGCATTGGGTGAGGTAATGTTGCTCCCATCTCCCTGGCTCCTCTCTCTTCTCCTGCTGCCAGCTCTTGTTCAGGCTCAGATATTTGCCTGAGTCAGACTTTGTCTTCATAGAAAGCAGGTCGAAACAGATTATCTCCCTGTCAAAGAGGGGGGCATTGTGAGGAGTCATATCTGAACAGGACATACTTACATTAAAGTAAATTCATTAAAATATGTTACTTGGTGAGTGAGCTGCAGTTTCACAAACATTTTAATATCATTCATAAACTGATGGTATCAGATACAATCTATTCTGAAACCATTATGATTTCAGGCATAACATGCTGTACTCCAATAGTTATGGAGATTGCTACATGGGACGTAGCTTTCCACTTATAGAAAGCAAAGCTGAAAGCAACTTACCATTGGCCTTAAATGTTAATCAGAAGCTGTACCAGGGCTGACAGTTGCAAACAACAGTAATAACTAAATTGTTTAGTTTCTGTTCTTCTAGTACATTTCATTTGGTTCACTACCAAATATTTAAACTTCACTCCCTTCTTCTGTGACTTTTAAACTTCAATAAACTTTCATTTCAATTTGAAATCAACATTATTTTCCCCAAAAGATATTTAACAAAGAAGCTTGTTCCCTTTCCTTCATAATTGATTTCAAGTGTTGACCAATTGACCTTTTTCAAGTAAAGAGAAGAAACAAGAAGTTCTCTGTAATATCTCCAAAGAATTCCCTCAATAGAAGTGTTTTTTTTTGAAGAGAGGAAAAACTTGCAGTTTGAAAAACATTGGAAATGTTTCCTCTTTCTGAGAAATTACTGCTGCTTGTGGAGAAAAAAAAAAAAGTAAACTGGTGTATGCAGGCATCAGGTGTTTGCTATGAAGCATTTGCCAAAAAGGGACAAGTGTGCAAAGGGCATCAGACTCCAAAAGACCCAATATGGGCCAGGAAATGAGATTTCACTCAGGTGTCCAAAACAGGGGATATATTTGCAGAACATGAATGGCCTGTGGCTACATGAAGATATCTACAAATCCAGTCATTATTCCCAGTGGGAGCTCCTGTTTCTCGACAGATATGAAATTCAGGCTGTTTCATATTTAGAAATCTAAATGAGCACTTAGCGCTTCTGAAGTTCTGGCCTTGGCCAAACACGCCATATCCAAGAACAAAAGTCACATGAACTCAGGCAGAACAAACCTTCAGGTTAATCCTTGGTCACTGCAAGAATGTAAAACATCTCAGATTTATTCCCCAAATCCAGTACAGGTTTCAGCTGTGTTGAACAGTCAGTACATCACTGAAATAATTGATAATTTTGCAAATTCACTGGCCCGAAGCCATTGGTCAGTATAGTCTTTGTGATTCATGTTTGACAATTAGTAAAGACAAGAATCCATCATTCATGCCCAGTGGAAAATGCACCCAGACCCCAGAAAGGTCTTTGGATTTTTTGTTGTTTGATTTTTAAATTACCCTAAAGGAATTGTTTCAGCATACTGATTGAAATTGTTTAACTTTCTATTTTCCCCAAAGGGTTACTATGGAAGATGGAATTTAATCTAAAAGCAAAATAAGTAATCGCTAAATGAATGTGTTTGGCAGCAGCAAACACAAATAAGTTCATCTGGAGAGAGAGAGTGGGTGAAAGCCCAGATCCTTATGTCTTAATTTTCTGCTCCTGGTTGCGTGCTAAGGAGATGTGGTACCTATGGAAAAATTACTGCCAGAGACTGGCTCATGTAACCAGCATTCCAGCGAGCCTGGCTCAAGTCCTTGAGCATCTGTGTTGGCTCTGCTGCTCCTGTGTACACCAGTGATGGTGTCTGAGACCTGTAGGCTTCCCCCACCCCCCCACCAGAGAAGTGTCTGTCCTTTCTGAACACCTGGAAGTGCCAATGGGAAGGTGCTACTGGTTTGTGGTAGCAGATGCACAAGGCTCACCTCAGCACACACATACAAGTTGCTGGTGATGCAGATTATATTCTCAAAATATCCAAAACTGCAGTTACATCTTCACTTGTTAGAGCTGGCACATGTACCCATCCTGGGCCACCTCCAGCCACAGAAGCTGAGCTAGCTGGTTGTGAGCATACCAAAGGATCCCTTTGTTAGAACAAGTGTTGTACCTGATATTAAGTCCTCAGTCTTAGAAGCATCTGTTGTTTTTGAAGCTGCTATATTCTTTCATAATTAATCAAATAGGAAAATTAGAATATTTACCTAACTTTTTTCTCTAGCCATTTTCTTTGATTCAAAATATGACCAGAGCTTTCTGCGCAGTAGGCACTGTGATACCCTCCACCTTCAGTCCCCCTATATGATGATGTTATCCCATGTGTGTCACATCCTTTATCACATCCAGGTCCATCATGGGGACTTGAGGAAGGCTGGATGGTTAAAGCCATTCTAGTTACAGATGCTGTCAAAGCATTGTGGAGAAAAAGCCCATGTCCTTACTCAGGTTTTGTTCACTGCTGCAGGATGTGACTCATTGGCTGACCATTGTCCAGCTCCAGAAATTTGGTCTGTCTCTAAACAACCCCAGATTTGGTGGGCTTAAATTCTGAAGGATCTGTCACGTCCTGAGGTCTTTGAAACACAATGACTGAACCATGGATTTCCAGCAGGGGAATCAAAGGAGCTCTAATGCAAAATCATCAGCAAGCCAAACCAAACATTTATTGATTATTTTAGCTAACTTTTGAGGGGGGGAATATGTTTTTAGTTGGCTGGTTGCCATTAGCTTCAATGAGAATGGTATTAGTTGAGTGAGAGGTAGCTTTTTGGGGTCTGTAGCATTCAGAGACTGTCTTGAGAAGTGATCAACCTGCCCATCATACTGTGCAGAACCCAACATCCCAAAAATGAAGGGTGAAAGTTTAGATTGCAATGGAAGGAAACCATGGGGAAACTCTGCAGCAATTCCCCCCCTCCAAACGTAGTCAAGAACAAGAAAACAAAACCCAGCTAAGTAACTGTCAGCTTTAAACGTTGTGAGCCTCCCCCATAGATAATTCAACTTTGCAACCATCAGTTTAGGCTGTGGTGACACAGACATTCCTAATGGGTATCTGCTGTCCTGACTTTTAAACATTCAGTGAGTTTACAGCACAGTAAATGAATTGGCCTGATGCTGTTTGGAAACACAAAGATGCTAGCCAAGAAGTGTATTAAGCTGTTTTTACTTTGTAAACAATTTAGGCAATACAATTGGAAGAACAGGCAGCCCTTCACTATGCAGTTAAAGTCACAGTACTAAATGGTTAATCATAAGAAATACCTGATAATGTAAAGAGATTCTGCTGCTAGTGCAATTCAGTCTTATACACCACAAGAAACTGCTTTCAAGACGAGAAGGAACGGATCTAGTAGACATCTGGTCTGGGTAAATTTGTCATGTCTGCAGTCATAATTATACTCTAATGATATGATTTCACACTGCTTAAAATCCCAGCAGCACACTGTTTCTAATTATACATTACCCAGAAAAAATGGCCTTACTGACTTCTGCCTTTCAATTACTGTTTTTATCCAATTTTATGGGCTACTGATGCTTTTAGTATCTGAGAATCACCTGAGCACTGTTTAGCGTATAGTCAAAAAGACTTACAAATTCAGGACAGAATATAATTACTGCCACTTTTCAGGTAAAGAAAATCTATAAGTTAGTGATAGGGCTTTTCTGTGTGCTTCTAAGAATGAAGGAAGACAACTTGAACTTCTGTGCAAAAAGAAACAGTTAGGGTCTGAAGTCTGCCTCACCATTTTGCATAGCAAAGGTCTGTGCTCATTTTTAGTGTCTTTAACACCTCTCCCCATATGCAGCAGTCTCACTTTTCTTGAGAAAACAGCATCCACAAATCATCACGCAACTGCCATAACTTACAAACATTGTTTCCCACCACTTACCTTGCCAAGTAAGTGTTGCTTCTGACATGTTTTTGGTGTTTTGTATTCTTACTTAATTAATCAAGAAGTTCTTATCTTTTCTGCACTTCATCTTTTCTAATAAGAACTCCCAAAGGCATCTAATTTTATTTCTAGGAATAAGCTTGTTGTTTTATAGGGACCATGTGCTTGTCAGAGCTTGCCCCGTCTTTGCCACAGAACATATAAGAAACCACATAGATTAATTACAAGAGCACTGCCTTTGAACATACATATTACTTTTATTAAACAAAACTCTGCATTTTTTTTCTCTATTTTCCCTGCACTCTCCAGCCTCAGAATCAAAAAAGTAAAAAAAAAAAAAAAAAAAAAAAAGGACAAATCAACATTATCTCCATATGGAGATAAAACACCAACAAGATATTTTGGAAAAAAAAATGCAGCTATTACAACACACAATTCATTGTGGTAAACTTACCTGGGCAGGTATCAGTTCTATAGCCCTAAGGGAGTGCCCTTATGTAGGAACTGTTTCTCACCTCATAAGGCTACTTGCTAGGACCTAGGACCCATGCATGGGACATACAGGCCCTAACTGGAGAACTTCTACTTCTCAAACACCACCCCCCCTACCCTATTTGCTACCAGCCTCTTTCATGGGCATATTTATATGTCTAACGCTAACTTGAGATCAGCTGGAGAGAGATCCCTCCCTAGTTTCCCAATTGGTCAGCTCTTAATTAAAGGTTAAATCATTTTTAAGGTAAGGAAGAAATCAGAGGTTGCTGGCTCTTGGCTGGGACAGGTGTCTGCTTTGTCGTGATAATGAATGGTGCTGAGTAGATGTGAGGGCACTTCAAAGTGAGATAGATTTCTCCCAGTCCCAGCCTTGAATGGATCACAGTGAAGGTGTAGCCGTGACTGACTGAGAAATTGATGCAAGAAAACAAAAAGAGGAAAAAGAAGAAATTGGTCAGCCCTCAGCAAAGTTTCAGAACTCTTCAGGGCTGCTTTTGTGCTGGCAAAGTTTGGAACAGGGTGCTGATTTCTGTTTGAAATGGGTAGAATTGCTGCGTTGTATCACTCCAACACCACACTCAATCAATCCTGAAAGTCAATCCTGATATCAATATGGAAACGATGTTGAAAGTCTAGTCCTGAACTGTAAAATTTACTCAATAACCTTGTCTTGTTCCCAATATTCTTTCCTTGTTCCCAGAACAAGAAGTGTTCAGGCATGTCCTCACTGCCCAGATTTCTTTGGAAAAGAGCCTTAACCATCACTTTGTACTGAGAAATTGAGAACAGCAGGAGCCCCAGCGTCTTCTCTCTGGGCCACAGCTGCCTGAAAGCATGGTGAATACATAGATGGCTATTGCAGTGGTGATTAACCCATACAAAACCCACTGGAACTGGAGAAATCCAAGGCTCTTTACTCGGCTGTGATAGCATCAGAGTGCTGTGAATCAGGCAGGATCGTGTCCATAGCTCAGTTCAAAAAAAATGTGCCAGATTAATAGGCATAATCAAGGCTGACATTGAGTAAGAGGCAAGAACGACTAATCAGATGCTAACTTAGCTGATGTTGGCATTACTGAAAGCCTGGGGGCATAGTCCAAGGATAAAAACATAATGTCTTATCTAACCAAGGAGTCATTTGTGCACCACTAGTTACAACATGTACTGAAAAAAGGAAAGAAGGAAAAAAATATCTGTGGCACATGAAATTATTTTATGCCCCAGAAATGATAAGAAAATAAAGGTAAGTGTTCCTGCAGCCAATCTTTATAGGGGAAAAGCCCATCTACAGTTAACCCATTGCAAATTCTACTGTAAGTCCCCAGGATATGGACACATCCTGACGGCATGCATGTGAAATGGAGATTGTGTAGATGAAATAAAAATGAGTATATCTAAGATATTTCAAAACTCAGTTTTGGCACATTTCTTTCTGTTTGGAGTTTGCTAGGATACATGGGCTCCCCTGCTATTTGGTTCAGTGAGAGTTCAGGCCGTCTAGCAATCCCCTTCTTTTGGCCAAGGCTCTTTTTTTCTGGCAACACATTTCCCTGTTTCTCAAGACTTCTTTCCTCCAGATTCAACAGGATGTTGAACTGGATCTCACAGAACAGCTCATGGAAAGGAAAGGCTCTTTGACACACAACAACGTCACTGGAGGGTGAACTTTAATGTCAGGGAAGGCATCTGGAGGATGAAACCAGGAGTAAACCAAATACTTCCAGGTGAAATGCTTTGGGGAAATTCATGGCTGAGTCTTATTTCCAATCTTTTGCAGTACAACTCATGAGTATAGTGAAAGAACTTCTGTGCAAAATTCAGTAAATTAAAAAAACCACACACAGTCCTGGGGGAAAAACTGGAATTGTACTTCCATAATACAGTCCTTTCCCAGAAAAGCCAAGCATGGGTCATCATGAAATGCAACACCACACATCTGTGAGGGAGTCTGCCTAGTTCCTTCCAGCCTTTCCCATTTCCATCATTCTCCATCACTTGAAACCTTCTGCCCTAGCAACTCGAAATGACGGCCAGCCTCTTGCTGGTTGGGAGCTCTGGGAAAGTGGGACTGCCTGGAGGGAGGAGGAGGAGGAAGACCCAAGTGATGGAGCCAGTGGGAGAAGTTACCTCACCTCTGCCTGTGGGGCAGGGTGAAAGCATGAAACCAGCTGTAATGAAACCTCATTTTTCCCTTCCAGTTGTTCCAAGAGGTCCCACTAGTGCCTCTTGGCAGTGCCTCAGGCTCTAGACACTGACCTGCCTTAATGGTCTTTAGCCAGCAGTGAAACTGACTCATTGTCTTCACCAGCTTCAAGTGACATCACTTGATCTTCTTCCCAAGGGCTGGTAGCCAAGCAAGGTGACACCTTTGCAGCACAGGCATGAATTGACATGACCACCGCTTCACCCTGAAAGAGCAGTGCATGTGTGAATGCCTCTCTGCAGCCCTTTTCAAAATGTTTGTGCAGGAACAGCCATAAACTGGGCTGTATTGACCCAAAGATGCAATCCAAGTTGTTTGAGTCTAGGCCTTATCTACCTCATATTATCAGGACCGAGAGCACAGATGCACCCCGGGAAGGGAGGGGACTGAGTGCGAGAGAAGGAAAGGCTTCGTCCCTTCTCTCCTGGCACGGGGAGGGGACTGCAGGCAGAGCTGGGTAATGATTTGTCAGTGCAAAGGCTGGGGTGTCTCTTTGCGGAGGAAAAACTTGGCCGTGATTGACAGCAGGGCTGTTTTTGTCGCTTCCCTTGCAGTTGACAAGTAATAATGAAGCTTTGTCAGTCCATCATGGACATGGATATGCCAGATTACGTCGACTCCTTGGACTCCTCTTATACCATGCTAGAATTTGAAAACCTTCGGGTGCTTCCGAACAACACTGGTGAGATTTCTGTTCACTTCCTCTTGAATAACCTCTATTGCTTTTGTTAAAAAGCTGAATGCCTAGGAAAGACAGGTAGGAGGTGTGGGGCAAAGGGTGGAAGGGGTAATATTTAAGCAGCTGACCTGCCAACCTCTCTTGCATCTGCAGTTAGATTTGGGCTGAAATGGGCCCCCTTCACTTCCTGGTCCTTTTTAGGTTATTCCTTTCCTTGGTGTGCCGAGCATCATGTCCTGAGGAGCCAATGAAGCATTGCAAATGTTAGCAGAGCTCTTGATGGCACACCATACATTTGTCTCCCTGTATAAGTTATGTGAGGAGTTATTATTAATATTTCTGTCTTAAAAGTTATGTTTTGTTCCCGAATATGACTTAGGTTCATATTTAATCATTGGAAAAAAAAAATGCCTTCTGCACTGTTACACACAATGCAACGTGTCTGATGTAAATTGTTCCTAGGTACTTAAAGAAACGATATACAAGTGATCACTTGCCTTTTTAAATTATTATTATTATTCCTTGCTACCAAGATTGTCCGTAAGCCCTTAGGCCATATAAAGAACTTGGCTAGGAGTCATGAAGTTTTATATAGAAAGACTTCCGCTTGTTCACAGAAATAAAGCGTGTTGTGTGATATTCGGGATTTGAATAGTCAAAGGTATTCTAACTTAAAGCAAACACTTTTATGGGACATTAACTGTTCACTGCCTGAAATATAAAGGACACTTTAGCCATATAACATAGAACCAATCATGTAACTGAATGAAATCCTGATGTTAGCAATGCCTTTGAAGAGTTTTGGCAACATTTCATTTAATTTATTAAGAAGCTTAGTGAAATTGAGATGGGATTTTCAGTTTCACATTTTCTGATTAGATCATCAAAACTAATCAGAGTTTCAGAAGGGCTATAGCATATAACATAAAATGTTTAGATTTACTATTGTTGGACATGGAATATGTCAGGAGATGAGTAAAGTTAAAAGGCCTGAAGAAATTTAAATTTGAAGTTGACTTCAGGAAAAGCTCTCTCTGCCCCTAAATAAAGGATTTTTTTATTATTATTTTATTTTTTCCCAGATCCGCATAGACTGGATCTTATTTCTTATTTTGAAGGAAGTTTTCCATCCACCACTCTACTCCAGAAATGTTATTTAACAAAAATATTTCATTTTATCACTCACTGCTGAAAAACTAGATACTTTTTACTTTTTGGAGTGGTACAGATTTCCTCCAAATTCAATATAATTTTTCAAATTCAGTACCAAAACCTGTTTGTAGCTCTTTATGTATTTTTTTTTTTCATTCAGTGGAACTGACAGGTTGAGTTTTTCTGAAGTTTATCTAGATTAGTCTTGGGTTATTTGTCTAGCTGTTAATGAGTAACTAGTTCTCTCAGGAACTAGCTGTTTTGAAATTAGCTTGTTTGTCTTGGGTAAGTGTCCTACAGTTTGTAAAAATAACTTTAAAAAAGACCTCAAATGTCCATGCATTGAAGTATATTGCTAACCAACCAAGTCATCTCCTGTAGGTAACCCTAAATAGCAGTTGACAGAAACTCTGTAGTTTCAGAAATATTTTTAAATTGTTTGAAATCATTTTTTTTAATATATTGATTTGTTTTAAACCATATCTTTCATATGAGAGATATCTTTCTTTGAGAGATTATTCTGTGTTTCCCTTATTAAATCTAGTGGTAGTTTTGCTGTATATGTAAAAACGAGCAGGATATATTTTAATAATACCGAAACTGTTTCTTACATGCCAAGCAATGTTAAAGCAAACATATTTTCAAATAAGGTAATACTTCATTAAAAACAATTCTTTCCTTCTTTGGAAAATTATTTCATCAAAATTTTGAGGTTGATTAATGATATGGAACAATTCTGGTGCTAAGTTTTCTGCTTCAGGAAGCTGCTATAGTTTTGAGATTTGCCTAGATATATATTTTGTATTTTCTACCTCTAAGTTACTCATAATTAGCCAAACATTTTGAGACTAACTAATTCAAAATGAAGAATAGAGTCCTTTGTGGGAGCAGAGGGGGAGTTTAAAAAATGGTTTTAAATGTTTCAAAGAAGTCAAAAGGAAATGAATGAAAATCAATGCTAATCCCCCCCCCCCCCCCCCTTTTTTTTCCTTTATAAAATATGTGTTGTAACTGCAGAAATTTTCCCGTTTGGTACAAAGTTTTTTCCTTTACTTTGGCGGGCATTACAAGCTGTATTCTCACTTGGTTTTTATGTGCTGCTAATACCCATTTCCTTGCACCCTTGTCAGAGTTGTCATCTTGCTTAAAATATGAAGCAATATTAAAATATTGCATTAATTCTTTAGTCAAGTGTCACTGAACACTTTCTCCCATGGTTGTGCTCGTTTTCCTTTCTCAGCACTCAAACACCATGCTAATCCCTGAGAATTTGGCACAAAGTTGGGAAAAAAAAAAAAAAAAAAAAAAAAAAAAAAAATTTTCAAACACCACACCAACCCGGCCCCCCCCAAAAGTTAAAAAAAAAAAAAAAAAAAACTTCAAAGATATTTTGCCCATTGGAGTGTGGAGTGTGCAAATTATGTGCATCCAAGACATGAGCCAAGACTCACTTGGATTTCTGGGTGCATATAAACAAAATCTGGAAAGTACAGCAAGGTAATTCTCCTTCACAGTGTGCATTCAGAAGAGATAAGGATTACCTTGAAGAACTTAATAGCCAGTAACGTAACTGAAAGGAAAAGCAGCAAAGAGCTCTGAATGGTCAGGTATAATGCAGAGCTCCAACTCTGAATGAAAGCCAGATATCATTCCCCAGCAACATGATACCATCCTCACTGTTATTTCTTATCATTCTAAAACTTGGCATCCTCATTTCAACCCTGGTTTGGTAATGACCTACACACTGGAGCAGTATGTAACAAAAACTTGCATGCATTCTGGTTGCAAGCTTGGTTGCCCCCAAAGGTGATGAAGCCACTGGGATGCTCTCATCATCACTAGAATGACAGGTAGAATCATAGAATGGGTTAGGTTGGAAAAGACCCGTAAGATCATCAAGTCCAACCATTGAGGCAGGCTGTGGTTCCTGCACTGCACATTGTTTATATGTAGCTCATGAAAGACATGTACTTGAAACCCCAAGTTTTAATGCCAGTGAATGTCAGGGACAATCCAAGTGAGGAGTCTGGCCACAACCACAGGTCTTCAGCTCAGCTCAGGATTCAAACCATGTTGAGATGAGTCTCTGCTGGGGGAACATCATCAGTTGTGCCTCTCCAGCAGAAATTTCAGAGATACTGTGTTGGCGTGGATTAGTTGTTCTGTAATACCATCGTGATGAACAGCTGTAACTGATACATGTCTCTGAGCATCTCTCTCCTGGGTGGTGAGGACAGTCGTGAGCTTGTTTCAGTTGTGAGCCAGCTGTACTCCGACCAGATTCATCTGCACATCTCAGTGCAGTGCTGAGCTCCAGGCAGCAACCCCTCTAGAGAGGCACAGTGTGTTAAATAACACTGAGCAGGTTATTAGCTTGTGTCAGGCAGGGCTGAAATAAACGGTCTGCAGTTTTCAGCTGATTTCACAGGCACGCAACAGTGCCAGCAGGGGTCTTGGCTTTCCTCTGCCTTTCTTAGTAGTGATCAGTCCAGGAAAAAGCCAGACATTCCCCAAATACTGGGTAGGTTTGAAAGCCCCAACAAAAATCAACTGATGCATACAATCTTGTTTGTGCCTTTTCTTCTGAGCTAATTCTCATTTGGAACTCGTCATTAGCTGGTGACAGGATTTTGTAATTAAAATTAATCATCATAAATAACGTGCACGCTGGCTTGAGGCTTTCCGTTATCTTTAAAAATTTCTATTCTCATCCAACTCAGCTGAACAGCACATGTGGCTACCTGACAGGGACTGAACTATTATTATGAACCTGTTGGTGTTTTCATGGGTAAAAGTGAGGGCAACATTTGGTTCGATAACTTCCATGGGCCCTCACGTGCTCAGAGCTGATGGTCTTGCCTCCTGTAATACTTGGTTTAAAGCTAGATTATGAATTTCTTACTTGCATTAACAAATAGTTCCCTCACACGTCTTACTCATGTAAGGGAAAAAAAAAAAAAAAAAAAAAAAAAAAAAAAAAAAAAAAAACCAACTCTTCTCTGGTGAGTAAATGCTTTCCAGCATCAGAGAACATTTTGCAATCTGGACCCAGCTGAAGAATGAAGAGTCCATTGGAGACCCAAAGTTGTATGACCTTGGCTTGATTCTGAAGTCAGAAGAAAAAGCATGGGTGGAGCAAGGACAAAATTGGCTTTCTTATCATTGTTTTTGTTGTGCAATTTTTTAATGGAATCCAGCACATTCAGTGCATTTGTTTGTGTTTGTATGTTCCTTCAAAAAGAATAGATGGAGCAACAGACGCAAAAATGTTTAGCAGCACAGTTACCCTTGAAGGAGTATCCTAATACAGTCTATTTAATAAAAAAGTTATCAAATCAACATAAAAATTAAAATTAATGTAAAAAATAAAAATCAATTTGAATTACTGTTAAGCATCTCTGACAAACTATTTTTGCAAAGGGCCCAAATGCCACTTACCTACTGACAAAAGTCAGAGCTGGAGCATCTTACAAGGATTTTGGGAGCAGGTGAATCACAGTTTCTGTCATTACAACCTAGGAATTATTTCAGTGCTGTCATTTTTTATTCTCATGATGCTCCCATCTTGCTAGAACCTACTTACTTATTCTATGTTAGAAGTTGAAATGAAGATGAGAAGTGTTTATTGAGGGGGCAAAAGGAGACCTGACCTTCACATTTGTCAAGTGTTAGCTAAAAATGTCTTCATCTTAGCCGTAACTAACAAACTTTCCAGTTTTTGAAAAACTAAAGCTTTATTGGCTTTTTTTTTTTTTTTTTGACTTTTGATTACAATTTTCATTGCATAGCAAATATTTTCCCTAGCAATTTTTGATGTGTGCTCACATACAAAAATAACATTCTCTCTCTGGGTGTATATGTAAGTGTTGTGTGAGGATGACCCAAAGCTATTTTTATGCATTATGCAGTAGAAAACCTTCTCGAGACTACCCAGATCAGGTGCCAGTTCCTCCCGTTTGAGCAATTTTCTCATCTTCTCATTGCTCAATACAACACCAGCTGAGCTGTTCTCATTTCTGCCCAGCTCTCCTACGAGGCAGGATGTGTCTCATCCCAGAACCTTTGCCTAGGTCACTGTAGCAGGAGATTGGCCCCTCTGGAGTGAAGAACACTCCCAGAGGAGTGATAAATTCCTAAATCATGCTGCAGAGAGTGCCCAGGTCAGGACAGACTCCACAAACATTCCTCCTCTTAGCAAGAGGTAAACACTGTCATCTGCGCCTTCTCATGTGCCTCCTTTTTTTTTTTCTTTTTTTTTTTTTTCCTCAAGCTGTGCCTCAAATTAGGAGGATTAAGAGAGCAGCAAGTCTGGTGGTTAAGGCCAAGGGAGAAGTTTAAAGGGGAGTTTTCAGCGGTGTATACACATGGCCCAAGCAGAGCTATTCCTGCCCCAAATGAGTGGCTGCAAACAGGGGACATGACAGTGGGCATTCATGCGACCTAATTTTAGGTGCCTAATTTAGAAGGCACCCTTCAGAGGGCAAATTGGAGAAGGAACCAGACTCAGGAGTACCCAAGTGCCCCTTGTAGGAGCTGCTGTCTCTCTTGAGATTGTCTCAAGAGGAGGTCTCAAGGTGTTTTTCATCTCTGTCACTTGGACTGTGCATGAAGCAGTTCATCCTCTCTGTCTCTTCTGTCTCTTCTCTGCTTTCTATTTATTTGAGTTAATGATGTTTCTTGTTGTTGTTTGTTTGTTTGTTTGTATTTTGTGGATACTCTGCACTACAAATAGTAGTAATTGTTCAGTTCTTGTGAGTGAGCTGGGTTAGGTGCATTGAAATCTCTCTGTTCATGGAGGTGAAGGAAAATACAAGTTTAAGAAGCAAAGCCAAGGGAGCTACACTCAGCTGGAGCTGAGATCAGCAGGGCTGTGGTCTGGAGGCTTTACCAGCAGCACAACGTGTACACGCGTGTGGGGAGGGCAGGCTCAGTTCATGATCTGCTTGACAAAACCATCCTGCTATCAGCTCCTTCTGGTCTCCACCACAGAGACGTCTAACGGGCCCTGTTCTCTGCCTGCAGAGAGCATCGCAGCCGAATCAGCAAACACCAACGTGCTCGCCAATGGCATCGGCTCCCTCTGCTCCATCTGCGGGGACCGGGCAACCGGCAAACACTACGGGGCCTCCAGCTGCGATGGCTGCAAAGGCTTCTTCAGGAGGAGCGTCCGCAAGAACCACGTCTATTCCTGCAGGTACCTGCCCTCTCTGTGATAAATAACTACAATTTATTGACACCGTAAATAAATTGGGGTGAAGATCAGGTTGTACAATGGGGCTCCTGTCCCAGAAGCTGAATCACCATGCCATGAATGCGAACAGTAATACTGCAGCTTAGCCTTTGGCCAGAAGAAAGGGAGCTAAGCCCTGGCTCATCTTGAATGCTGACACCTTTTGTGACACTGCACAATCCATTTTGTGAGCTCCCTGTCACGGCTTTCCTCGTGCTATGAATCAGGGGGAACATAGTCCTGAGGTTTTACTGGTGTGTGTAAAACCCAAGTACAGCTTCCAGGTGTGGAGTGACACCGTAACCTCGTCACAGCCCAGCAAGGGAAAGATGTGCTGGCAAAGGACCAAAACTTGAGAGATTTCTTCTCAAAATAGTCTTGATTTTCCTAGTGACACTCAACATGAAAGCAAGAAATATCTTAGAACGACTATCAGAGCCACTACCTCCCCCACAGCTTCTCCATTTTTTATTTCAAACACATTAAACTATATACACTGACATATCACTGATTATTTTACAATCATTCTGAGAAAGTAGCATGGGCCAGAGATGATTCACAGCTACTTTGGCACACAGGTATACATTTGAGAGACTTTTCTTTTTTAACGGGGAGTACATTATAAATTACAAATTTATTTATATAAAATTATATCTTGATTGACCTTAGAAAAATGACGTTTATTTTAACAGAGGATAAAGGAAAAAAAATTTAAAAAATTAAAAAAAATCTACCCTCAACCCTTTTATCTCTAATTAAAACCTGGAAGTTTTCTTTCTGTTCCAGGGTTCTTCCTCCCAGGCATTCCAAATTTTTGCAATGCGAGTCACCCTCCTTGTTCAAAATGCTCCTGGGGTACTTATCACCCTTGGACACACGAGCCATAAAAGACACCCAGTCTGATATCAGTGTCCACATGCACGGTGCCCATCCCAGGCACTGTGGGATCCCAGCAGGAGGAGGCAACTGCTACTACCGATTTCTTTGAAATTTTGGTTCTAATTCTCCCGGGAGTGGAGTTGTTGCCCCGCCCCAGGAATCGATGAATCACTGCGATATTTGGCAGTTTGGGGAGGATGTGCAGGGTTGAAGCCAAGCGAATGGTAAATGCTTGCCTGCCTGTGAATCCTTATTTGGTGAGCTGCGCTCTATTTAGCCCAGCTCAGAGCTCTATTGTTTATCGCAGACATGAATTCCTTGGAAAGTCTTCAGGCCTTTGCACCTTTGGCTTTTTACCAGCCTGGTAAAGTGCCTCAGCTTTTACAGCCTAATGATGGTCCCAGAGCAACCTGCATTGTCTCCTCTCTGCTTGGGGGATTCCTCTTCTATCGTTTCACCCACAAGAGCTGCCCAATCTACATGGGCCACCCCTTGAACAGCACCAAAGTTCCTAAATCTCCTGTTGAAATTAATAGGAATTGGGAAGCCACTTGCTGCAAAGCTAAGCTATAGATACAAAAGGACTTGTAGGCCACAGTGCAATTATTCTACACAAAGTAAGACTGGTACAAGAGGGACCAACCAGCCTCAACAAAAACCATCCCATAACCATCTGAAAGTAGGAGATGGAGTCCCTGCACCGCCAGGCTCCAGCACAAATTGAGTCACAGTCACGCTTTCACAGCCAAAATCCTCCCAGTCCTCGCAGGGTGGGTGGTCTGAAATCGCTGCTCTCCCAGATGGAGGTGGGGAGGATGAGGAAGTGGGCCAAGCCAACGCTGATTCAATTCATTCCTTGCAAACCCTTTGGCTCTTCCCTGGGTTCAAGCATTGTATAGCCCAGTGAAGACTGGGACTGTGTTTGGGGCTGCTCGGGGGGAGCAGGGTATAGGCCAGCCTGATTGCTCCATCTTTTCCCATCTCTTCCCAGGTTCAGCCGACAGTGTGTGATAGACAAAGACAAGAGGAACCAGTGCAGGTACTGCAGGCTGAAGAAGTGCTTCAGAGCTGGCATGAAGAAGGAAGGTAGGTGCAAAGAGGCTGCTTAAAACTGCCTGCTGCTGGTTCTGGCCCTACTCCCACTGTGGAGGATAGAGGAGAGCAGCAGCAGCCCTGGCCAACAGTGGTGCCTGTGTGTCTCAGTGAGAGAAATCTTCGTGTTGCAGCTGAAAACCCCATTTCCCATCTCTTCAGATTGGAATTTCAGCTGCAGCCCTGTGCCAGTATTCACACATCCTGGGAGGCTGGTCTCTTCAGGATATTTTAATTCTGGGAAAGGGATTGTCTTCTTCAGGGAATACTTCAGGGCACCTAAAAACAGATTTTTGGCTCTGGACTGCCTGTAGGAGTCATTTCTCAATTAGATGGATCTAGAGATCTAGCTTGGTGTAACTGCTAGAGTGAGGTTCAGCCCAAACACGATGCTTTGCAGCTGCAGAGCTGCTCCTCCATGGCACAGGGCATACAGGCAGCACTCCTGGAGGCGGCTGTCTCCTGTGTCTACCCAAGATGGGACCTGAGCCAGAGTCAACCCCTTCAATAGTGCTGTCCTTGTGGTGGCTATGGCATGACTATAGGGCCAAGCAGTGCCTGTACTGATGGGCCAGCCCAATATTTGTTGCCTTTTGGTGCAATTCACACTGGCTGTAGTAAGAGTGTTGTATTGTTGAACATCTGGGTATACCAATGACCATCAAGAAATGTCTTTCCAAAGCACTAAAGGAAATACTAGATGTTATAATGCTTAATGCTTAAATGAGGGGAAAGCCCTTTCAGTTAACCTATTCCTTAGCTCCCTACAACTACCTTTCCTGGAAAAGTTTGGGACATATCATAGCACTTCTGAGTTCTGGTCATTTGGTGTTTGCACAGAGGGAGAGAATGGGTGATACTCTTTTATTTACTCCAGGCTTCCTGGATAGAGACTGACCTACTGTGCTGAGTACTTAGCAAAGTAGGGGTCAAACCCATGGCAGATGGGACATCCCCCCCAACATGCAGGTAGTTGGGTGATGGTTACAACGATTCACCCTTCACTTGGGCTGTTTTCCAGTCCACCAACACCTTAAGAATTAGGGAGCTAGAAAGAAACTAAATAGTAAAAATCCATACCACTTAGTTAAAAAATCCTCGCCTAAGGGGTGAAATCACAATTCCACTGAAACCAGGGAGAAATTTGTCACTTACTTCTGGTAATTCATAAGATTTCATGAATGATGAAAAGAATCTCTTTCCAAACCTCTGAACATTTGTTTTTCTGGAGAACAGGCTGTCTTGCTGTTTGGCATAGGTCACGGATGTAGCAAAAATGTCTGTTGGTTTAATTTAGGAGAAATGGAGTAAATGCAATATCAGGGGAAAAACGTAGCCCTCATAGTAATATTAACAAACCAAAGCTGATCTGGTCGGTTCTAGAAGGGGACAAAACCAATTGCCAATGTGGTAAGCTCTACAGCTTGGAAAAGCTGAAATCTGGTTATCAGCTCCTTTCTCTCAGCTGAAGCATGATTTTTATTGGTTTTATGGTAAAAGTTATAAAACCTTGGCTCGTTCCTCCATTATTGATTGCAGCTTGATGGAAGATGACTCATTTCAAGTTCCACATAGCCACATTCTTTGCAACGTTTTTATGAGTGCATGGTCAGGTTGTGTGCTCGCAAACTGCTCATGTGTTTGGTACAGATTTTAAGGCACCTTGAGCAACTGCTTTGCAGAAATTAGCTTAGCTGACCGGAGCTGTATCCAAAACATGTGTGCAGAACTGTGAAAAAAAATATTTCTTGCACAATTGTGTGCACAAAAAGAACACAGTTATTTGCTTTAGGGTGGTTCTAGATTAATATTAAACAGTATTGCAAAGCATGGGGGGAAAAAAGAGAAGCCACGTCTTAGGATAGAGCAGCATAAGTATGATACAAATGTTTGTACATAATCTTTTTTCAGTGGTTTTCACCGATTTATGTCAGAGTTGTGACATCCACACTCAGATGGTTATGTCAGGTTGTCCTAGCACTGGCACACAGCGCCTTGCAACTTTTCCTCTGTCGTATCATTTTTCAACCAGCCCGTGTAATAGCAATCAGACTTTCCAGGGTGTGGTAACAACAGCGTTTATTCACTGTAGAGGGGAAGAAGCTGGAAATGATCATTTTTCCCGGCCTGTGCGTGACAATACACCTGGGGTGGGGCCAGTGGTGTTGTGTCACCCTCACTGTTCCCACCACCAGCACCCTGCTGGCCCACTGCTCGATGGCTTTATGTGCAATGCTGGAAAACTTGCTGCTCCCCAAATGTTCTCATCTTGGAAAAACTAACTGATAAGATGGAGATTTGGATTCTGAGATTTTTTTTTTTATTATTTTTTTTAATTTTTTTTCCCTAATCTTCCTGTGTTGTAAGACATGAAGTGACACAATTGGATCTTTCTTTCTCTTTGTTCCCCTGCTGGAAACTTCTCTAATGGATATGAGAAGGAGAGGGGCTATGTTAACCATGGTAAAATGGAAATTTCTGCCAAAAGAAAAAGCTGTGTGATGCAAAAACCTGAACTAGCTTTAGACTGGCTGTCTATAGGGGCAGTTGTGTAGGTGCATGGCTAAGGGTATCACTGTGGGCTGGTCCTGGGAGCATGGTATTTCCAGGCTGTATGTTCACCATAAGTTTGGGGCAGATGGACGGAGATTCATTGAAAAAAGCATCAATAGGGTTCTTTAGATTGTCCTGCTTGTATGCTCTGGATTTGATTCTGCTTTTGGAGAGGACCAGGAGTGTCCCACATGAACCCTACGCCTCCAGTGAGAAATCTTGGAGAAGGAATGTCCAAAGCATCCAGCTACAACTTGTGCCAGAAGGGATCCAGGTCCCATCAGAATTAGCAGGAGCAAAAAGGGCCCAAACTTGAGGCTTGTGGAAAATCCCATCTCCAGATTTCCTAGAAATTAGCTCATTCAGAAACACTCCTATCACAATTACATTTTTGATATCAATAATTCATTTTAATAAATAACCAATCATTAAAATTGAAACAAATGAGGAGGAAAAGACTTATGACTATGACTACAGTTAAGGGTTTCTGCAGGAGATTCACTCCCTTCGTCTCGCTTTGTGATTAGGGCTGGGACAGTTCCACAGGATGATTGATGTGTAACAATGGCATCACAAGGTGTTTTTTTTTCTTTTTTTTTTTTTTTTTCTTTTCTGTCTGTTCTCTCTACTTTTCTCTCTTTGCACAGGAGAAGGTTTGATTTCTATTGTTTTGCACAATGCTACTGGACAGGTTTTTGGTCTCTACAGTGTCAGTGAATGAGGAGTGCATCTGGTATCTAACCACCCCTCAAAAGAGGAGACTATTTTTAACATCTCACTGAGATCATGTTTAACCTTGAATAAATTAACAGGGTGTGATTTTTCCAATGAGCCAGGCTACCAGCTCACATGGAGCTGGACACCTAATAACCTTGAAACCTTTTGACATGTCCAACACTGCACTGTCAGGATTCAGTTTGCTGGTGAAGAAAGAGAGGTTAATATTTAACCTCTCATCCCCTTTAAAGTAATTTATGAATGTACATGAAATCCTTTATATTTATGCAGAAGTCAAAAGAATTATTGTATCACTGCCACATCACAGTAGGAGGACTTGAGACTATTATTCATTTATTCTTGTTAAATTGGATAGGTTTGTAGGATGGTCTTATTGGTGTTTCACAGGGCCTCTATCTTGTTTCATGCCTTTTGTTTGTGAATCTCTTCTGCCAGCTTGCAGCAGTCTGGGACCTCAGTTTATTGGAAAGGGAGATGGAAGAGCTGAAGGATCTTCCCCACTTTGCGATAGTCATAAATCAGCCCACAGCACGTGAAAGGATTAAATGTGCATGTACCATTGGGTTTTACGTGCAAATAAAATATACCACACCTACAAAATCAAAGATAGCCTAGGGAAAAAAAAAATATACTTGTGCATATAAATTAACTGAGCAGCGAGAAGGAGTAAATCTGTCAGTGGAGATGGAAGCACTGTGAGAGCTGGTGAATGCCAGCACCATGCTGGGGCACTGCACCTTCCTCCTCCTACTCTCCATTTGTGCACACACACATGCACATCTCATTAAATACACTTCTAATCCCATCAACATTGAATGAGGATTTTTTTTTTTTTTTTAGTGGATTAATAATAGAAATGGTAACTCCAGTGTGGGCAGGTGGCAAAAGAGGGTTTTAACCTCAGCAGTTACCATGGAAAGTTACTGGTTTGGTGCTGTTCCCATCAAATCAATGCCCCTGTTCGCATCTATTGGATTCCCCGGAGGTTCCTTGTCACATGCTCTGCATTGATGTGCCAAGGTAGCAAGGACAAAATGTTTGGGAAACACGGGCTTGTTGCAATCCCACAAACACACCGCTGTTTGCTCAAGAGCTTCAGCGAGCTCCACAGCCCACGCGCTGTCATCCTCGATGCACTCATGGCAAAAGGGCCTGGGCTTGCTCTGAATATTAAAATGTCACATGGTGGAGATGTTTGTTTTCCCATTTGATTCCCACAGCTGAGACGTGTCAAATTCCCTGGAGAGAGTTGTGGGCATCGTCCTGCCTTCCCTACAAATTCCCTGGTGGAAAAGTCCGGGCTGGGGTCACATTGTCTCTCGCCAGCAGGATCACAGGGACATTTTCCCGCTGACGTCCCCTTGCGTTGGGCTGCAGTGGCCCTTCCCATCCCTGGCACCCAGCTGCACGGCTCTGGGTTCCTTGCGGGGCCCCTGAGCTATTTTGGGTTGGGGCCCAGAGCCACGCATGCTGCAGACATCACAGGCTGCGCATTGCTGCTCTGCTGGGAGCCTGACCGTGACCCTCAAATGTTCTGGCTTTGGAAACCAGGGCACTGGGCAGAGAACAGGAAGAGAGAAAAAAGATGGGGGAGCAAAGCTGCTTCTTCTGCAAACAGTGGGAGACAGCATTGGGGTTTTAGTCCTTCCTGCATGTTTGCTTAAAGTTACTCACTGCACAGCCACGGCCATGTCTGAGCCTGAGCACCCTCAGCACCAGCGATGCCTCACCACGGGTGACCTACCCCTTCCCTTTTAAAGCACAATAAATATAGCAATATAATTATCCCACAGCAACAGATTAATTTTTGTGGCAGGTAAAATATTAACTCCCTCTTGTATCTAATTCCACAGCATCTTGGGTACTTTCAGTGATAACACCCAAATCACCTTGAGAAAGTTGGCTGGTGCCGTCCACTTACACTTGAAGATTGGGCTTATCAGGGCATGAGGGAAGCACTCAAATATGTGCCATAAAAGCACCCAGGAGAAAAACAGGCTGCATGCTCTTAAAGGAGTCTGTCATCAGGTCCAGGACTGGTTTGTGGGCCCTGTGTAATGTGTGTTGCTTGATTAGAAAGGCAGAACTGGTAACTTTACTTGGAATTGCATAAAAGAGCCCATTCACCCCCAGAGAGCATCTGGTAGTAAGCCAGCCATGAAAGGCTGGGCAGGGACTTTCCAAGGATGGCAGAGATGCCATATGTGTGGGCTGGCTGGCTTCTGGTCAAGGCTGGATGCTTTGTGGTGGACAGAGAAAAACTGCGAAGGGTTAATCTGTGCTGAAGATTAATCACAGGCAATGTGTGTATTTCCTATAACCACCCTCAGACTTAGGGGGAGCTCCGTCCGAGTGCCCTCTTCCACTGCCCCCATGCACAGGGTAATACATGCTGATATCTCAGGTAGGTTAGAGGAGCTTCCTACCTTAACCTACATTTTTTTGTTGTTGTTGTTTAAATCAATATTTAATTGCCTCTAGAAAGTATCTATGGACTGAAAAGGCTCCATTGCTATATAAGTGTGCATTGCACCTTTTCCAAATTGATTTACCCATCATTCAGTCTTTCATGGAGGGGGTGAAAAACCCAAAAACGGCTTTGTTTTTTGATCCCAGCAGCCCCGTGCCCAGCACACTCTGTTCAGCCGCCAGCAGGCCCAGGCTGCCAGCAAGGCTGTGTCCCAAATCCTGGAAAACAAACACCGCGCTTCTGCCAATAATGGGAAATATTGATCTCGTCGCTGTTGCCTGTTTTCTGCCCTTTCACTTTGTTGGCCTCTCATCAGAGGCCAGTTGGGAAAAGAGATAAGAGGCTTGACCTGAGTTGGCAAAAGAAGCCCATAAAACAGCCACCTTCCCACCCCATGTGAGAAACGGTGCCCACGTCCCCTCCGGGAACTCGGAGAAATGAAGGATTCTTGCTCTGAAGCAAGGCCCAGCATCGAGGCAAATTATTGAAAGAGGGGTGGCCAAATGGGACAGATTTTGCTGAATCTGAAAGCAAAAAAAAAAAAAAAAAATCTTTGCTGGAAAAATCTGCAGCAGTGTTGAGACAAATGCTGCACTGGTTGGTGGTGTCCGAGGAGTTAAAGCCCCGTAAGGAGCACTGTGACAGCTCAGCCTGAGTCATTCCCCCTAAAAAAAAAAAAGAAAAAAAAAAAAAAAAGAAAAGCAGCCTGGAACTGCTGGAGGAAGAAGGAGGGCTGTGCTCTATTAGCACCACATGCTCAATCTTCCCTCTCCCTCTGCTCCAATGGCAGTCACCCTTTGGAGCTGTATGTGGCTGGGATGGAGGAGCTGTCAGGAAAACACCAAGTCCAGGTCCTGGCTCCATCCTCTGGCCCCTGGGGGCTTGTTTGCTGCTGGATGGAGGCAATAGGGCTCAGGAGAGAAACTAACACTGAAACCATGGCTGCTTTAAGTCTAAACCCTGCATGTTCCCTTGCTGCTGCTTTACTCGGTGGCTGCAGCAGAAGCAAAGCAGTTGTGTGGTGCAACAAGAAGCCGCTGACGTGCTGTGAATGCCTGATGTCCCACATGCAGGGCTGGCAGAGCAAGGAGCTGGATGTAGCTTGTGTTTCTGGGAAAGGGTGATTTAAAGGGTAGAACAATCCTAAATCCCAAATCAGCCTATTTTCTAATTCAGTGTGGCACAGCCATACCTTTGTGTTTGCAAAGCCCCAGGGCTGAGCTTCGCTCTGCAGAGTCACTGTAAGGTGTCCAAACCCCACTGCATCACTGTCAGTAAGGCATGGGCTCCCTGGGGCTCTCAGGAACAAGGGATGGTGCTAAGGGGGTGCCAGTGGATTGAAGCTTCTGTCCTTTAAAACTGCTTTAATGAAGTGACTCTTCCTGCTCCCTGTGAGCAGCAGTGATGTCCCCTAAGGACCCCCACCTGTGAAACCTCAGGGACAGGGCACACGGGGACTGTGAGGTGGGATCAGAGAACGGCTTTTCCAATGTCGTAAGATGAGATGAGGCTTGGGAACCGATGTCCCAAAAGCCCCAGCTCCCCCTGATCCCCAGCAACCCTGCGGTCAGTCGTGTAGGGTGTCCCAGCTAACAGCGGTGCTGTGTGCTCTCATTTCAGCTGTGCAGAACGAGCGGGACAGGATCAGCATCCGCCGGAGCAGCTACGAGGACAACGGCTCGCTGTCCATCAACGTGCTCACCCAGGCTGAGGCCATGGCACAGCAGGTATGAAATGTGGGTTCAGCCCCTTAGATAAGTATATGGCTTTCAGCTACTCCTCCCAGGTTAGGAACTCGCTAAAACCTACCAGGTTTTGCTCTTTTGGCTCTCTCTTGCACAAAGCCAGAGGGAAGAAAATGCTTTAAAAATACCCCAAATCAGGCAGTAAAAATCCTCAGTGCTCTCCCAAGACAGCTTGTCCTGCAAGAAACACATGGAGCCTTTGGGGTGTGAGATGCAGAACTGAAATTCTAAGGGCTGAGGGGTGCTGCAGAGCCTCTGCCCCCCAACCTAAATTATTGCTGCCCCCCTGAAAACTCCCCGCATCCCGTGCAGAAGTTTAGCCCTCCTCACATGCCCTGGTCTGAACACAACGTTCCTGTCATGGTCAATTATATCTTTCATTTCTATTTTATTTTATTTTTTGCCAGGACAATTTTAGGGGAGAAAAAATAAAGCTAATAAAACCACTGGGCTTAAACTAACGTTGATAGCTTTCTTATTTCACATTCCACAATGAATCTCACCCTGCGTGTCCTTTAAATTCTTATGCAAATAGCCTTTCTCCACTGAGACATATGGTCCAGATGTTGCATATTACATGCAACAATGCGTCCGCTTCCTTCCCCCAAATTATTACATTTTAACCCTCTCCCCTCCTTGCAGCTCTTTAGAGAGCAAAATGGGTGTTTTGTGTCCCAGACAGCCACCTGGGGGGAAAAGCTGAATGCATTTCATGCATTTTGCTGGCTTGCTGTGAAGCGGAGCCCCCTTTTTGCTGGCTACTGTAGGCGGAACATGAAGCAAATTTTGTCCTGAGGCTGCCAGGGGGAAGGAGGCGGAGGAGGGCGGGTGTCTGCTGGGACTGAGCACCACCTCGTGGAGGCTTCTCCCTGGGCTGGGGAATAAGTGAGCAGCCCCAGCTGCAAGCTTCTGGTCAACGGCCTGATGAGATTTTTGTCCAGGAATGTTCCCCACGTTACCCTTGGATGGCTGCTGTTGAGGGAGGATGTGGTTAAGAGCACGGGAATGGATGCTCGGTTGGGAAAATCATGTTGCTCGTGGTCCCAGCGCTAAGCGGGGTCGCTTCTCTTTCAGTACGCGTCGCTGAGCCCGGTGCACAGCGCAGACATTGCCATGAAGAAGGTTGCAACAATCAACGACGTGTGCGAATCCATGAAACAGCAGCTCCTGGTGCTGGTGGAGTGGGCAAAATACATCCCAGCGTTTTGTGAGCTGCCGCTGGACGACCAGGTGACGTGAAAATGCCTTGCCCCTGCACCTTTACTGCCTTCCTTACACATTCCCAGCCCTGCCTTGCAATGGGGACATTATTATAGAGCTCACCCTGCACAGAGCAATAAACTTGCAGGAGAGGAAGAATAATAATGGACAAGGAAGTGATTAACAATGAGTCCAGTAGCCAAAATGTCCCAAAATATAGAGCTGTTCACTCCAGGATGTACAAGGACCCAGGAAAAAAGTGTTCCCTTTATTGAAGCCTGGTGGATGAATATAAAAACCATTTATTTTGTAATAACTCCAATAAATAAAACCCTTCTTTGTCCTTTCAGTTGAAAAACTTTTATTTGTCATGAATATAGCACTTCTGAAAAGTGAAGATATCCCAATAATTTCTAAGACTTCTGGAAAGTGAGGGTATCTTAATAATTTCTAGCTCTTAATAGTACTTAATCTATAGATCTGACGTGCCTAAATAAACACCAAATTTGGCTGAATCTAACCAGCAACAGCTCTCCATTCTGCTCTCTGCTTCTAAAACTTAATGCCATTTTTGTCCTCTGTGCCACCTCCAGGTCGCCTTGCTCAGAGCCCACGCAGGGGAACACCTGCTCCTGGGGGTAGCCAAGCGATCCATACCATACACTGATTTTCTATTATTAGGTAAAGTAGTTAAAGCATTCCTACTTTTATAATTTGCACGCATGAAACTATGGCTGAGAGAACCCCAATATTAAGTGGGATCTCAAACTGTTTTGCTTTTTTTTTTTTTTTTTTTTTTTTTTTTAAAAAAAATTGCCAAAGTCCAGGCAGTGAGCTATTTGGGTATCGGTGCTGAAAAATTTAGCAGACAGGCCTATTAAAAATTACAGTGTGAATAAGTAGCCTTTTCGTGTAAATCTCTGCCACCAAAAATACAGATGGGATTATTCTTGGGAAAAGGAGGATAGTGCCCTTGACAGCAACATGTTAATGCAAGAGTGGGAAGGAAAATATTGTTTAAAAAAATGCACCAAAAATAAAGATACAACACCACTTGCAAACAGATGCTAGGTATAACAGAGGGTAAATCAGAGCAGAAGATGGAGCAGGCTTTGTGTATGGTGTGACTGCACTGACATGTGCAAAATAGATAATTAAGGACCAAAGAATTACATCCACGGCTTGCTTCTCCATCAATCCGAGCATGAAGCTGCATACTGGAAATCTGTTGTGCGTGGGCAGTGGGACTGCCTGGCAAAAGGGATCTGGGTAACTTTTGGGTGAGGCTGTGTCTGCAGAGCTGGAGCAAGTGTCCAAATCCGGATTTCTTGTCTCCCCAGGGAATGACTTCATCATCCCCATGCACTGCCCGGAGCTGGAAATCGCTCGCGTGGCCACCAGGATCTTGGACGAGCTGGTGAAGCCCCTGCGGGACATCCAGATTGATGACAATGAGTACGCCTGCCTTAAAGCCATCATCTTCTTTGATCCAGGTGAGCTTCCTTCCTGCTTGCTAGGGCAAGCTCGGGGCTTGAGAAAGAGTTGGTGAGTTACAGAAGGCTATGGGAAATGGGGCAACAGGTGGGGAAATGTAGCTCTTCCTCCTGCTTTTGCAGTTCTAAATGTAATGTCTAACTTCAGATTCACATCAAGGTTAGTGAGCTGTTCAGCAGAGTAAAGGAAAATTCTTGAACTGCTTTCTTGTGTCTTGGGTGAAGTAGAAGCTCTTCAAAGCTTCATCCCATGGATATGAGTGTGATGGGTGCCACAGACACAGTGCAGGGAGTTCCTGTTTCACCTGCCAGTGTGGAGCATAATTTCTGGGCAGGGAAACATCTTTCACAACATCTCTGGAAAACACTACACTTGTTGGTTCTGAGCTGCTTTCCTTTCTCCTCCAGAGCTCCCTGAAAAGCACACTTGAAAAGCAAGTGATATTAGGAGGCAGCAGAAGTAGTGGGGAAAGCTGCCTGAGACGCAGGCTGTGAAGCCCAGTGAGGTTGAGGACTCCCTTATGACCAGGAAAACCCCTTGGCAGCAGCTCTGTATTTCATTCTGTCTCTGCTGTGATGAGCAATATTTAGCAGTGCAGCGAGGACATGATGGAAATGGCCTCTTCCCGAATACTTTACTATTTAGTGAGTAGTAACACCAGCCAGACCGATGTGCAGGTCTTGGCAGACCTTAGAGGAGTTTTTCTGCTTCTGTAGGGTGGCTTCAGGAAAGCCCATCAGTCTGAAATGAAAGAGATGCCTACTGAGGGCATACATGCTTGTACTGAATTATGCATAAGCGAAGTGAATCAATTGAGCAGCAGCTTGAAGCATCCATCAGAGTTCAGAAAGGAGTTTTAAAAACCACAGGCAGCTGGACTGTTCAGGGTATTGAGTACCCAGAAATATCAAGGATGTTTGTTAATGGATCTCGCTGGGAGCCAGTCCTGGCCAAGGGCAGGGCTGAGCAGCTCAGGGTAGAGAGGAGAGCAGGGAAACACACAGAGGCAGAGAAAAGTTTGCTTTGAACCTTTTCTATATTCTCATTCCTCAGACATGGGGGTTTTCATTCCAGCTCAGGTACGATGCCCTGAGTACCGCATTTGAATCCATTTATTGTGCATTGCCTTGTAGCTTGGAGAAGAGATGGGAAACAATACCAAGTTGAGAACAACGCCCCTTTGTCTTTGGCATCTCTTAGCATGGAAAATTAGCATATCATCTCCCACTAATCATTTTTTGCTGTGTTCTCTGATTTAAAATCGAGATACAGGAGTTTTACAAGCATCATGAACTTTGGCTTGCCAAAGAGCCTGCCGCAAACCTGTGTAAGGATAGTGTAATCAAAAGTAGTCTGACAAATTACCTTCTCAGCTGATTGGTATCTCAATGAAGCTTAAGATCATTGCAACAATGAGCTGTGATTTCATCTGAAAGGAAAAAGTGCAAAGTTCTACAGAAGTGAAGTTCATTCATGCTAACAAGTAGGCTTGTCCATGGAGTTACACATTGACATACAATAACTTGCTAACTACTCTATTTAATCTCTTGGCACAATGATCACTAAAATGTATTGCTTGGCTGTTCTTTGTAGACTGAAGGAAATGGTCCAGCGAGCCAGAAATCTCAATTTTAAACAGCAGGAAAAGCAGGAGTGGAAAGCTGTATATCCTGACGCTTCAGTCTACCCTTGAAAATGTACTTGATTAAGCAAAACTGGACTGGTTGTGCATGGAAAATGGATCGACCACAGGTCAAAGACAGGAAATCCAGACAAGAATCTGATGCTAGAGCTCATGTGTTAAAAAAAGATAAACTCTAAACCTGCGTGGATTTAGCAGCAATAGTTGGGATGCAAAACTTTCAGGTGAAAATCCCAGGCTGTTTACTTAGAAGGACAAATACAGTTCAGCTTCTAAATCCTTCCTCTTCGCTTATGGCAGTAGCTAGATATATCCATCTGAATCAAGCTCTTACTATTTCCCCTCAGATAGCTTATTCCATAAGATATGAAGTAGTGGCAACCTCATGTAAACCTGTCAGATAAACTTGTACACTCGGAGAGAAATTGCTGAGTCACTTGTGTCTCAGCCTTTTTCCTCTACAGAGTCTGAGTGCCAGAGTAACATTTTTGGCTGCAAAGGCCATCAATTAATTTTATTTTTTCCTCTCCTTCCCAGACTGCAAAGGCCTGAATGAGCCCGGGAAGGTGAAGAACATGCGATTCCAGGTCCAAGTCAACCTGGAAGACTATATCAATGATCGCCAGTACGACTCCCGGGGCCGGTTCAGTGACATCCTCCTCCTGCTGCCCCCACTGCAGAGCATCACCTGGCAGATGATAGAGCAGGTCCAGTTTGTGAAGCTTTTTGGCATGGCGAGGATCGACAGCTTGCTGCAGGAGATGCTGCTGGGAGGTACGAACCCTGCTGAGAAAGGACAGCACAGCTGTTTTTATTTCAAAGCAATTATGGGGCTTCTTGCCAGGGTTTTTGTCCTCTAGCAGATGTATGGTAGGGAGAACACGGTCCTGGGAGGAGGGGAAGTGAAGGCTCAGATCGAATTTTAGCTCAAACATGGGATCTTCTCACTCAAGTGCAATCCCCAAGCTGTTCTCTTCCAGTCTATCTCTGAAAATCTGACCCAGGGACAGTTTAGAAGCAGGTACACCTTGTGTGCTTCACACCACTGAAAGCTTGACTTTTTGGCAACCTACAAAACTGATGCAGTTTGCAGGGAGACAGCACATCTTTGCCAGCAATATGCAAAAGTCATAACTATATGGGAAACCCTGATATGAGCAGTAATGGCAAAGCATACACAGTGAAGAACAGTGCAGTTGGTTATTAGCTGAAACCCCAGCCATCCGGGAGGGTTGTCTCTGGACAGTGAAAGGGCTGAGAGCAGGAAGGAAGCAAAGAAGAGCCAAGACATTAACCCCCACCCACAGAGGTCTCCCGCATTCCCCGAAAAAAGAGGCTTGTGCCAGAGCATCTGGCTTCTCGGTGACTATGCAAAGAACGATGTCCTTATCCAATTCCTCTGCAGGATCCACCATCGACCTCCAGTACCAGTCTGGATCTACCAACCTCAACCTGGAACCGCTGCCAGGACACGTCCTCCCAAGCAACATGAGCTCTGTGATTCACACCGTCCCAGACCGTATGTGTCCTTTCTTACGCTACTAGTGTCAGCCTAATGAAGGGACTCGATAAGAGAAATGGTTAAGAAAATGAAGTTTATTTATTTATATTTAAGCATTACACTCGGATCTGACTTCACATCCCCCCATCTCTGATTTCTTTTACTATGAAGTCTGGAAACACACTCCACAGAGAAGCTGAGATTTTAAATTAACAGCATGAGCCAAAGGCATTTTGAGATGCTACTAAACATCACAAGAATAAATAAGTAAATAAACAAATAAATATATAAATAAAATCAAGAGTGGTGACGGTGCATGTCTATTAATGTAGACAGCACAGGGAAATACCACAATGGTGCACAGGCATTTATTAGTTGCAAGAGTTTCCCTAAGTAAAGCATCTTGGATGCTGTCAGCCAGAACACCATACAGTCTGAACACTTGACCATCTTCAACAACTCTGGACACTGCTGCCAGGCAATGGCTATTTGTTAAGGCATTTATCCACTGTATTATAAAACAGATTATGCTATTAAAAAAAAAAAAAAAAAAAAAAAAAAAAGCAGAACATGATTTGCAATTACACAATTACTGCTGCCACGTAATCACAATGTCTTACACAGTTTCCTCATGCAAGTTTCGCTCATACACCTCTTACAGTGCATTTTCCTGTTTCCTGGCCATATAAATGTAGGTATCTTGTGTTTTAGCTTTGTGTCTCTTTTTTCTTTTAAAGCTACCTTGCAGCAAGGGAAATTAAGAGAGATGCTGATGTAGACACTGAGTTCTGTAAATGAAGTCTAGTTGCCAGCAGGTTGAGCTTTCTTCTGTTTAAGAGAGTAAGGAATAAAATGCAACTGTGCACAATCGTTTCCCAAAGGCAAAATACTGGGAAGAGCAGGTGCGTGCCTATCAGTCCCCGCTAGGCCTTTTTACAACCCAGGAAGGAAGAATATGCCTGAACTGGGGGTGGATTCCCCCCACCACTCCCAAGCTCCTGCTCCTTGGTTTGTAGGATGGTTTGCTGATTTTATTTGGGCACTGCTCTATTGACCAGCAGCAAAGACCATTCTAATTCTGTTTCTTTTCTCTCCCACAGCATCTCCTGAACCATCCCTTCCATCTCCTTCTACAAGCACAGGCAGTGAAGACTATAAACTAGGCCCTAGCGCAGGCCCCAGCGCTGTAGCGCAGCTCTTGCCTCAGACAGTTATACCCAAGCAGGAGATTTTATAAGGGAGAGTGGAAGGAGAAGCTGGGAGCAATGTGGAAACCGTGCTGAAAGTGAATCGGGCCCTTTCTTTTTGCAGAGGCAAAGCACGGCAACCCCCTGCCTGTCACCGGACCTGTCGGTCACACTCTTTCCTGTCCGTGAGTAAAGCACCAGACACCAGACTGCAGCAGGAGCCTCGCCATGGGTCATCCCGCCGCTGTCACCCTCATTTGTCACCCTCAGTTCACAAGGGATTGGGGTTAATGATCTTTTCAGTAGGACCAAGACTGTAAGCTCTTTGGAGCAGGGCTTTTGGCTGCATGTATTGTCACCTAGCTCAGTGTGATCACCACCCTTTTGAAGCCTTTGGCTGCTGTCTTATAAAAATAAATCCCTTACGCAGCTCCTGTTAATTGTTAACGAATACATTCTGTCTTGAATTGTCAGTATAGAAAGGTCTATCCCCATTAACAAATTAATTACACTCCCATTTCTCTTGCTGCAAGTTAAGCTTTAGGATGACTACCTTCACAACCCTTAAAGGCTTTCTTATGTCACACAGATGTAATACTTATTCCATGTAGACCAGCCAATGTTAATGCTAGTTGTTATTTTGTTGTATTCCATTATTTCCAACGTGTATGGAGTTCATTCGTTTCATCCTACTTTCTCGTGTGTACATCTAACGCTGCTCCGAGATGGCAGCAAGACCTCTGCATCGATCCATGGCTGCCCAGTCTGGTAAAACCCACAACCAGCAGCAAGCTCAAGAAGCCATTAACTTAACAAATCACTTCTTTCCCTTTCCTGTAAACTTTTACCGCAACCATATTTGGAAGAAGCAACAGTCCTAGCAAAAATGCCAAAAAAACTTTTCCCACTACATAGGTGTGATTTTGCTGCTGTTTTCTAAATCTTTGTAACGTCTGTAATCTAAACTTCAAAGCTCTGAATTTGTCAGATTTGGCAGGGCTTCTGTGATCCATGTATTTTAAAATGTTTGTATTTAAAATATAAGGTCTTTCTGAATTTAGTGTAAATCTCAGTCAGCAGTTATTAACTGTGCTACAGCTACTGAAAATAATCTCAATAGATGCCTATAGAACCTCTAAAGTTCCTAAGGCACAGTCACTGTGGTACAGCATTTATTCGTATGAATTAACCATCATTAGAAAGCCAACTGCTGGATTTATACAAAGCTTACGCTCATTTCTGCAAAAGCCCAGTGATCTCCATTAGCCAGCTCTCGAGGCATTAAGGATGGTCTCACGCTGAATCTAGGACATGACGGAGAATTCTCTGTTCTGTCGCATCGCACGGATCTGCCACCCCACAAGCAACATCCCTGTTCATCACAAAGATGAAACAATGGTGCCTGGCCACGGCTTATTTCACTGACACTTGTGAAGCACTTTGAAGTCCTCGGGTGAAGGACACCATGACAATGCAACCTGATTGAGTGAAAGAGGAGTTGGGAAGAGCATCCGAACCTGCATCAAAAGGGGAACACTTTGTATTCAGGCCATTTCGGTGGTTGGGGAGATATTTTAGAGTTGCCATTCTACAGCATAAGAGAGATTTGAAAACCATGGAGGACTGGGTTGAATTTCACCTAACATCATGTTTTATTTTTCTACTGTCTATGATGAATTTGATCTGATATAAATGCTGATAACTTTGATTTGAAACAGCTATACCTGGAAAACAAGTCCCATTGCAAGCATTCCTGCTGCATCTGTACTTGTGTAACATTGCTTCCAGTTCCTCCATTATGTAGATTACTTTTCTAGAAATTAAATGTACGTTTATACTCATTAATTGTAAGAAAATAAATCTAGTGGAAATAAATTTCATATGGCCCACCGTTCTCAAAAGGAAAGCTTGCCTTTTTTTTTTTTTTTTAATTCAAAACCAAGTTTTCAAGTTTCTCTGTTGATTTCTCCATCACAAATACCCAAGGGATCTTCACCTATTTCATAAGAAAATAATCTGTGGCTACAAAGCCCTGCTTTCACTTGAGACTGATGTAATTAACTCACAACAGTCCTGCATTTAGGGCCAGAACTGATTCATGGCAAAAATCTTTCTCTGGCTTTCCTATGTCAAATCCCACTCTAAATTAAACCAATGTTCTTGAAGTCAGTACTTCATTAATTTCTGCTTTATTGGACTAATAGTTTATGGTAATGAAAAGCTCTAAACCATAATTTAGAAATATTTTAGTAGTCCAGTAATGTCAGCTGATTGTCAGAAAACATGCACCACACATCACACGTAACAAAGTCTTACCTATTGCTCTGTAAAGGATGCATTTCCTTGCCAGCTGTAACATTTAGCTCTGTTTATAGTTTCTATCTCAGGCTATAGAACTAGAGGGAAAAGTCAACATTTGGGTAGAGAAACTAGGGAGTCCAAACCTGTTTTACAGAAACACCTTGAAGGTGTGAAGCCTGATTATCCTGTAAAGAGTCTTCAAACTGAAAGCATTCACTGCACCTTTATCACACTTGCCTTAGACAAACAGGTACTAGTAAGATAAGGAGTTACTCCAGAGGATGCAGCTAAGCAGTTAGCATAGCTTAAAATCCTTATTAAGCAGAGTAGTATCCTTAATTTGGAAGTAGTATGTACTGTTACTTGATAAATTATGGGCCAAAGGATGCAAGACCATTACCCTGCAGTTGCTGACATGAAAGTATATGTGAATGCGGATGTATATGTGCAAAAACGCAACATATACGAAGCAGTTAATCGACTGTAAGTTTTGTTACTTTATTTTTTTACATTAAAAAATTACAACGTAACAAGGTTTTGAAAAGCCAAGTAAACCTGATTTCACACACGCACACACTTGCTAAGTCACAGAGTTCATCCGCTTGAAGTTATATTTTCTGATTTTCATCAGGATATTTTATTAAACAATGTACACATTAAGAGCCTCATGACAAAGCCAGACACTTTTTTTTTCCCAGTCTTTAAGATGTGCAACTGAATATGCAAAGATTCTCGTGGAAGTTCCAACATTCCCCTGACTTACATGAGATGTACTTTTGTTCATTCGGCTGCAACTCTGTTGGACGTGTCCAGCTCCAAATTCTCCAGCCTTACACACCATTCCCCCCAGGCAAAGTGAACCTATTACGTAGTATTGCACGGTTCTGTTTGCAGGGTCACTGATAACAAATAGACCCCTTAGTAAGTTCACCCACCTAACGGTATAAAACCTGATGAAGCAGGGACCAAGATGCCACAAGCAGTTACAAAGAAATGGAGAAGCAGGTAACTGAAAAAAGAAGGTGTAACTTCTGTAGTAAGTAAACTTTCTAAATGCAAGATTCTTCAGCACATTGAACTGCTTGAGGTGGGACAGATCATCAGTGCAACTTGCAAAGCAAAAGCAAGAACAGGACAATTTTAAGGCAAGTCCCAGAACAGGGAGCTATTTACTTTCTAGGCACAATTTCAAGCTATGCATCAAGGCTCCTGTTTTATCCTTTATATTGTCAGTAATTTATAGAAGAAATTAACAATACAAAAAATAGTCTAAATGTAATTTTTCAAGAATCCGCTGTTAGTTGAATTTCATTACTTGCAGTTTGCATTTAATTACTTGCAGATTTACAAACATTTCTTAGCACTACTGTTGTTTGTCAGGCCCACATAAAGCAGTTCTAGATCTTTTCTTGAAAGTAATTTTGTTTGGAAAATGGTGAAAATGAAAATAATTCATTTTATTGCAGATTCTTCTACTTTTAAAATCCTTGAGAAAGAGGCAAGTTCTGTCAGCACTAGAGGAACCTTCCTTGTTCTTCCACTCTCTTTGTTCATGGAAGAACTGAGTCAATAGCTTTCCATCTATGAAAAGCCTGTACAGTAAAAAAAAAGGGGGGGGGGGGGCAGAACAAGATCTTTCAGAAAACTGTTTTCAGTCAATTAACTCCAAATCTGCAGTACTTTCATTTTAATCCCACACAGGGGGGATGTAGCCACTGGTCCCACTTACCCCTGCTCAGAGGACAAGATACAATCCTCAAACACGTACATTTCAGTTCCTCTAGAATCAATGCATTAAGACTTTGAGATGCATATCTGAGGGCAGAACACAGCCCACAGTTGTTAGTTAAAAGTGTTGTTTACTGAGGATTTAGAACTTACCTAAATGCCACATGAGATTAAAACTGCCAAACACTGGACATGCTTTTGTGAGCCTGGGAAGACATTTGGCAGGGGTGTAATAGTGCCTCTGACGTGTTATGCTGTCGTGTGCACAAGTCCCTTGAATCACTTGCATATGAGGAATGTGTGTCTGAAGTGGGACACAAGTACAGCTCTGTTTATTAGGACAAGCTGAAATAGAAATAAAAACTGAACCACTATTCCCTGAAAACTCGATTTAGAAGGCTAGGTCTCATTTGAGATCAACTTTCACCATAATGCTCCTCCATGATTGACAACTGCACCTAAGTATATAATTTTTATAAAAACACACTGGTAATTACCCAAACATTTGTCAAATAAAAAGGGTTTAACAAAAATGCATAATTAATCTCATAAAATAAATTACAGTAGCATGACAACATTTGGCTTCTTTAGTGTGACCACGTGCTTTTCCTTTGTTATCTTGCTGTTAAGACCATTACAGATCCAGTTTGTGTCTCTGAAAGTTAATGAGATGTCTGTGACGATAAAACGTATAAAACTCTGCTTGCTACAAGCAAATGTCTGGTATCAGTTTCACCTGGTCACAGATTATATGTAGACAGCCTTTTCTGGCCCCAAATAAATATATAGTATTCTTGCAAGTTCCAGCATAACTAGACTCAAACAGAAAACTCAGGTCCTCCTTTCTTTGCTCTCAGTAGAATTCGCCTGATTCGAAATCCTGCAAAAGGATTGATCCACAGGAGTGAAGGCTGACCCCCAAAAACAGATTTCATTCCTTCCCAGCGTAGTCTCCGCTCCCATGTTGGCTTTTCACTCTTCAGTCTTTCAATCTCCTGTATGTAAACAGACATGCAGTGACACACTGAAGTCCGAAGTTTAATGACATCTAATAGGCATTATTAAAATTGATGACAATTTCAAATTCTTTTAATTTATGGCTATGAGCTGATTAGTTTCTTACTGCTATTTATTTGGTAAGGAAGAAATAAGAATGGCTGATTTAGCCTTGTGGGTACAAGGCAGAAAACTTAAAACATACGGTGTATACAGGACAGCTTGGTCTACCCCTACCTGTTCCCGCAGCCTCCCAAACTGAAAGATAAAATGAGCAGAAAAGCTGATCTGGAGACCAGAACATCTGCGCACGATACATGTACACTAAAAGTTGTTTACTCATTTAATGAAACCATGTAATAAGGCTTCCAAGATGACTTTGTACTCTAATTACTAAAGCTAGGCTTCCTCTCCCAAATGCATTATTTCATTTTTTTTTAAAAAAAAAAAAAACTTCCCACTAATGAAGGCTGGATATTTACCAATTGTTTTTCATTTCTGTAACACACAAAATGCAAACAGCTGAAGAAAGCAGCCATTTCTCATGACATTTTAGGAGTTTGTGATGGTTGAGAAGTGGAAGTCCAAACTGCAGTTGTGCAATCTGTGTAACTGAAAACCTAACTATAGAATTTGTCAGAAGAGCAAACAATACAAGAATGGCTGTCAGAAAGCAAATACCAAATCTGTCTCACCATTTTACAACTGTAGAAAATAAAAACTATATTTCAAATTGTTATTTTTCCTACAAAATAAGAATTTTCCCTCATGTAAATAAAACTATATATAATCACATTTTCCCATTAGAATTGTTACAGCTTATAGAAGTAGTGGTCTTTACCGTTTCATCATTGCATATTGAGTGGATTTGGGTGCCAAACATGACTGCAGTGAAAGTGAGAAACAGAAAACCCTCAAGGCACAAGAAGATCATCAGGATCACAGTTACAGGTGGGGAGAAGTCACTGCATTCTGTGAAAACAACATACGCAGTTTTAAAAAATAGATCTATAGAGTATGTTCATGCTAAGACACCTCTTCAACAAACAGCAATAAAAACTAGCTATTTGACACTTGAAACAACATTTCACAATCACAAGAAACTTAACAGGTATCAAAACGTTTTTAGGACCTCACTTTAAGTCCCATAAAACATCATACACGGGACTGAAGTAAGTGGAAAATGACAACTTTTACTTAGTATCTGCTAGACTGAGCCACTGAAAGTTAAGTATTTGCTTACCAGTCCACTGCCCTCGGACACAGGAGAAAAACTGAAACCCACACAGTATGAGCGCATGAGCTGAAATTAGGGCTATATACATCTGGAAATGAGAGAGAATGCTTAATTTTGACTGCCGCCAGGTAGGAAACCAGACATTCTTTTCAGACAGCCTTTAACACTGCACAATATACTTTCCTATTTCAACTTTTAATTCAAAGCAATGATGTAAAAACAAATTCTAATTAAGCCTGAATCTCAAAACATGGACAATGATGAAAGTTTATAAAGATCAGCTCCCTAAATCACACTACAAATTCACTAATTTTTGCTATACAAAACTGCAAAATCATGATGACGTAAAACAGAACTTTACAAAACATACTAAAATGAATATGGGTAGAAATATCTTCCCAAGGATATCTTGAGTGGAAGGAGAAAAAACAAACAAACAACATAAAGTAGTTGTGCCCTTAAGCCATTACTCTCTAATAAGCATAACCAAAATTGTTATAAACAAGGTAGGTTCAAACTGAGATCACGCTGCTGTTGACTTTCACTTACCGTAAACAGAACAAAAAATCTCTGATTTTTCTCCCCCACACAATTATTCACCCATGGGCAGTGGTGATCCATCTTTCGAATACATCGTTTGCAAATACTAAGGGAAAGGAAGAGAGACATTTGTTGAGAAACAGTAAGTTAGATTTTGAAATAGAAACCCAGTTGCCAAAAGACAACAGGCTGAAATATATTTTCCTGACAAACTGAAAACTGTGATTCCACTACCAGTTTCTTTAAAATAATGCAAATAAAATATTTGGTTACTTTTGCCTGTTATAAAACCGACCATATAGGTAAGATGCTCTTCACTTGAGATGAACAGTATATGTGATCTCACTCTAGAGAACCACTGAAGTCAAACGCACAACCAAGTGAATCCAGTAACTTGTTTTAGATACTTGTGGCATTGAATGAATAAAGCTTCAGTCTTTTCTAGATTCAAGATTATAAAAAAAAACTTATTTTTTTTGGAGATGAAATCATTATTTCCAATCTATAGAGATACAAGCTGTACGAGTAGTTTTTAAATCTGGAAAAATATCTTACACATTCAAGAAAAAAATTGTTACTCAAGGTACCAACTGGCCATATAGCTCCAAACACATACAATCAAAATCTTAAACAACCTCTTACCACGTCACCATTCACTTCTTCACCATAAAACAAGAAATTGAAACTATACGCAGCACACATTCTTTGCTTTCTTATTAATGGATACTTAAACACTAACATTCTTTGTTAGTTCTGCAACTAATTGCTTAGTTTCTGCTCAGTTTTGAGTCACAGCTTTTTCCAGTAAAAGTCAAATATTTCAATAACTCTATTTTGCATCTGCTAGGCCATAAGGCACTGGAGGGCTCATTTCTCTTATATTTAGGCCCATCTGCAGCCAAATGTGAACAGTTATACAAGAAAAACAGAACAGCTGCAACATGTTGAATTTCTTCCTCGTATCATCGATAGCTTAAGTAATGATAATATTTCATTTTCCTAGCTTTGTACTTCAGATAAGCACAGGCTCAAAGCGTTCCATATTTCCCTGCAAAACATCCAAACTGTTATGCATTTTCATTTCAGCAAACAGAGCCAAATAAGCCTCAAAAATTCAGACACTGTTATTCAAAATCCTTTGTTTTTCATGTTTATTTATGTATAATATCTATGAGTGCTGCAGCAACAAGCCACAAAGCAAGGCTGGATGATTGTCACTAGAGTGAAGAAAGGTAAAAAAAAAATCAGTGCTCGCAAGCATACAATCATTTTTAAGTCACTGTATGTATATGACTACGAAGTAATTCAGCAAGAGGCAGAACATGCTCCTGTGCAGGTAATAGAAAGGAATCCCAAATCTCACACTGTTCTTCCAAAGTTGCCTTTACTCTGGGCTATCATGACTCAATCCCTGTGTTCCTGCTGCCTCTTGGTTTATCAGCACTGAAGACAATAACTTCACTGATGCAAATTGCTTTTCAAATGGTGCCAGTCACACATGGAAAATCAACAAGCAAACACTGCAACCATTCTCTAGTGTGGAAGAAGCAGGTATCATTCAAGAGGAGGCATTAAGAAGGCTCTCAAGAAGATTTCTCCTTTCACAGCGTGAGCCTGTAAGTCAGCCTCTTGTTACCTCTCGAGAGGCTGGGGAAGGTGAGCTAACACCAGCAGAACCATGCAAGCCTTCTGATGTAACACAGAAGATACTGAATAAAATCATACCCGGATTCGAATCAAGCCAAACACGAAGGACGCAAAGTGGGCAGGACTCACTTCAGTATTTCTTGCTCATTCAGTATTTCTCACAAGCCTACTCAGCTCTTCCAAGACATCAGATGTCTGGAACCCTGCCTTCATTTCTCATATAACACCACGATTCAGCCAACGCTTCCAGCCAACAAACAAACTGGCAATGATACTGCAAACAGTGGGGCAGCTTGCTTCCTACCCTGGCACTGGTATCCTGCTCCTTCCCTTCTCCTAGCACAGATGTTTGCGCAGCAAGGAGTTTGGGGAATTTGCTCCCTTAGCTGCAAGCTGGGTCATTTCACTGAGCAGCTGCATGAACACTCACACCCACTCAGGAGGAAGGAGCAGTACAGCAGTGAGAAAATGCAGCTGTGGATAAAGGAAGAAGACTTCTCCAGCTCAGTGCTGCTGCTGAACGCATTCAGTCAACTGCAGGTGCAATTATACTTGAATTCCGAAGATGTCTTTCAGAAAGACAATAGTGGCTAAAGTGAACCTGGTCTGGGTGACAGAAATTCACAGAAAAACTCATGCAAACATCTCAGTGACCTGATTCTGAATAACAGTTCCCCACACACAAACACAGGCTGGAAATAATGACAGCTGTGCTCCTTCGGTGAAACTTAAAAAACATTCACATGGGCTAAGCCTCCTCCTTATGCTGAAAATGTTAACTGCTCAGTAATCTTAGTTTCAAGTATTTCATGGAGGCTACTTAGCTGTAAGTAAATGTTTCTTGCTTGTTTTCCCATCGCTAATGTGTGTTATGAAACTATTTTTCTTCCTCAAAAGAACTTCTGCAGCGTTGCACAACAGTTTTGATAACTACAGCATAAGAGCCTCTTCTGTTAATAATTTACTACTCAAAACCTGCACTGTGGCTTTGAGTGTAACTATTTCCCAACAGGAACCAACTTCAATTTCCATTTTCAATTCTCTTCTATCAGCAGATTGCCACTTTGACTATTTGGGACTAGACCGTCTTTTTAATATCCTCAGAATGGGTTTGTAAGCCAATAAAAAGTTGGCAGTGTAGTCAAACAAACCTTTTTTGCTATCTGGGACACTTCTGCAGTGCTAAATATACAGCAAAGAAGCAGATTCTGGTAGGTGATTTCCAGCTCATTTGTCTGTCCTTGCATCACGTATCCAACGTTCATGAAACTACAAGAAAAATCCTTTGATTTACTTTAGAAAACTGAAATTACTAGCAGTATGGTATGGGTAACAAATAAGTCGAGTTAAACCAGACATCCAGCTCCTGAGGAAAACATGACAGCAGGCTTACAAAGGACAGTATGTGCACTTCCAGGCACAAGCCTTCCCAAGGAAATGTTGCTTGAATTCTTGCTATCAGTAATGAATATGAAGTCCTTCCTCAGCATATTTTTATTCGTTTTCCATGAAAAAATACTAGTTTTTCAATCAATATTGCCTTCTCTGGGACCACAGGCTACAACATAACAGTACCTGCAGTACTTGTCTGGAGCCTCTGTAGTTGTTAGCTGCACATCCACCAGGCAAGCAGAGCCTACACAGAGCCTTGCAGCTGCACGGGCTCTAGGCTCTCCAGTCCTTCAGCTTCTTTATTCGTATGTAGAATTCAATGTAAGATGTCTTCATTTAGGGTTATTTCAAAATTAGTCAATTTTATATGGAATGAAGATGGGGGAAACACACATACCTGCAAAGTCCCCGTGAAAGCTGGCCTAAAACTAAAATGAACAAATCAACAAGATCCAACCTACATGCAGCAGAGCCTCTGCATCCCTTTACTGCATCCCATGAACACAACGCTCAGACATGTGACCAGATTGCACAAAGCTATTCTGCATCCCCAGAGGGTAACTGCTTATTTTCTGCCACAAGAAAGCAGCTGCACTGCTCCTGCCCCCAAGCCTGCCCAGCAAGCAGTGCAGCTGTGTTCACACAAAGCTCTGCTGGAGCTAATCAAAGCAGCTCACTGCACACGAAGCCAGGCCTGGTATCTGTATCCATGCTGCAGCTAACCTGAAACACAGATAAATTAACTGAAGAGCATTCTCCACTTGACTATATATGAAACTTCTCCCTTCACACTCCAGATACACAAACCCACTCACATCTGAGATAAGGACAAGATTTCAGTGCCAAGGCAGAGTATTTATAGTGGAAGTGGATTCTCAGCCGTAACTTTCACACGGATAAGTGACATACACTGAGACTTTTAATTTAGAAACCACACACTTACAGAATATTTGAGAGCCCTGACAAGACTTCTGTTCTTTTGACGGCTACTAACTCAGAGAATTAAATTGAATACACCACACAATTCAATACACATCACCCTTCACACCTAGAAAGAGCCACTAGAAACATTTACATATTTATGTAAGCTGTAATTATGCAGGAATATCTATTTTCAATTCTTGCACAATAAATTTTACAAATGCACATCCACAGTGCCTGAAAACTCAAAAGACTGAGAATTAAAAATGGGCACATTTACTATCTCTTGCACAGCACACTAACTTCAAATTATCATCACTTCTGTCCTAATGAAAATGAAGTCTCCAACAAGCAGCAGTACATTTAACTGATTATTCATGCAACTTTGGGAAAATTACCAAGCAATTCACATATAGTTACAAATGAAGCACTAAAGACAAGAAGAACATAAACAAAAGCAATAATTTGAAACACATCTGTATTTTTTTTTTTTAAGACTGCAGGAGTCTTCTTTAATCAGCTTCTATCAGAAAATTTCTTGACATTCTTTCCTTTGCCCTACATTATCACAAGTGTGGCACGACAATTAGAATGATGTAAGTGAAATATTCACAGATCAATATTGGATATTGAAAGAAATTTGTGGGAAAAACATACCATGCAAAACAGGATAATTATGCCAAGATTTAACATGAGTAATTGCTTTAAAAAACTATGACATACCTGCAATGGTGTGCACGTTCAGGTTTGATACTACAGCACTTTGGACATTTGTAGATCACTTCTCCTGGTTTTAGTTGCAAATTATCCATGTATTCTTTAGTGGCATTTCCTTTGGGTACAGCCCCCTGAAATCATTTCAATAGAAAGAAAAAAAGCTGCTTAAGTGGTATGAGAGCACTTAAAAATACATTTTATAGACTTCATACCAGTAATCTCCAGATAACTGCTGAAATAATTTACTTAAAGTTAGTCTGCCATGAACCAGAATCACTTCCAAATGAGTAAGCTACCTCTTGCTTGACCTCAAGTTCAGTTTCATTTCAGTGAGTCTCACCTGTGGCCAAGTATTAGCATAATTCTGATGGAATCTGTAGTCACTTAAATGGAATGAAGAGGAAGGCATCTTTACATGCAGACAGAGGCATGACAGGTACACTATTTGCTTACAAGTTATTCCAAGCGAGCGCTACTCAGCACTATGATTTCTCATGTTAATTATGACTTTCCGTTATTAGGTCAAGCCATCCACAAGTTAACTCAGCACAACTACCTGTAAGATTTCACTTCAGCTCTCCAAATCCATGATTTTTCTGCCTGCCCCATGTACACAAGATTTCTACAACCACAAATCACCGTTATTTTCCCCCTTCACACTCAAACTTTTGACTTGTACGGTGTCTTGTACCACCACTTCTTCAGTCTGCACCTAGCATTTCTTTCTGTCCTTTGTTACCATGAAAGTTTGTGTATATGCATGGCAAACATTGTGAAGGCACTGATCCAGAAGAAAAATAACCCAACAGGAAAAGTTGTTCTTTTTTAAGTTGTTAGTTCTCTGAATTTTCACCATGGAGCTGCATTAGCAGCTACTCTGACACAGAGAGTAATGATGGACAGCCTGGAAGAGGCAGAATTGTTTCTTCCAGTAACAGTATTGGTCTATAGCCCCAAGATATCAGAATAGAACTTTAGATTAGCAGAAAGAAAATAATGCAAAATATGATTGTCACTTTGCTTATTTATGGAGTTAAACGCTTATCTGAGACAGGAAGCGATTTTGAAATAAAGCATGATGTGAAATGAAAGCACTGTGGCTTTTCTGTACCAACTCCTCCAGGCCATCGCTTACTTCACACAGGGATAACTTTCTCCAGCTTGGCTTAAATCAACTGTAACTTTCTAATTGTCTCTCAGTAGAAAAAAAAGCCCACAGGCAACACCATCACTATTGTCACACCTTAAGTTTTTGAGACAGGATTAACAAACCAGTAGGCACTTCACATTCAACTGTAAAATAACTTTGGACTCAGGCACTCTTCATTTGTTTTTGTTGACCATGGCTTGGAATAACTACCTTGTGTTTATCCTGCTTGAGAGGCAGTCCAAGTGCTGCCCCAGATGGACTCTTTGCACCACAACAGCACTCTGTGGCTAACTGGTGCTTCAAACTTGAGCCTTTGAATGGGTACAAAAGAGGGAGCTTCTAAATACCATGGTGTGTTGCTTTTGTGTTTTGTTTTTCAGTATGAATGTTCATATTTAAGTTAGGAAAGTACTTTACTGTAGACATGGTGAATTATCTCAAAAAACAGTGAGAATTCCTAAATGCGTAAACTTATCTCATTCTGGGTAAATTTAGCCTTATAAAACATCTCTCAAAGTCACCTATTCACTGAGGACTGCATCCTCAGGTCACACCTTTAGCATTTTGATGATAAAATACACTCTATTTCCATAATATCTTTCCTACTCTCAGACTGTTGTTAATTCCTTTAATTAAAAAATTAAAATGAAACCAAATTAATTAAAACTTAATTAAAATTAAACTCAAAAAAAAAGAGTTTATGAAATCATAATTCACGTATGTTTACAGGTGGTTTATTCCTCTTTTCTTCAATCTTAGTATCTATCACAGTCATGTCTTCCATTCTGGGAGACAGAAGAAGAGGAGTGAAGAAAAAAAGGTGGTGAATCATCTCAGTTTCAATCATGTTTTATCCATAAGGCACAACACGGGTCTAGAAAGACCCTTAGTATTAACAGTACATATTTTTAAGTAACCTAACCTTAAACTATTAACTTTCTTAGGTGTCACAGTCCACAGAAGTCATAACATTTTCATCACTGGGTGTGGACCCAGAAATAAATCAAGGATCTAGTAAACCATTAGCTGTAACACCCTGCTGTTTATTTGGACCACTCCCTAATTTTTATATGCTCTTACTGTCTCAAAATCACAGAGAAAATATTTTCTCTCCCTCAATCCTCTCCCCACAGATTTCTTTCCTAGAAGAGTGATAGATTTTTGTAAAACAATTTAACCTCTTGAATTCCTGAATTTGTAAGTCCTAAGAAATGAATGCTTCTCACATCTATTCTTACAACTGCATGCTTGTTAAACTTACATCTCGCTTCCCAATGACTCCACATATCTAAACGAGATAACACGAGTGACGTAGTACAGTACTTGTGACTTTATGTGGGTATGTGACACATTTTTCAGCATGTTTATGTCTAAAAGTTCCTCCACATGCCATAAATGGAAGACATGTTTCAAATGATCAACAGGATGTAACTACAGCTGTTTATGAAGTTTTGAAAATAAATCTGGGGAAAAAAAGGAGAAGTGAGGATAAAAACAAGTCTAAAGCTTTATCAATGTCTTTATCAGTGTCTTCAGATATTGGGTTAATATTTAACAAATGAAATGTATTTCTCATGAGCCTACCTCTCCCTTGTAATTCATTTTATACTGCTTGCTCCTCAAGTCAAAGCTTATTTGTGGTTTCATTGACAGAACAATATGCAAAGCATAGATATGGTCCCTCCAACTCGAGGAGTTTGCATTTAACACTACTTTCCCTGGCAGGAAGGAACAGATAACCACATTTCCAAATCTGTCTGCAGCTGATGAGCTATATGAAAGAGTACTCCAACACCAAGGAGTGATCGCATACTTACTGGATCTGTTAGCATAGTTCTCAGATGCGATGACAAAGCTAGCACTGCCAAGCAGTTAAAGAGAACACCGTTGATCACAGAGTACCAAAAGTCTTTGGAAGGCAGCAGCATGACAAAAGTCACTACGAAGTCTGCATAGACAACCAGAAGCCATGTCATTATAGCACAGACCATACCACAGCCATCTCGGATGAACCAAACCCTCTCTGCCATGTCGGCCTCTGAGGAAGAGGAATCGTAGCTGTCATTTTCGGCGAGAAGCGGGTGGTGCTCAACATCACGGAATCTGTGCCCTGATGACTGCATGGTTTTCTGGACTTGCTCTGTAGGAAGCAAAGATACCATTATTACATGTGAAGAAACCAGAAACAGTGGTGCTCTCCTTTCCTGTTTCTGTAGGATAAAACATACCCAGCTTCAAAATAATGGGATTTTTTTTGATCAAAAACTGAACAGTCCTGTGACAGCATAAGGATAACATATTTCTGTCATCAGAAGAAAAAAAAATATTATCAGAAGAGACTCTTTTACAGAATTCCATCAGCAAAGTTTCTGTAAACTATTCACTGAGTGTTATAATCCCATAACTATGTTTTTTTATCATGATACTTCAATGCTTGAACGATTTTATTTCCACCTTGCTATGCCTGTAAACCATTTTTCCTGTGTTAAAAACGTGACCTCTTTCTTTTATCTTGGACTACTCCAAATGGCAAACTTTTCCTAAAACTACAGCTTACGTCTCTCAGAAAACAGCAAACTATGGCACCAGCCTGTTGAGTTTTTGTACTGCTTCTGCAACCCAGGGAAAAGCAGAAGGCAAAAACAGAATGGAAACAAAGCTGTTCCAGTACACTGTTAATGGAAAACAGAGCAAGTTAGAAAGCAAGTAAGTTTGTTGACAAAAGTGCTATTGTATTTAAAGAAAAAAAAATAAAACAGTTACAAAAATACATTGGATAACTGACAAAACTATTTCAGATCAGACCAGACTTAAGGGAAACAAATGGCTGTGGCTAAATTAGCGTGGCAACAGATTACATGAATCAGATTTTCAAAGAACATATTAATTAATTTAATTTCATGAAAATGCTTTTAGGGCTTTGTTGTTGTTCCAACGTGGAACAAAAACATGACTTGAAACCTTAACAGCCTTCAGGAAAACAGAATTATTTTCCAGACATCTCTAACAAGCAAAGACACAGAATGGTGGAACTGAAGTGCTACCAACAAACTGGAGACAAATTAAAGCTTAAATATTATGCATCACGATTAGACTGTTACTTTAGAAGTATACCGTGCTCTAAAAATTATATTGATTTATAAAGGCCTTTTCAAAGGGAAACTTGAAAGCATTATATTGATTGATGACAGCCATGCAGAAATCTCAGGTCTTTCCCCATAATAATAGTAGCCTATACAAGACTTCAGGTTACATCTCAAGACCTTGAATATAGGATCACGTTGTTAGTCTAAAATGGTCAAAGTGACCATCACCAAGACACGCAGCTGACATAGGTTTCAGATGAAGCTATGGGGTTTTAGACCCTATAAAACACTCTCGGTCTTATCTATGGGAATCAAGTCAGATAAACATATTCTGCCTAGCAAATCTTTCTGATCCTTCAGGTTTATTGCCTAGAACTAGGCTGGAATAATCTTAAAGACTAGAAAGGACAGCAAGCATATGCAGATTGCAGTGCAGAGATTCAAACACAACATTTAAAATTGTTATTCCTCCAAGACCTCTTGCTGTATAGATGCTTTGAAGTGTTTTAGAGGAATCAATGAACAAAAAAAAAAAAAAAAATCAAGCTCCCAATCTGAAGCCTCAAACAGAACACAAATTTGGAATTCCATCCACCTAGGGTGCGGTATCTTAGCAGAAGAAACATGCAATTATTTTTCAATCAAGGCAAGTTTTCAGTTGCTCAAACCAACAAGTTATCATAAATTGGGACATCAAGATGTTGAAAAGAAATCAATAGTTGCGTATTTCATGACATACGTGAATTTTTGATTCATTCTGCAACCAACTGCCGCAGCATGCAAATGGAATGGCATGAAATTACTGTGTTCATTTTGTTTAACTGCATAAAAGGCAAACAAGAAATTTTTAACACAACAGGAAAAAAAAACAGCATACCTCACAAATGTTTTGTATGTTATTCTGACATCATGTCCTTCCTTTGGGCTATACTAGGCTATTCACATAGTCATGTTTGATGTAATCTGAAAAGACATCATCAAAAAACTCATTAGTAAAGGACTCTCGCTTTGTCAGGAAAATGTCAAGCACAAATAACGCACGATGATAGGAGCACTTTGAAATACGCTGCATGTAATTACTGCAAGCAAGCTTCTGACCACAGGAAAAAAACTTTTACACTGCTTAAGGTATCATAAACAACGTTCTGAAAAACTCTAAACAGCGTTTCAAATAACAGTGAATGAGATCTATCCTGTTCATTTTTTATTTTATTTTTTTAAGATGGAGTTGGATATCCAGATTTTAACATTACAAATTAACGTAGCCAACAAGTTTTTCCTGCTTCCTATTCCCCTATGGTTTGGAGTTAAAGTATACCAAAAAATCCCTAACTTTGATTGACTCCATTGCTTACAGCAAGCTTTTTTTTTTTGTAAAAAGCATGATTTTTTTTTTTTGCAATTTTAAGACAAGCTACGAAAATTTATTTTAGACTATTATTAGACTCAACTATGGCCAATTTAAAATGAAGGTACTTTTTCCAGAATCTGTATACAGAAGAAAATGGCCCACAATTATGTCAATGGAAATATGCACTTAGAAAGCTCTCCTTGCTGGAATTCCACCAGAGAGGCAAATAATTACCATGAGACTTATGCTACACAGGGCAGCATAAGGACTGAAATGCTGGCAGGAGCTGTTCTAACCACGCTGATTTCACAACATGAATGTTTCACAAACTTGAATCACATTCCTTCCTTTTTACAAGGATGCAATACTCAAGCCCCACACACAGACCGTGTGAAGTGACAGCGTTTTTTTTTAAGCAGTCTAGAGATTTACTTTTTCATCATAAAGAGGAGGAGAAACATTTTATTTAGAGAGCCAGGTACTTCAAAGCTTGAAAATTTCAGCGGTTAAGGTTTGGAAATCGCCACATGGCATTTGAAGCAGGACCACAGAATAAAACCCTGAGTTAAATGCCTAGCTGGGGAAGACAAGGTAAGAGGTGCAGGGTCTGAGTTTCTGACTGGCAGTTAGCGAGCACATGCATGCTCACAAACTGTTGCTATTTACAAAAACGAAGTTGAGATCCCTACAGAAGGACCTTTATTGCCACTGCTCCTCTCTTACCCAGTCTTATTGCTGCGAACAAACATCTGCCTTGCAATTAAATCTCCCATACGCAATCAAGGAAGGCGTTCTTCCTTTGTTTTATATAGTAGAGGGTAAGACAACCAGCTTGTAGAAAGAGTTTCAAATTTGTGTCTACCTATGGCTAAGGAAGTACCTAGATTTATTTCTTCAGTTGTTTTACTTTATAGTATTTAAAATAAGCTCTGGGAAACTTCATTCAAATTAATGCATTTTGCGAGTAACATAAGGATTCTGGTATTTAACAGCTAAAGCGAAAACGAAGCCACTTTTCATTAAAAGCTTCTGAAAATAGTTGGCTGTTCCAAATGCAACACTACTGATGGAGTTCTTCAGAATACATGTTCAATTTTTCCCAGTTCAAAGAAGTTATACCTAGACAGAAATCTGCCTGGAAATCAGAAGACTCGTGTCTTATTTAAAGAAACTTGCATAATCTATAGAAGCCTAAAAGGTAAGGATGTGCTTTTCATGCACGTATAACTAAGAGAAGCTCCTGACTGCTTTCTGTTTTGCTTTATAAATAACCTTTTATATTTTTGTTAAACAAGTCTTCACAATGTTGTGAAACCCACAGTCATTAAGCTGTCGTTGACGTGGCATTTTGTGGAAGCAGAGCAGAAACTCATAAAAAGAAGACACGCTGAGTGTGTATCACATTCATTTGCAGCATCACCCACCCGCTCTCCGAGCTGAGGATGACAAGCAATAGAAGACGACACGTTAAGCCTCTGCGGGTGAAATATTGAAGCCAGAGTAATCATTTGAAATTACAAGCAGCGAACTCATTGACAAGACATGGACGTGATTCATTTGGTCAGTTCCCTAATCATCCGTGTAAAAATGTCAAGGTTCCTTGTAGCATCCCCCCAACTGGTTTACATGGAAGTGCCATCATGGTCCAGCTTGTGCAAGAACGGATTCATTCGCATGTGATCCCTCCCTCCACATCCACTTCCCCTGCTCCTGCACGTTGTTCTCCCCTTTGGGTGCCCCCACCTCAGTCCCCCTTCAAGGGGAAGGGGATCAACGTTTGAAAAGCACTTACACTTCATTAGGAGCTTTGCATCCCCCACTGAGATGCTCACAGGCTTCCTGGAGACTGCTGATTTATTTGCTGCCTGTCCTAACCAAAATTTACATCGCATCTTTGTTTCACGTTTGAAGTCCAAATCTCCAGGCATAGCATGATGCTTTAAACCCTAATACTCCAAGCAAAGATTTTAATTTGACCTTTTAAAAGTCGTTAGCTGGCACTGGAAGATAACACTGAATTATTCAACATTTCATGCAAAATGTCATTTATTTGCACAGGTGATTATATTAAATCTAATCTGATAATTCCACTCCTAGGTGTTATTTGAAATAATCAGGCTAGGTATGTGTTATCTGACCTGCTCTCATTGTTAGTGAAACACAGGCCCTAACAGCAGAGTTATCATTGGAATAACAGTACAAGAAGTCACAAGCAGACTGCTTAGAAGGCACATGGGGATATATAAAAAATAAGTTTGATGTTACATTACAAACTCGAGATCACTGGAAAGATGGTCTTGTAAAATGACTGTGCCCAACGTGCTTGCAGTGCTCCAATGAGGCTGAAGAACCACTGCATCAGCCTCCCTTCAGTAGGTTTAGTGGAATAAGGGTACCAAGGGCTTCAGAAGGATGAATGATATCCACAGCTATTGTGTCACAAAGCCCCTCTGCTGTCTGTTAAATAAAAAAGAGCACTTATAAGTTAAGTCCTTTTCCCTAGCATTTTTTGAGGAAAAAAGCAAAAACATTCTCCTAGAAAAAAAACACTTAAAAAAAAAAACAGATACACAGATAAGAATTGATGCTCAGGTTTAAAACCCAAATCTTTTTGGGTCACTTTTTCTTTCTAGTTATGCAAGACAGTTGTTACGATTCCTCATACTTCAGTTTCAATGAAGCAAAGAGAATGCTTTTATTTCACCTCTGCTGACTAAGTACAGATAAGTGAAAAGTCGTAGGGATGCTGTCTGATACCACACACAAGGGTAACAATCAGGCAGCACTCACATACGATTGATTTAAATCCTACAGAGCAAACACAGCACTGGTGGCAAATCAAGGTTACAGAAGCGTAGTCTCATTAAAATAAGACAGCTTAAACATTAACTGCAATAAAAACTGCAAGATTTAAAAATAAACCAAATGGGCAAACCTATTACTGTATCCGAAATCATCAGCAGTTTGGGCCACTCCCTGCTGACAGATAAATAAATATCCATCAGCAAGCATCTAAAGATAATCACACCTGATTTGGGTAACTTACTTTTCATTACAGATACATGCAATCCCAATTGCAAAGATGCTTAATAAGTAAACTGTGGCTTGTTTCAACCCCAGCTCAGTGACTTATCTTGCAAACAACCTCCCAGCAAACAAAACTACTCCAATAACTACCTTGACCATTAACTGTACTGAAAAGCCTTTAGGTCAGCCCCAGCAACAGCCTAGCTCTGCAGCAGGAAGCTCTGCAGCAGGGAACTCCACTCAGTACTACGACTTCAAGGTTAAGCTTTCTCAGCAACCATGAAGTGTGCAAGAATTGCTTGGAGCAGCTAGAGCTCAGCAGGACCAGTCCAGCAACTACAATCCAAATAAATCTATCAACTACAACCCCGATTTTGTCCTGTGCCCTCGGTGACATGGCTCATGACCTCTCTAAAAACCTTCTTGCTTTTGCTCTAACATATTTTGTACTGTATTTATCTTGGGAATTCCCATTTATGCCTTTTAGCCCTTCCTTTTACTGAACCACACCTGCTCTGTTGCAGGCACACTGACAATTTACAGTGGAAACACATCACCAACATGATGCTGTCTATATGCACACATCCACGGACAAATTAAAGGGATGATATTCAGTAAATTGCACATTTAACAGGCAAGTTTAAAACTACTGTAATGGCTCTCCTTATGCCAGTCTCTACAGCAAATGGAAAGCCACAGAAAACACTGAAGAGTTTCTTTTCAGCTCTGAGAAGGGGATGTGCTGCATGACCTCAGAGAAAAGGAATATAGTAATTCAGCAAAAGTATGGATGCCTTACAGGTAAAGCTGCTCATCTAATTGCTCGTGTCTTTATGCTAGTAGCATCTTTATAAGCATCCACAAAAAAAAAAAACACAAACACATGTGAGTTCTGGGTAAAACAAAAATGAAAAATGCAGAATGAAAGAAAAAACTCTTCACGCTTTCAGAACACGCATCTGTAAAATGTATTTAAGCGTTTTGCTTGTCAGCAACAAACCTGATAAATCTGCAGTACCAAGTCACTTTTCCATATTCAGCAAAATACCAAATAACTTCTGAGATGTTAGATACATTTTCTGATATTTTTTTCCCCTCCATAAATATGGAAATCAAAGGGAATCTATTTCATGAGACTTCAGAGCCCACCAAAGACGCACATGATCCAATACACTATGAGTTCGGTGGGTTTCAACAGCAAGGACAAAACACTTCTGGAACAGTGAACAACCTTAACTCAAGAAAGGACACAAGCTCAATATTTGGGAGCTACGGCTGGGCTTTGTATCTTACCTCTTTTAAAACAATAGGACCACAGGCTCAAGTTCAGATTAGACTCCAGAAAGCTTAAACAAATATCACATTGCTATGCGGCAAATGGAAGTTTTACTCCTTTGCCAATGGCAGCTGCCTGACGTTCTTCTTTAGAGTGCCTTTTTTTTATTGTGGTTTTTACATTGATAAATTTATTCCATATCCTCACGTTCACTTGAGGATGAGCCTGGGTATCTCATTCACCGAGTGCACTGCAGTATCCGGGTGGCAGTACCAGGGACTGCCACTTATTACATCCATATCCACATACGATTTTTCCTTCAAGGTTACAGAAAGTAACGTCACAGATCAAAGATAAAATATTTGCACTGTCGATTTTCAACATCGATTAAGAGAGCGCTGAAGCCTTTGTTTTCACTGGTTCCTCACAGCAATTACAAATAAACTCTCACATTTCCTTTCCATTCTTCCTCTTCAGCCTTCCAACTGCTGCAGTACAATACCAATTTGCTTTTCTATGCTTTCAGGAAAGGCATAAGCAGTGAATTCATGAGAAAGAATACGGTAAGAAATGTATTAAGTTGGAGCAAAAGAGAACTTTAAAGAGACGTAAGAAGCGTTATCAATTTCTTTTGGTCACCACGAGCTTTCAGTCATTAAGCTCTGACCTAAAAGCCCTAAGTTGTCATTCAATTTACTAAACAATCATCAGAGCTCTGCTTTATCGGCACATTTTCGAAGCGGGAGAGCGTCAGCTCCCGAAGTCCTCCTTTAACCCCGTTATCGTGAGCAGCCGACGTGCCTCCCACCCCATCACGACCCCTCTCCCTTCCAGCACTGACCTTCCCGGCTCCGCACCGACCTTTCCGGCTCCTCCTTCAGCGGCCTCCTGGGGCCGAGCCCCGCCGCTGCTGCAGGGCCGGGCCGGGCAGGGCCGGGGCCGCCGCCGTGCCCGGGGCCGGGGCCGGGCGCTCGGCGGAGCCGACGACTCCCGGAAGCGGCCGGGGCGGCACCGGCGGGAGGCGGAAGCACGGAGCCCCCCCCCCGCCTCCGCGCCGCGCATGCACGGCGCAGGGTAGGGTCCGTCCCTATGTGCGCTGCGCATGCGTTGGTTAGCGGAGGGGGTGGGCGCAAGCGCGCGACGCCGGCGGGGCGGTTTATGTGCCCGCGTGGGCGGGGCTTCGCCTCAGTGTGTCTGGAGGAGGAGCTCTGAGGGTGGGCGCGCGTAGGGTATGGTCCGTGTGGCTGAAGGATATTGGTGTTTTTCTCCGCAAATGTTCAATAAAACCATCATTTTGCGTTACAAGTGTGTTCAGCTTCTAAAGTGGTACGTCTGTGTGGCATTACAGTCCAGCAGCAC